>OZ022243.1:29172799-29317799 GCA_963978895.1 Erpobdella octoculata | reverse complement strand
TTTTCAGCAATATACCGACTTTTTTATTCTAACTTAATAAACTTTAGTCGGAATTTAAAAGTAAAACTTGATATTGCACCTGAATAAAAATACAGGTAAATAAGATAATACTCACCTGGTGTGATGTCATCAAACAACGACATTGTACTCGTATCGTTCAACGACACGGCGATTAACAACAGCATGAACAACGGCGAAACAACAAACGACAAACTATTCAATTTTTGATCTTCCGACATTTGCTCCAACGTCAAAAATCCGTCAAGAATAATTAAAAATATTTCCAGAAAATTTTTTTCAAGTTCAAGTAGCGTCAACAACTTCTGGCCAGTTGAAGTCCAGTTTGCCCAGTCACTGCGACCATTGCAAGGTAGGCAAGTGATGATGATGAAGAAGAGGAACCTGGTACGAGGAGAGAAAACCGATGAGGGAGCTGAATGGAAATGTGGAGAGATGATGAGAAGAAGATGTGTAGAGAAGGAAGGGGAGACATATTTGTGTCATCATCTGTCATCATTGAAGTATCTAGTCAGAGGTCCTTGTGTCATTGTTCTCCAGTCGTGTGTGTGTGTGTTTGTTTGTGCGTGCGTGTGTGTTTGCGGGAGTCTGTGGGTGAGTGTATGTAACGTTCTCATTGTCATTCCATCCAAGCTTTGTAACGAGCTGCTGAGGTCTTCAGGACCATTGAGCTGCTTTTAATGCGTCAATCTCATGCGCTTTGTCTTTCCGCCGCCAAGTTCCCCTCTCTCTCTAATTTCCTCTATTTCTCTCGTTTTATCTCGCTCTCTCTCTCTTTCGCTTTCTTTCTCTCTCTTTCTTTCTCTTTCTCTCTCTTTCTCTTTTTTCTCTCTCTTCTTCTTTTTCTCTCTTCTTTGTTATCTCTGTATTTATTTTGGTTCTTGTAGTTTTTAGTTTCGTTTAATAATTTTATACTTTCTTCTTCGTGTGGTACAAATTTATTAGATATTTATTTATTAAACATAAAATACACTTTTGAATAAATTACAAAATCCGTATTAAATGAGTAATTTATTTCAAAGCACAATTAAACTTGCCAACGATTGTGTGGTTGACTCAGTTGAAACTGTCGTCACTGTCAACCAGCTTAGGAAGGAAGGTACGTCTCAAATATCGATTAGTTCTTTATTCTCTCCTCTCTTATTATTCTTCCACTTTTATTAATAATAATAATAATAATAATATTATTATTATTATTATTATTATTATTATTATTATTATTATTATTATTATTATTATTATTATTATTATTATTATTATTATTATTATTATTATTATTATTATTATTATTATTATTATTATTATTATTATTATTATTATTATTATTATTATTATTATTATTATTATTATTATTATTATTATTATTATTATTATTATTATTATTATTATTATTATTATTATTATTATTATTATTATTATTATTATTATTATTATTATTATTATTATTATTATTATTATTATTATTATTATTATTGTTATTATTATTGTCATTTGATTATTATTATCATTATTAATATTAATATTTTATTATTACTATTATTCTCATTACCATTGTTATTTATTTATTATTATTATGCTTATAGTTATATTGTTTTATTATAATGTATCTTTATTAATATTTTTTTTTATTATTCTCCACATATTTATATTAATTCTTCTTTCGGTTTTTATCAAATTGACCCCCTTGTGACCAGTCCCAATTTTTCACATCCTTCCTCACATCTATCATTTCTCCATTTCTTCTCCGAGCGAATTGTTGGCAAGTTGCGTGCACTGCTCAGATGAAGAAGCATGGAGAGAATTTGGCGGCGTCTCCAAAAGAGAGAGCAATTTCTTTCGCTCGCAGTTTACCGGGTGCTCAGAAAGTGCGCCGTATTCAGTCATTGTTAGCACTCGCTTCATTAGTTCTTGCATAGTCCTGCCGGGTTGAATACTTGGAGCTGTGTGGTTGACAGGTACAAAGGGAAGATCGGTTTGGCAGTCGGCTTTGGTAAATTAAAATGTATTTTGTTTGATTATCTGTTTGGTGATCTGCATGTTTGATGCTTAAAATAATTTTAATATTTAAAATATCTATTAAAGTAATTTAAAATGTTGATAAAATAGCTAAACATTTTCAATAAATCAATTAATATCTGTTTGGCGATCTGCATGCTTGATGCTTAAAATAATTTTAATATTTGAAATATCTATTAAAATAATTTAAAATGTCGATAAATTAGCTAAAAATTTTCAATAAATAAATTAATTAATTTCTGGCCGTTCCAGAAAAAAAGTTAGACTAAATAAATGATATTGTAAACAAGTTGGATTTAAAACTTCAAACTTTATTGAACATTCAGTTGTTAATAAGTCATCTTCGTTGTTAATAGTTAAACCGAAAACCACTGGAGCCAATGGAAACGAAGACAACCAACTTGCGTGATTTCCAGATTGCACAATTTTGATGCATTAGGCATCACCCACAATCGATCAATTTAAGAGTTTACTCCATTCATCCACATCGAATTGTTGATGTATTTTGAATGAAAACTTTAAGGGTTTGATTGATTTTGAATAGAGAAAAAGTATTATTATGATGATGATAACAATGGTGATGATGATGAAGATGCGAACGTTGATGCTGGTAATTTTGAGCATCGCAAGTCAAACATGGATATTTAAAACAAACCAGTTTATAAATAGCTTCGTATAACCAATATATCTTCACTCAAGGCTTTTAGTTTTTTAGTCCCCGATTAGAAGAGGTGCTTAATATTTTCACCTGTATTGGTTACACCTGCTGTACCTTGATATTCCTGTCGCACTGCAGGTCCCAAGTAAGAATTAAGACGCCACTGCTCCGATAGGTGTTTCCCGTTTGTGTCTGCTTGTTTGTTGGATGGATTGTTCAACCACTGCATTAATTTCGCATGATTATCGGTAGGAACCAACATTATTAATGGGTCAAAAATTGCTGACCCGAACCACAGAAAAAAACGTTCAACCGACCCAGCCTAAAAATATCTCTCAACTTGGTTACTCAACCCGGTCTTACCTGTATCTAATTATTTATCAATAATATATTTTAATTTTTTATTATTTTAAACAAAATTTGATTTTCAAGAGTCCTTATTGTTGTTCAAGATAATTTACATAGGTTTTCAGCGCATTTATTCAAAAATGCTCTGAAACTTCCTTCGATATACTAACAGGACTTTTTAACTTTTTAAAGCTAGACTCGACTCAACTTAACCCAACCTCGCCCAACCAACCTATATGTCAAAATTCCACCAGCTGACCCACGGGTTCACACGAGACATGGAAAACTCCTGTCGGATGCTGTCAGCGTCCATGTTGTCGAAGGGTTTTTGTGACTTCGTCTCGTCAGACAACCAACACCACTTAGCAAACAAAATGTCACTGCTTAAAAGGTATGTGCTGCAATGTAGATATAAAGATGTTAATAAAGTGGATTAAAGTGCTCAAAAATAAAGAATTAAAACTTTACACCGTTCGCAGATGAAGCAGTAAATATTCTTAAAAAGAACTTCAAAGATTAAATTTATTGCAAAAAAATATTTTATTAAGACCACCCACGACAGCTGAAACTTTCATACCATATTGAGTCAAGGTCAGAAAAGATCAAAATGAAAAATATCTAGAATAATTTTTCCAGTTGTTTCCAGTAATTCTTTTTTTGTTGTTGATGATGATGATGATGATGATGATGATGATGGTGGTGGTGGTGGTGGTGGTGGTGGTGGTGGTGGTGGTGGTGGTGGTGGTGGTGGTGGTGGTGGTGGTGGTGGTGGTGGTGGTGGTGGTGGTGGTGGTGGTGGTGGTGGTGGTGGTGGTGGTGGTGGTGGAGGTGGTGGTGGTGGTGGTGGTGGTGGTGGTGGTGGTGGTGGTGGTGGTGGTGGTGGTGGTGGTGGTGGTGGTGGTGGTGGTGGTGGTGGTGGTGGTGGTGGTGGTGGTGGTGGTGGTGGTGATGGTGATGATGATGATGATGATGATGATGATGATGATGATGATGATGATGATGATGATGATGATGATGATGACGATGACGATGACGATGACGATGACGATGACGATGACGATGACGATGACGATGACGATGACGATGACGATGACGATGACGATGACGATGACGATGACGATGATGACGATGATGACGACGACGATAAAAATGATGATGATGACGGTGATGATGATGACGATGATGATAATACTGCCTGCAATAAATTATGAATGAAGACATAATAAAGAAATATTATGCAATATATTTCATTAATGCTTTCGATTTTTCAGCTTCAAGATGGTGCAAGATATATTTAGAAGAAATGAACTTAAAATATTCTTAAATTAACTCTGCAGTCATGGTAACAAGATAAGTAATATGGTTCCATGTCTGTCGGTTCGTTAGGAACACAAGACGTGTTCGACGTTCATCTTTTTGATCATTTTGAGCTTTAATGTATTTTAAGCTCTTTCATTGTTGTTTAATAATTAATAAATTAAACTCTGAATAGAACATTTATTTTAAAATAATTTGAAATAAATTAACTAAAATTTTAACCTTCTTTTTGATTTAAAACTTTTGTTAGATTCTCAAATATAACTTTTTTTCATCTCTATAGAATTATAGAATTGGGTGACTGCTTTCATTTTTGTTGATCATAAACTGAAAAGACGGGTTTTATCTTGAATATTTAAAAAATAAAAAATTGATAAATAATAATGTTCATTAAGCTCTTGCTCAGTTAAAAAAGGTTTAAGTCCGAAACCGGTATGGCCACACGGATTTGGCGCCAGATGTATGTTATTGGCAATGATGGATGCCATTAAATAGGCTTGTTATCAAGACTAGTAAGCCAAAGTCCAAAAACCTAAATATTAATACAGAAGATAAATAGCAAGTCCAAGACCTCTAAAGACAAGGCCGGACAGTGCCAAGATCATGCCCACGATCTATCAAGATAAGACCAATTTCAAATCCAAGATTTTGTAAAAAAAAAAATGAAAACTTAGTAAACTTTTCTAAGCTAAAAAACTGAAACACAAAACTCAATAACTAAATTATACAACTGATTAAAACTCAAATTATGTCATCATTTGATTTTGAAAGAGGCCTCCATGAATAAATGTCTGCTTAAATGTCTGCTTAAATATCTGCTTAAATGGCACTGAAATTGCTGAGACACAAAATACTTTTTTCAAATAACGAACCCAAAAACTTTCAATCTGTCTTAATTTAATTATTTTTTGTCTGCAGCTTTCATTACATGCTGCGTCCGAGTAGTATCGACAGTATTTCGGGTTATAATATAAGTTTTGATGTAACTGATGTTTTCAGCTTCTTGAACATTTTCTCATAATGACAACTTCTCTCTGGCAACATTAAAAATCTTAATAAGCGATTTATTTTACCGCTTAAAATACTTAAACAATTAAAAATTAAGACCAACCAGACTGAATTTTTTGCGTGCAAAATCCTTTTCCAGTTTCATGGTCTGCAAACAAAGAGGCTACACAGTGGTGATGAAAATCTTTCTCATGAAATGGCCAAAAGTGAAATTCAGCTGATGTCCGTTGCTGCATCATAATGCAGCGGAAAAAATTTTGATTTAAAATTCTTAAAAAATGTGCGAGTAAAGAGAGGAAAAACAGTTAAAAGGGTCAAATTATGATTCACGATAGGAAGTACTTAGGTGATTCCTACATACAGCTATTTCAGTCTTGAAACACCTGGTGTAAAGGACTATAAACTATTATGAAAAAAAAAAGCTTGGTCAAAAAACGTTTAGAAAGAAACTTCTAAAAATTAAAAAACAATTTTAGTTGAAGTATTACAACCAATAATCAAATTTAAATGGGATCGTGTTTCTTAAACGCCAACCATTTATAAAGAACCCTACGAATAAATAAATAAATATCCTTAAAATGTTAAACCTACTGGGAATGTTTTATTTACTATTCGCCAGATGTCAATGTAAACAAATATTTGCTGAGACATGCTAATAACATTTTCTTGTTTATTTTTTTAAAGTTACAAACATTTCAAATAGCAATAATCCTGAAATATTTGCGTCCTAATTGAATTCACGGGAGATGAATCGATAATTCGGTTATTCGTAAACTTAAAAGAAACAGCGATTGTTTATTTAGGCTGCCATGTTGGCTCGTAATTTGCTTTGGAGATTCGATCGATTCAGGCCGAGAATGTATTGTTTGTTTGTGATGGAGGGGGAGGGAAAGTGATACAATCGTCATCTAAATAAACAAATAATCACTTCGCAAGTTGTCGACACGTGATTCAATCAATTAATCAGCAATTCAATCAATTAATCAACAATTCAATCAATTAATCAACAATTCAATAAATTAATCAACAACTCAATAAATTAATCAACAATTCAATAAATTAATCAACAATTCAATCAATTTATCAGCAATTCAATCAATTAATCAACAATTCAATATATTAATCAACAATTCAATCAATTAATCAGCAATTCAATCAATTAATCAACAATTCAATCAGTTAATCAGCAATTCAATAAATTAATAAACAATTCAATAAATTAATCAACAATTCAATCAATTTATCAGCAATTCAATCAATTAATCAAATATTCAATCAATTAATCAACAATTCAATCAATTAATCAACAATTCAATCAATTAATCAACAATTCAATTAATTAATCAACAATTCAATCAATCAATCCAACCAAGGAAAGATGGGGAGATAGAATACCCGGTTTTTGGAAAATGACCGTAGTTGAAAGTGAAACTTGGGTAAAAACTGAAAATTGAGAGGAGAAACTGTGATTCTTTTTGAAAATTCTGTGGACAAATACATACGACTACACCCCCCGCCCCTGGTCGTCAGCTTTTTTGAAAAGAGAAAGTGTGATAAATTTTAGAATTGAGATACCCGCATCCCCCCCCACATGGAGCTTCTGGATCCGCCACTGAATCCAATAATATAAAAAGATAAAAAGTTTCATTTGCTGATTCATATCTTCAGCTCTTTCTTGTTCGTTAAAATTCTTGGAAAAATTTCTAGGAATACTGTCGATATAAAATCGATCAAATTCTACGAAAACAAATACAAATGAACATCAGATTCTTCTCTTTTGTTTTTCACATGTTTATTTTTTTTACAATGTCGTCATTCCCATCTCACGGAAAACTGCAAAAAACAACGAATTTTCGTATGAATTAATTTCTTATTGCTAAAAACTAAATTCGATAAACCTCCTTCAGAGAGACTCCCGGTTTTATGAACAACTTCGCAGAAGATACGAAGAATGAGCAACACATCGTCTGCTTTTTCGAGCGCGAAAAACGAGACAGGCATGGTTTTATGACCACCTTATTTACTTTATGTGCTCGCAAAATCATTAAAAGGTCTTGAACTCTTTAATTATCTACCAGTTCCTTAGAGAAGCGCCATTTGATGCCGAGGCAATTAACGCGTCGGGTTGATGGTGGAGGCGCGCGTGTTGGTGATGTTTGAAGTTTTATGGAGAGATGCTTTATGGCTTCAGAGCAAGCTTGCGGTCTGAAGTGGATGATTGCTACATAGTATCAGAAGATCAGCTCAATATGAGACCCAATACGCATGCAGGGAGATTGGAAAGTTTGATAAATGTTTCGTTAAATAAATTCAAGACGGCGTTTCGTATGGAGGGAGGGGTGCTGAAAAGAGATCCTTGTATTTATTTATTTTTTATTTATTTATTTATTTATTTATTTATTTATTTATTTATTTATTTATTTATTTATTTATTTATTTATTTATTTATTTATTTATTTATTTATTTATTTATTTATTTATTTATTTATTTATTTATTTATTTATTTATTTATTTATTTATTTATTTATTTATTTATTTATTTATTTATTTATTTATTTATTTATTTATTTATTTATTTATTTATTTATTTATTTATTTATTTATTTATTTATTTATTTATTTATTTATTTATTTATTTATTTATTTATTTATTTATTTATTTATTTATTTATTTATTTATTTATTTATTTATTTATTTATTTATTTATTTATTTATTTATTTATTTATTTATTTATTTATTTATTTATTTATTTATTTATTTATTTATTTATTTATTTATTTATTTATTTATTTATTTATTTATTTATTTATTTATTCATTCATTTATTTATTTATTTATTTATTTATTTATTTATTTATTTATTTATTTATTTATTTATTTATTTATTTATTTATTCATTTTTTTCATTTATTTATTTATTTAAATTAATTTTTGTTCGCTGCGGAGTTAAAACAACCCAAAGGTTTTTTCTTGTTTGTTAATGTAATGTTTAGTAAAATTGTTGTAAAGTGATTCTAAGAAATGACAAGTTACAGAATTGAAACATGTTCCACGAACACAGTAACGTGCTTGTGTGATCATGTCTCTGTGAGTAAAAAGGTAAGGATACACACACTACACACGTGTGAGTGCAAGTGTCAAGTAGACATTTTTCTCAGAAGTCACTGAAGACGAAATCACACATTTCTCCAAACACCGAATCAGCACGCTGTGTGGGATTCGCTTGGTTGACAACATAGAGGTGCTTTGTTCAAATTAAGTTGCAATGCTGCAGACACAATCGTTGCAACAATACACGTCTGTCTTCAAATAACAATTGTTGTGCCGTGACATTTGAAATGACAACATTTGTTTCGACGACATTTCAATCAAAAAATATCTACCGCGAAAAGATATCAGAATCCACAAGCGCTCTCCTGCTCGTTTAATTTGAAATTTCCGTTTCATCCGCCGCCACCACGTTCCCGGAAGATGAAAGTCGCCACGGGGCAAACTTTTATCGACTCGTCTGAGTTTACCGTTATTTTATGGTTGTTCGGGATTGGCAGGAAGAAATAAATCGGACGCTCTTGCTAGCCATAATTTTTTGACTTTCCATCAGGCAAAGTTTATTTCATTTTCATGGTCGAGTTTTCAAATTTATCGCAGTGACCAGGAACAGCCACCACCCCCCCCCCCCCGATTGTGACTTCGTGTGTCCATAAAGAGAAATGAAAAGCATAAATTTAAAATTTTCAAATGTTTTCGGTGAACAAAATTCGCAGATTCTCCAATAAAAACAGAACAAATGAATGTTTCCAAATTTCTGGCGGGCAAGCATCATTTCAAAAAAATCAACATTATATATATATATATATAACAATAAAACAAATAGAAATGTTTCAAATATTTAAACTTCCTGAAATTTCTTTATAACAACGAAGCTAGCAAATGTACAAACAAAAACACATCATGAACTGATCTTTAATGAACTGCTTTTAAAATGAAACTTTCTCTCGCTCTTATACACATCTATATATATAAAGTGTATATAATCATAGTATATAACGAGGTCGCTTTTAGATATATAGATATAGTGAACGCACATATCGAAGTTGAGGTCGCTGACATTTGTATATGTACAAACAACACGCTCTATGTTGAAAATCAAAATAAAATTGAAATACAAACAAAAAACGAGAGAGAGAGGCTTCGGCCATGCAGTTTGAATTATACTTACCATAAAATAACATAAATTCAAAATAAAACTGGAAAAAAAATGAAATGTAAACATTGAAAGTAGCGAAGTTTGATTTGATTGGTTTGAAAATAAGCGAAAAGAATGAAAGAAAGTTGATTCTTTGAAACGTCAGCAACTGTTTCCTCCGTACAAAAACCACAGCAAGGCACACAGATCTACCGCACCAATGTCCATGAAATTAGTCGAACAGCAAGCCACATATCGGCTGGTCAGCCGGCTAGTGAGCTAGCTGGCTGTCCAGCTCTCTGTGACGGCCAATTTATACTGTCATTGAATTTTAAAAATTTATTTGTCTCATAGTAAAATCATAAAACCTGAAAAACAACCTCAAAACAATGAAATCGACAGTCGTCATGACAACCAAAGTTAACACATCAAGCACAGTAAAGCGGTGCGAAAAAATTTCTTATCTTCCCATCTATGTATTTCCTTCTTCCGTTTCCCCATCCATCCATCCATCCATTCATCCATCCAGCCAGAAATATTTAGATTTTCAAATTTTTCATTACTTTCTTCCACTCATCACGTTTCTTAATTCATTGAGAAATGTTCAAGGTCGGTGCGTCAGTTAGGACCCTGTACTTCACCTGTACGTCTCTGACGGGTGGTAATATCTCGTGGCCGTGATACCTTCTGTCACAGTCCGTAAACTCTCCGGGCAGAAGTTGAAATTCAAATCTCGAGAAGACCGACAAAACGTAGACCTTGGCCTGAAGTATGGCGTATCTCTTCCCCGGGCAAAGACTTCCAAACGGCATTATGGCAGACGACATCTCGTACTCATCTGAGCTTTTCACGAAACGGTCGAAGCTGAAATTCTACGTTGAACAAAAAAAACGTATAACATTATTAGTAGAATGAGAAAAAAATTATAATTCTTAATTAATATCAGTAAGTTTTTCTGGCTCTCGCAAGTTTTTTGAAGTTCGAATATTGCCAGCGCATATGAAAATGATGAATTTCATAAGGGACCAAAAAAACTTTAATTTTTTAAATATTTTGTCATTATGCAGCCCTTTGCAAGATTTCTTGAATTTCCTTTATTCACAAAAGGAAATTAAAATTGTATTTACTCTCTTTTTCTCCTTCTTTTTTATTTTTCTTTCTCATATTCCTTCCGTATTTTCTCTCTCTGTAGCAATGGCAACACCAGATCGCTTTTTTCCGTCGTGCTTTGGAGTTAGGTCATCAGACACTTCAAAGTTGAGAATGATTGTTTAGCTACAGTAATAAATACTAGAATGTTCTTAATCAGACGGAAGAATAATAAATACTTCATAAATTTTTAAAATACTATTTTTTCGAAGAGAATGTGGTTTTTATGTCCCATGGTAGACGTTTTTGTGGGAGTGACTAAACGAGGCTCTTCCATGTGTTAACTTCAAACTGGAACAGTTCAAACCAAACTCGAACAAACCTACTACTTCTATAAATACTTGGAGTTGTGTTAGTTATTGCCGATTTTTATGTGATTTCTTATGCCTCTTTGGACTTCAAAAACCTTCCGTATAGCCATGACCTGCGCTATGGCATTTCCGATGTTTCAGAAACCTGCTGAAAATAACGTTTTGGCCAGACAGTCTTTAAATATTTGCAGAGACTTAGGAACCTGTAAAACTGCTTCGTGGCTGCTTCAGTGAACTGTTGAATCTCCTTTAACTCTTTGGGGAAGAAAGAATACAATAGTCCGTTCGTACATATTCCTGATTGTCGGATGATCACAGCTTTTGGGGCCAGCCACGTTTAAGCGGTTTTTAAAGCAGATTATTGAATAAAACAGTTAATACCAGTGCATGTATAAATGCATTTTAAAAATATTTCAAATCAAAAATACTAATACTTATTTTTAAAGCATTTTAAGAACTAATACGAAATACTTGGCTTCTGAAGTATTTGAAAAAAGAAATATAGTATTTTCGGGGAACAAAATAAAATGCCCAGTTTTAATTAATTATAATGTTTTTAAATGTAATAATATCATAAAAATAGCCATTGTGGTTAGATAATGTCACTGGTTTTTTTGAAAAGGAGCAACGTTTCGAAAGTTGCATCTGAGAGGTCATTTCGTCGTTTAGAAAAACTAGGCCTGCAGTACTGAAAAGACGTTCCACTGGAGCTGATGATGGGATTGGTGTGTGTTATTTGATGAACATCTCTTCGACGACTGGATAGGACTTGAGAGCACTCAATGTTCTCTCAGAACTGTCAAGGTACTGCAGACACTGAAGCTGAAATCGATTTTCTTCACTCTCTACGCATTGTGTCACGGTTTCTTGGGTGAAAGAGAAAAAATCATTACGAGTTATTTGCCACGTCAAACGTAGCAGTTTGGTCATCTTTCTCGACATCTGTATCTTCTTCATCCTTAATTTCTGCCACATCTTCCCTTGCATACTCCTTGAATGCCTTCACAAAATTTGAACTATTGTGAGTAACAGTGGCGACAATCTTCTTGACATCCATCTCATATTCCATAAATATATCCAACAACATTTCGGCTATGGAGTCATAGGTGTGTGCAGTGTGCACCTTTGAATCTCCGACATGCAAACGCTGCTGATTTGCAAGTAAAGTCGCCCTGGATCCAATGTGCTGTGACACCCATCTAACTCCTCTTGTTTGCAGACCAAATATCTGCTTTTGTTCATATGTATTTTGTTTCACTGAACTGTACTTTCCATCCAATATTAAAGGAAAACACTTTTCAAAAGTATCCATATCCGCCATTATTTTTCGAAAATAAATGTCAACAAATAAAAATATGAATTTTTTTATAATATAATCAGATTACTACAGGACTATAGCGACAATACAGAAATAATATTACGTGAACCATATATCAATCATTTCTAAGGGTAAATAATTGGCTAGGCCGCATTTTAAAAGGTATTTTGGAATAATTTTAGAAATACAAAATACAGAATACACACTGAAAATGTATTTCAAATACTAATACAAAACACTCGACTTTTGAAGCATTTGAAAAACGAATACAAAATACGCCCAATGTGTTTTAAATACGTATTTCAAATGCAAGTATTTAAAACACGTACCTGCACTGGTTAATAACCTAATAACCTGCTTTACATTCAATGGACCTGCCCACAATTTCATTTTTGTTTCAGCTTTCATTCATATCACAAATTATAAAAACTTGCTATTAAGTAGTCTAAACTTATTTAGAAAAAGGAAATTTTCATTTTCAACTTTTTATGCTGGACCAGCCAGTGGAGTTCAAAATATTTTTTGAGAAATTATTTGAAATATGTTTCGCATTAAATTGGTTTGAAAAAAACCCGAAATTCTTGAATATTTGCCAAATATCAGAACTATTGATGGTTGAAAGGTAAAGATTTATATCTTTATTCAGGATGCAAACAAACAGAATGAAGTTAAAGCTAAGTAAAAAATTAAAGTTCAAATTTTTTGTCAAAATTTCTAAAGAAGTCCGGGCCCCTGCCTCCATCAGGATCCGTCACTGATTATAGAATATACAAGCGAGATTACCAAATTTAGCCCGGGTTTTTTTAGGTTTTGCTTGTTTTTACAAACTTTTATTTAGGTTACAATCTCTGTTTGTGTGTGTGTGTGTGTGTGGCTTTCTCTGAACACAAATCTTGTAAGTAAAATTTAACCAGCTTTTTGACTAGCTAGGAAGCTGAAACTTTCAGCATAGCTTTATATTGGATGACAATACATGATTCAATTAAAAAAATAATAATTTGAACATCTTTCGTATTTGAAATAAAAGTTTGTGTTTAAAAACTCGTTTTTTCCTATAAAAACGTAAAAGAACAAACCGATTTTTATTTTTAATGGCTCAAAACCTTCTCCTCAATGAAGGCTCCATGGAAAATGTAACTCAAATTGCTTCAGCGGTTTGAATATAATAAACGAACAAACACAAGCGGAGTTACCCTACGTTGCCCGAGGTTTTTTTATCATTTTTCTCTCTTGCTCCCGTTTCCTTCCCCATATGCTTTCTTGCTCTCGCTCGCTCTCCCGCTCATTCTCGCTTTCTGTCCTTTCCCCGCTTGCTTTCTGGCTCCCGTCGCTTTCTCGTTCCCGCTCCCTCTCTCGTTCCCGGTCGCTTTTCCGTTCCCGGTCGCTTTTCCGTTCCCGCTTGCTCTCCCATTCCCGTTCATTCACCAACTACCACTCACTCTCCCGTTCTCGCCCGCGCTCATTTTTTTCATCCACTCTCTCCTAACTTCTCTCAGCCCAATAAACGTTAAGTAGATTTGCTAAAAGTTGCTTGAAACCTTCAAACGTTGTTACGTAAACTAAATTTGAATTTCATTACGCAATAACCTTTGATGGTCGTACATAGGCACTTTTAGTATGGAACGGTTTTTAGTCATAAAAAATTTTAAAAAATTAAAAATTGCCCTATGACCTTCCACTCTTTGAGCTATAACCTCAATGCCGAATTTTGTTAAAAAAATTTTTATAATAGTTTATAGTCCTTTACACAAGGTGTTTTAAGACTCTAATGGCTGTATGTAGAAAGCACTTAAGTACTTCCTGTCGTGGATCAGAATTTGATCTTTTTTACTTTTCCCTCCTCCTTTCTCCAGGCTTGGGACTGGCTCGCAATTAGCGAGGCGGAGTTTTGTTAAAATTTGTGATCTGCATGAGACAAACAGACAGACACACAGTCATTTATATATATTATATATATACTAGCGGGGTATCCAGCGTGCCACGGGGTTTTTAGAAGTTTTTCTATCGTTTTTCTCTCTCGCTCCCGTTTCCATCTCCGTTTGCTCTCCCGCTCACGGTCGCTTTCCCGTTCCCGGTTCCTTACCCGTTCCCGGTCGCTTTTCCGCTCCCACAAACTTTTTTTGCTCTTTTTTTCGCTCTCACGCTTCCTTTCCCTTTACCGCTCGCTCTTCGCTCCAGGTCGCTTTTCCGTTCCCGCTTGCTCTCCCGTTCCTACTCATTTTCCAGTTCCCGCTCTCCCACTCATGCTCACTTTGTGACCGATCTCAATTTTGTTTCACAAAAAAGTTCTTCTATTGACTTTCAATGTTGTGTGAAATTTTTATTACGATCGGATGAATGGCGTAGCCATGAATAATGGACACACACAGACAAACAAACAAACACACACACACACACACACACACATATATATATATAAGCCAGTCGCTTTCCCACTTTTCGACAACCTAGAGTTCTAAAACTTTCAGGAAAGCTTTATTTTGGATGACAATACATGAATTTAATGTTTCCGACATGAAATTTCTTGTGTACATTTGATAGGTCTGAGGATAGGTTGTAGGCTATTTAGAATATTTTATTTAAATTATTTTAAAAAGTTATAATGGAAAAACAAAGAGGTGCAATCATGTCCTTTTCATATGAAAATGCAACAGATAGAAATGCATATATATAAATATATATATATATATATATATATATATATATATATATATTATATTATATAAATATTACTTCATAGTCACTAAGGCTATTAGAAGCACATCGCATTCCTTTCACACTTATCTCATCAATAAATATTTTTAAATACACAAAATAAATATATACAATTATTCCATCAAAAATCACATTTAACATGAAGAATTCAATTAAATTTTCTACATTTCAATAAATACCTCCGGTTCTTTGAACAGATCTTCATTTTTGTGGATGGCGGGAGGATATATGGCTACCTTGTCTCCCTTCCTGATCAGGTGAGTATTTCCGTCGGTTGATTTGAAGTTGGTGTCCTGGGTCACGTGACGGACCATGAAGACGCCGCTGGACATTCTGAAACTTTCATCAACGATGCTACCTGTTGGAGTGATCAAATTAATACCTCTTCAGGTGATCCACTATTATAGCAGCATCTCAGAACGCTTACAGCAGCACAATTACTACCGAAAATACATAATAACAAATTGTACAATTGCACACACAGTAAGATCGTAATCACGTCAATAAACCTTACCCAGAATATCCATGTTTTCAACATCTTTCAACGTCAGATTAACTGAGTTCGTCTCTGAATCGTAGTTAGTCTCGAAGATGTCCTTCATCTCCTCCCTCAGAGCCGTGACTGCACCTTCATTGGCCAGCATGTAATAGAGCAGCCAGAAAGAAATTCTGAAGACGTTGTAGTTAACGTGCAGAAAAACTAAATTGTGTCCTATATTGAAATGAAAAGTTTCAATACTGTATTAATAATATTTCTTTAAAATCACTCCATAATTTCTCTTCATTTGATAATTCGATGCTCCGTCGAGAAACAAGCTTTAAAACTAGTCTCTGAGCTAAATTTAGGAAAGAGTTCAACACATTTCCAAAATTGCTTTACAATTAGCTTCAGTGATCCACGCCGTTTAATATTACTGCTTTTCATTCGGAGATTTTTATCAATACACATAATTTGAAATAATTTCCTATTTCTGTGTGATTGTATGTATGTATGCATGTATGTATGTATGTATGTATGTATGTATGTATGTATGTATGTATGTATGTATGTATGTATGTATGTATGTATGTATGTATGTATGTATGTATGTATGTATGTATGTATGTATGTATGTATGTATGTACGTATATATGTATGTTTGTATGCTATTTTTTTAGAATTTCGCGTAGCGCTGTTAGCTGAGGCTGCAATCGCAAAACAACGATGACGGTAATTCGAGGTAATTACATATTTGTTGATGTTTAAAAAATCCGTCATTGTTGACATATTATCTCTAGATTTATAAGTAAAAAAATGTGTATAACAACCTTTGATGTCAGCATTTGTTTGTCCACTTGTGCGCATGTAATAAATGGCATTCCTGACGTAATCGGACAGATCCTCTCTATCAAGAAGCTCTTCTGCCTCGGGGAAAGTCAGCAACTGTTCCAGCGCCTTCAGAGCTTCGGGAAACAACATCTTTGGCAAGCCGAGCCAGAAGAAATTAAAGTATTTGTGGAAGACATCGAAATTAACGAATGCCTTGTTGAAATCGAACGAACTTTCGCCGCTTTGTCCAAATATCGTATTGAAGATCGATGCGAAAACCGTTTGACTAGCAAAGATTCTCAAGCCTTCGTTAACAAACAAGAAACGATTAAATATATTTCTCACAACTACTTTTCAACAAAGCCGCGTTAAAATATCACCAAAGCCACAACCGCATTCATCACTATCGTACCAGTTTGAGTCCAAGGGCTGCCCTCTGTGGTGGCGATCGATGCATCCAGATGCTTGCAGAGATATCCATCCGTGCTTTTCAGCTGTGTCTGTCTGCATGTTTTGTTATCAGTTTCCACGACCGGCTGCGTCATCTTCTCAAATGCCAGAGTCAGGTTGGTGATGAAATTTGATAAACTCTTCACCAGAGACTTTCCTTTTACCCACTTTCCAGTTTCTTTCATCATCTTGCGAGGATCTTTCAACACGAAGTGGAACACGTTCCAATTCACCTGAGAGAGGAAACAAAGAAGGCGCTTAAAAAGTTAGGATTTTTCTATTTTTAAAACACACGTTAACAGAGAGTGTTGTGTTTTTTTTATTATTATTTCTTCATATTCATATTCGCGTAATAACCGTGGGCGTTGTCTGCCTTAATAAAAATGATTCATGGCTGAAATTAAATTTATTGTTAGTTAAGCAACGTGAATTCGGCGACCGACCTGTTTCTGAATGGGGTCGAAGTCGAAATTTCTCTCCTTGCTGAGTAGCTCGAAGTCCCTGTGATCCATGAGGATGGTCATGTGGTAGTTGAGCAGACGGATGGTGAAAACGTTACCGAACTTCTTTTGACAGGTCTGTAGGAAGGACACGGCATCCTGAGCAAACGAGGCTCCGTTGCCCCAGATGATGTGCCCCGGCACGATGGGAGGCTCACCGGGACGCCTGCATGGGCGAAAGAAAAAGAAATAAGATCTCAGATGATTGTTACAAAAGTTGATGGATATTCCTAAGTGACGACAGAAGACGAGTCGCAGAACCAAAAGATGGAGCGATTCTTTCGGTTGAGAAAAAATTACTCTGGTCTCTGTTTCGCCAATCAGAGTTTTGTTTAATTTTTCTTGTTCAGCAGAAGAACGATGGCTGTGGGTGTGCTGGGGAAGGGTGGGGAGTGAGCGGGATAGAATTGTGGATGGGAGGGAGAAGGAGGGCCGATCGAGGATTGAATGAAAAATGATAAAACGTGAAAACATAATCGCTCGTGAGACGCAACAGTGGCGCTTCCCGCTGGGCCTCACGACGTTTCATGCTGCGAACATGGACGGATCGAAGCGAAACGAAATGTCTTAAACGTTATTTACGATTCTCATTCGGAAGGCACGAATAAAAACCAGCAGCAGACAACAATCAATGCTGACGAGTTGGAATTAAATGCAATTAAATACAATTAAGTGTAATATTGAACAACTAATCGAAAAGGTAATCCGTCTAATGATTATTATTTCTCCTTAATCGGAGGTGGCGCGAAGCCGGAGCCACATGCAAGGATTATTAAACAAAAAATCGACAAAAGAATTTTGCGAGTAAGAAATTTAGTCGGATTGTATCGCGTCGACACTTCGACACTAAGAACAAAAAACTGGAGAAGAAGAAATTGGTTGGCATTGTTATTGTTTGTTGATGTGCGTGTCTTCATCTGGATGGGCGCGCGCATCAAAGTTGCGAACAAAAAGCTTCAAATCGCTGTCAACTGAAGTTGTCAAATATTTTCATTTCTTGTCGCTGGTCGATCACACACTGTGTTCATCTGTCAATCTAACTCTCTGAGTGTTCGTGAATGTGTGTCTATGTGTCTATGTGTGCGTGCAAGCGGGTGGTTGGGTGGGTGGTTAAGTGGTAGAAGGAGGGTGGTTGGGTAAACGCTAGTGCTGTCGCGTGTGTGTTGAGGGAGTTCCATTGTGTGTGCTTTTCTCCTCTTAGGTATTCACTTATGTTTGTATATTTGTTTCTGGGTTAACCGAATAAATTATTACTATTTTTAACGTTATTTAATTAATCGCAATTT
Source organism: Erpobdella octoculata (assembly GCA_963978895.1). Classification (NCBI taxonomy): domain Eukaryota; kingdom Metazoa; phylum Annelida; class Clitellata; order Hirudinida; family Erpobdellidae; genus Erpobdella; species Erpobdella octoculata. The sequence goes on along the minus strand of OZ022243.1, from coordinate 29,299,207 downwards.
TTTTATCAGGGTGGGTGGGAAGTGTTTGGAAAAAATGAATTTTTTTAAATGCTGTTATTGTTTTGCCTCGCGATCGTTCAATCGATGTTTTCATAATTACTGAATAAATACACGCTAAAAATAAAAAGAGTAATTATAAAATAATGTTGACAGTAAAAATATAACTGAAGAATTTCATAACTATTATATTAACGTCCAACTCATCGACTTCAATTCCAATTGTGTTCGTAAACTCAATGAATGGAAGGAAGTGTGCTGTTGTGTTGATTCGCAAAAGAAAATGATAAACGGCGGGAGAAATGTTGAGAGAGAAGAAGAAAAAGAGAGAAAGAGAGAGAGAGAGAGAGAGAGAGAGAGAGAGAGAGAGAGAGAGAGAGAGAAGACAGACAGAGACACATTGAAAGCCAACGCGTAGAGGTTGACCGATAGCTGGTTGAAGGAACAGCGTTCTGCCTGTTAACTCCCGATCAATCAATCAATCAATCAGCAGATCAAGCACACTGAACACACACACACGCACACATGCGCACGCACACGATCAATTCGTCAGTGAGACGGATAACGGGGTTGGAGATATATGTCAGTTTTTCTTCCTTTTTTTCTCTCTCCGTTTCTCGTACTCTCTCTTCTCACCTTGCTTATCTTTCTTTGAGATTGTTAGCAATATTTATTATTATTTATCTAAACAAATCAATTATAACTTTGCTTCAATATTTATTACTCTTACTTACCCTGGGGGCAGTCATTCGAGATGTTTGTTTGTTTGTTGGCTAGTTTGCTTTCAAAAGTCACCATGCTTCACAAACTCCGAATTACTTCAGCAACAATAAGGCGCGATGCATTATTTCGGCCCAAAATAATAATAATTATAATAATTATTATTATTATAAAAATAGAAAAAGAAATTAAGAAAGTAACGCCTTAATTAGTTTGGGCTCTTTTAAGTTTCAGCGGTTAGCGAACGGCAACATAGAGAGGTGGAGGTGTGGCGAATCCTTAAAAATGATTCCATTTAGGCGAATTCTAATGCAGCGGCACGTAAGGAAATGTTCCAAGAATCAATCTATCGGAACGAACATATCATCATCGTAAAAATAAAATCATTAACCAATCTCCAACCAAGCACATAAATCAAATAACATCAAATTACATCACATAACATTACTTCACATTACATCACATCACATTACTTCACATCACACATCACATTACTTCACAAAACATCACATTACTTCACATAACATCACATTACTTCACATAACATCACATTACTTCACATAAAACATTACACAATATCACATCACATCACATTACTCCAGGAAAAACATTTCATAATATCACATTACATTACCTTACTTCACATAAATAATACATATAATCACATCACATTTTAAATCACATCTCATCACATCAAATCGCATCACATCACATCAAATCGCATCACATCACATCACATCACATTACTCCACATGGCATCTCTTAACAGCAACGTCTAATATTGCATCTTCTCATCCGTATAACGAAACTTAAAGAGCCACAACAACTTTTTCTTCAGATCGGCAAAATATTCGATAATCGGTTTTAAATATACAGATTAATTTTGCATTTTGTCTGCCAAATTTCTTGATGGATTCCAATGAAAGAACTTTTATACACGGCTTCAGACTTTTTCCTTTATTAGCAATCTTTCGATGAGAGAAAGATAAGCTCGTATTGTGGAATGTAAACAGTGAAGAAAACGTTTAAAAAGTAATTGTGTCAAATTTGTTACAATAAATATTAGATAATTATTAATCGTATGACTTTCCATATTATTGGGCGAATATTGATTGCTGTCTCAATTAATTTTTTTAACAAATTTGGCACATGGCTATTAAACCGTTAATAATACTTAATCAGCCACATTAAATCATGAATAATTTGATAATTATATATATATATATATGTGTGTATAAATATAATTTATACATATATATATTATCATTTATGCATTTATTCCCAGTAATATTAGTTCAAATTTGTCAAATCCGGTTCAGTTATTAAAAATGAATAAATTCCGTTAAATAAATCCAATATATTTAATGAATTTAAGAAAAGTAAGAAATTCGAAGAACTTCAAAAACAGCTTATAAATTAAATTAAGTTAAATTAAGTAAAAAAAAAAGTAAATCAATTATCCATTTACTTGCCTTTTCCTAACGAAGAGACGATAGCATAAGAACAGTGCCAGGACTGGCAGGGTGGCATAAACTGCTGTTGCTGGAATCATATTTCCGATATCTCCTAAATGGAAAAATTCAAAAACTTGAAAAATTTTGTTTGCTTTGATTTTCAAACAAAATCTTATTGAAAATTCAGAAATGTTAGTTTTTTTTAAATAATTCGTTATTATCCACTCATTCTTTCCACGTGTTTCAAACTTAAACGACCAGGCGAGCGCCAACAAATTCCTCGTTCATCCATCTACCTTCAAGGCGTCGCTCCTGTGCTTTTGTGTGCTTGTGTTGAACAAGAGTGATCGAGAGAGAGAGAGAGATAGAGAGAGATGCTGGATACAGACGGTGTTCGAAGAGATCCGAAAGTTGCTCGAGTGAACGTTAAGAGAAGTTCGATAATCGATTGAATATTTCTTCTATTTATATCAAGTCAAAGAGAGGCGAGGCGTAACAGCTGATTGACTCTGACATTCAAACCAATCGCGGCTCTCCGCGCTTAATCTTCACTTTTTTTTACTGTCAAAATATTGTCTGCTGGAAAAAGGAGAAAAAATTTCGTCCGATGATTGAAGCTACTATTTTCGCTAATTTTTGAATAATTTTTATTGAATTAAAATTTATCCGCTCAGTTTTTTTTTTATAAACAAATATCTGCCGTGCTACAAAACAGAAAAGATCTGGAAAAAAAACTTTCGAGTTTATCAGCAAACAGGTGTTTTTATATACAGGTGTGCAATTGTACACCTGTACGCATTTTAGTAGTAGTGTTGGCGGGCAGCTTATGTCCATTCCTTTATTGTAGTACAAAATACAAAATACATTTGTAGTGGAACACTCCTTAATTTTTCAATTCTTTTGTCATGAGAGAGAGAGAGAGAGAGAGAGAGAGAGAGAGAGAGAGAGAGAGAGAGAGAGAGAAGAAGAGAAAGAGAGAGAAAAAAGAAACAGATTTATAATAGGAAAGGAAATGAGACGTTTGGTGGAAGAGTGCCAAATAGAAAAAAGGCTGTAGCGAATGTCATTAAATTCACATCTAACATAGTTTGTGAATATTTTTTTTACAACATATCTTAATTAAGCAGATGAAGTGAATGTAAATTACTATTTCCTTCCAAAGATATTTCACTTTTTTTCATCCCAATTGAGAAATGCTTTTTAAAACGACGGAGCATATTCGTCAAAATACAACAGTGACATAGACGCTGCTAATTTTTATGAGAACCGCTTTAGTTTAAAATTTTTGCTGCAGATCCATCATTATCATCATTACTGTCATAACCATCATCACCATAATCATCGTTATCATCAGCATCATCATCATTATCGTCGTCGTCGTCGTTATCTTTGTCGCGTCATCATTGTCGTCATTATCGTCGTCATCGTCGTCGTCATCATCATCATAATCACCATCCCCATCATCATCACCATCACCATCATCATCATCATCATCACCGTCATCATCATCACCGTCATCATCATCATCATCATCATCATCACCGTCATCATCATCATCATCACCGTCATCATCATCATCATCACCGTCATCATCATCATCATCATCATCATTCGCAGACCAAATTACCAGATGACAGGAAGGCACTGTTTCCTTGTCAGTCATTCTCATTCGAACTTCTCTCCGTAATCCGTCAGTGTCTTCATGATTGAACGTAGAAATGTGTGTTTTCCCATGATTGTCGGTGAATGGAGATGTGAAATAGATGGGAGGACCTTTTGAAGATCGTGCGGAAAGCTAAGAAACTTCCGGAAGTGTTTTGAATTACGAACCAAAAAGTCTAAATGCGCAGAAGTTAAAAATACTATCGAAGAAAATTAATTTTTTTCGCTAATGACTTAAAAGTGAAGTCGACGAAGAAGTTCAGCGAGAAAAAAAATACTAATTTCTTTAAAATAAAATAAAAACTTCTTCAACACAGGAAATCTAATAATTATTATTAAGTAGAAAATCTTTTCTGCCGATTTAACATGAATGATTAATTTCCGTGGATCCAATCACTGAGTAGCCCAAGTTCCTGCAAGACCAGCCGACTGTCGCTGCACTTACGCCTTTCATCTTCCCTTCAACTGGTACTCCTCTCCCCATCCTCTCCCCCATCCTGTGCCCCCGACAATCCACCCCGCAGCAACTTACCATGTGCCGAGTAGAGCACTCCTATAGAAAATCGGGGCAATATTTTACCGGTTTTTACAAGCAGAGAAAGGATATCTTTTAAATTATCGCGTTGGAATTAATCTTAAGAGAAAATCAACTTATCGATGAACGGTTCCATATACATAAATATAGGATGGGCCTATCCTTCAATTTCAGGAAACGCGCGGGAGAATAGCAGACGTCAAACGATTTATAACCGACACTGTTAAGTTATTGAAAACACGTGGTGACGATGCTAGAAGAAGACGAAGAGAAAGATGTAAGAAAAAAAAGAGAAAAAAAGAAGAAAAAAAAAGTTGAGCTCCGAAGGGATCAATTTGTTTAAGAATAATTTTCGAATTATTTCTGTCATTAAATATTCAATTGAATAGGACGTCACTCGGTTCGAAGCAACATTTCCTCTCTGAGTATCAGGAGGAGACACATGTTCAGAGGAAGATCAAAAAAGCTTCATTTAAATCAGTCGAATTTGTTTGCTGATTAGTTGAATAGGAAATCATCGGCCCACACATCCCCCGTTTGCCTTCTCACAGCCGCTTCAACCCACTCCCCCCCTCTCCCGATCCCATCAATCTTCTCCCGCATTATCCAACTTCTCTCTTACTTTTCCTCTTCAATATTCAACAATTTTATTTCAATTTTATTTTGTTATTTCTATGTAGATTTTTGCTTATTGTTTAGAAAGTATAAAGATGACTTTTTGCGAATTTTTATTTTGGTGTTTCGAATTCAAATTGGAAACATTTTAAAATGGTTTTAATATTCGAATTCAAAACCCGTCGATCAATGTGTTGTTTTTGATTGATTAACTTCGTCTTTGACCACCCAAGCACACTTTGATGTTTTGTTGAAGAGATTGTTGTGTGCGTGTTTTATCGCATGTGACAAAATAGTTCACATGCGCTGTTTGTGTGCTGTCCAGGTTGGTAGATGGTTTTTCTTCCACATTGGGTCTCCAGCAGATTATAATTTGAAATACTGAGAATTTCAAATCTGCATTAAACACACGAAATGTTTCGCGTTTTTCTGTATGGTTGAAAATTTTGCAAGTTTTGTTTAAGATTGTTTATGATTTGGAAATTAATCAGAAAAAAATTTTAATCATAGTTTCCTCACGTGTTGCGCTATAATTGGCCTTCAAACACAAACAGCTCCTGGGCAACACGTGAAGACCTCCCAACATGTAAAGATTTTTTATATCGATTTCACTCCGCACTACGGAATATTAATTAATTCTCCTCCGATAATAAAATGGCGGAAATGTTTAAATAAAAGTAAAAAAATAACTCTAAATTAGTTTTGAAACGATTTTCAAAGAATTCAATTCGTTTAAATTTATTTTCGTCATAAACATTTTCATCATTTTATTATCGTTGAAGAGTCAATTAATATTCCGTAGCGCGGAGTGAAATATAAATAAAATACAAAATCAAGCCTACACGATGGGAGGTAGATCGTAGTTGGCAAGTTTGTTTTTAAAATACTCCTCTTACGATATGGACACGATTCTAAGAAAATAAGCAAACAGAATTTGCCGATTTTATCAAATTCGACTTTTGCACAGTGAAGATTGAAATCTTCAGTAAATGACATAACGCACCTGCGATGGTAGCTGACTTCATCAACGTGCCAGTTCTAATCCTGAGGGACATAGGGAGGCTCTTCTGAAGGTAAAACTCTCAAGATGTGATCGAAAAGTATTGAACTGATTAGAGATGAATAACAAACATGCCGGGTGTCTTCGGGAATCCATAAACAGTCCTAACAGTAAAACGGCTAACTCAATTTCACATCGTTCTCGTATGCTCATTTTATAAATAATTAATTTAATCAGGATAACAAACCCAACACAATCATCGACATTTTTTTTCGAATATAATAAGATGATCTCTTTATAAAAAAAAATAAAAGTGGAAACGAATTCAGTTGCGACAAAAATTATATTGTCTTACACACAGACCTGTACCATGGTTACCACATCCCGAACCCCCACTAATGTTTATTTAGGGGGCCACTCACAGCATGGCCCAGGCACTGACACACAGACAAACATACTTCGATCACTAAGAAATGTGACGTTTATCGTTTTCGTCAGCATATCAGTAAGTTTATTGATTCTAATAAAATCCAACTTCAAGTTCATTATGCTTGGGAAGATCATCTGAAACAATCAACCCATTCTGTCGGACACTGTGAAATTCGTAAATAACTTTCTAAGTGATATAATATAAAAATAGTTATGAAAGGAAGAGTTACTAATAACGCAGTCCCGATACGAATTTAAACGAGTTCACACGATGTTCATACATCATTACACTTTCTTACGTTTATTCGTTTACAGTGTTGTTTACTTTTCGCGGTATATTAAACAAGAAACAATGAAACGGAACGGGGGCAAAACGGACAGGTACTTGACAAAAACGACGAGGAATGCGACGTGTATGTTTGTCTCTCGTGTGGCAAGCAAGCAAGCAAGCAATTGCAGACGTGAATGATTGGCAGATGATAATATCGAATCTACAATGCCAGACAAATTTCTTCGTCACAATAAGGATTCGTGTCAATTAGAGTTCTGTGCGTCTCATTAGAGAGAGAGGAGACTCTGAGAATGCGAGCATTGTTGACAAGTTTTTCGCAACATTTTGTCTCGAATACAATTCAGTTTTGCGCTAATTAAAAACCTCTAAAACCAAACCACCAACAACCTACCTTTCGAACCAATAATTATGCCAGCAGTAAAAACAAGAATTCAATCACACTTAAGCGGCCCTAAATCTTTTAACGATGGGACTATGGTCCACCTTCCGGAGGCTGTTTTTAAAAAATGGATCAAATGTATCAACACAGATGGAGCTGTTTTCCAGATCTTCGAGATTAATAATATTTCAATTTGTCTGATCGCAAAAGACAGACAAATTAATAAGTGTTGGTAGCGTCAAAAGACACGTCAAAATCTCATTGAGAGGAGATTAAGTTGTCACCTTTGGATTTCAGATTGAGATCGCTTCGTTTTGATTGATAGCGATGGCTTCATTCGCATAAAAGTTGAATGTATTTTCAAGAGAATAAGACACCAGCCGGCATTATAGGCTGTCAAGAAGCGCGGAAAAGGAGGAGATCGAGGAGAAGAAGAGTTGTTCAGAAATCAGATTAAAAAGAAAAATCTACAGCATGTCTATAAGAAGGGATTAAGCGATCGCGTTATTTGCGCGAAGAATTGTTTCAACAATTTCGAATATAAAAATAACTAATCTTCGAATATTTCGTGGGTTGGACAGACAACTCGGAAGGCGCTTGTTTGCCTAGGCAATCAATTCAAACCATCACGGTGGTAATCTTGAATCAACTAACTGAGATAGCTTTCCAAACAATTCTAATCTTGTCTTGTAATTGAAAACTCTCACGAAACCTTTTACGGTTTCTTTAATTTATTACGTGACAAAGATCAGCCATTCCAAAAAGTTACACCTGGCGAATGAGTAGAAACCGACGAAGCGACCATCATAGAAGTAATAACCTAATTCTCGAACAATACACTTCCTCTTGACTATTCGGATACAATTTTATTATTTCAAACAAAATCTAACACATCTCAAGGCCTGCTCGAGTATAACAAGTTTCTAGATTCAGTAAATAGCGATGATGTGAGTGTATATATATATATATATATAACGAATAACAAGTTGCTTTAAAATAACCATTGTGAAAATACAATACAATGGTTTATATCATATGAAAATAAATGTATTTATAGAAAGGAGTATTTTATGGAAGTCTGAGTAGAACATTAGTATTTGGGGAAATCCACATCAATGAATTCTTTCCAGTCATATAATCCACCGGCGACGTCAAATATCTCCAACTCCGGATTATCAAGAAGCGTCTTCAACTTCTCCACTGCCAACTGCGAATGGTTCCCACGACGACACAACACAATAATTTCTGAATAACGAGAAAGAAGACATGTAATGCAATTACAATCACCAATAACAACAACAAAGTTACTGTTCAACTCGAAATTCAAAGACAGAAAAAAAAATTGACAAAAATAATTACTCCTTGTTGAATACTTCTGAAGTTGATCCTCAATGAATTCTTTTGTCTCAGGTTTTCCAATGGCTCTCATTCTGAGATCTGAAATAAATAGATTTTCATTAAAAAAAAATTCATTATAAACCCTACAAAGAAGCAAACAGGTTAACAAAAACCTCCGGGACACAGTCGCAATGGAGACAACAACACAGGAGTTATTATTTACAAACAATACAATGATCATCTTATTATATGACACAAGAAATGATACTTTAATCCCCAAAACACTTTGAACTAGTTTCTCCCTGATCTGAAGACTCACTAAAATCAACATAATAGTTAATTCGAATATTCAAAAACTTATTTAAGATAACATAAGATCCAGTGTATAATAAACATTCCCAGCAAGCAAAGCTAAAAATAACATTTCTTCTCCAAAAAAAATTATTACCCCCCCCCTCAAAAAGCTAAATCTTCCTCACTGATTGCTTCAACTGGCAGCTTACAAATTCCAATCTCCACAGGTTCACGAACATCAACGAGAATGTGCTTTTCATTCTTGTCCAACATTTCTTTGTACTCCTGTTAGTTGGCATTCAATTTTATTAAATAATTAGTTGTAATTAATTCAACATTATTTTGATGACTCTAATAATAATTTTCAGAAAATTTATTGAAAAATAAATAAAAGAATCCTGCAATAAAAAGATATACAATAACAACAATACTAAATAATACTAAATAATATTTTTAAATTACTCACTAGGACAGATATTCTCTCCTCAGGCTTCAGTACCTTAAGCGACTTGTCCTAAAAGACCCGAACAAATAAATTAAAACCTAAAATTAATGAAAAGAAAACATTTGAATGGCATGTTTTAAACTCCAACCTTATCAGTTGGAGAAGAGCCACAAAACAGTTCATAATCGATAAGTTTGGTAACGGTCGGATGTTCGCTGCAGACTTCACACGAGGATTGCTTACCTCTCAGTTTCACCATCTTTGTTGATCCACTGATGGCATCAAACAGAAACATCTTCTTTGCATAAGATGCTGAACAGACATAGAAATACACATTTCAACATCAAGAAATCAAAAATATTAAAAAAAAGTCTTTAAAGTAAATGAATAAATCATATCTTCTCCATACTTACGCTCCATTCCAATGATGATTTTTACTGTTTCTACTGCCTGTAATGTGCCAATGACTCCCACAACTGCAAAATATAATAAAATGAATTTGCAGAATCCCAATAAATAAACAAACAAATAAAAGCAGCCAACCATGGAAGCAAACAAACCTGCTCCAAGAACTCCTCCATCTGAACAGTTCACGACAAGTTTAGGAGGAACTGGATGGAGACATCTGTAACATGGTGAATCCTTGTAGTTGTACACGGTTAACTAGAAATTAAATCACATATGAAATCATTTCATTTGACAATAATTCTAAAGAACTTTTTTTTGATGAATTAAAACACTAACCAAATAGAATGATACAAACTCAATCATACTAAAATAGTTAAGCATCTGCGTCCCGTAATCGTTATCTCGATATCAACCGAGATTTAAAAACGATACGGGAGATCCTGTATCCTTATTAAAACGATACAGCCTGCGGGGAAGTCTTGTATCAAAATAAAATAACGAGACTTAAATTTTGTTTTCGTATCAAAGTCTCGAAAGAAATTCTGAGATTTACAAAAAATATTTTTCAATAAATAGCGAAAGTCATACATATTTAACGATTGTCACAACTGTGAATATTTGCAATTGATTCATCAACATTGATTAATTAATCTACCTATTGACAGAATATGATTCTACATATGAATTTTGTCTCGAATAAAACGATACGATACGAGACGCCTCAAACAATAACTAGACAAAACCGTCAAATAGTTAAAAAATTTTTAAAATAAAAAAAAATGACTGGATTTATCTTGTAATGTCTCATCTTGTTTTATTCAAGACAAAATTTCCACAGTTGACATTTCAGTCGAGATCTCGATATCGTATCGTATCGTTTTGTCTCGTTATTGTTCGAGGCGTCTCGTATCGTATCATTCGAGACAAATTTCAGAAGTCGTATCGTATTGTTTCAAAAAATAACGGAACGCAAAATCCTAAAAATCGTACTAATTAAATTATTTTAATTGTTTTCTTACCTGCCCCTCAAACCTGAGAACACTGCCAGATACAAGTGGTTTCCCAAGAAGAACGCAGGCATCATTCAGAAGATATCTCGTGGCAGGATTGTCAGTTGCATCAACCACAATGTCATAATCTTTCATGATTTCCATTGCATTGCTACTGTTCAGTAGAAGAAAATGCTCTTTTACTTCAATGTCGCTGTTCAATCTGTCATAGAATATTTATTTATTAATAATTATTATTTATTAATATATCATTTAAATAATTATTTACTTAGAGTAAGTGATAATCTGATCTAAGAAAACTAACCTTGAGCAGGAGACAGCCAGTGAATGACATTTTTTTTCATTGATCATATCCATATTGTGAAGAACTTGTCTGTGAAGATTTGTCAGTTCAACAACATCATGATCAACCAAACCAATTTTTCCTGAGAATAATCGTTTTGATGAATTTTAAGAACGCAAATTAAATATATTAAACAGTTCCATTCTTGAAATCCACAAAATTCATAAATTACAAATATAATAACTTATGCCTGCATTAATTTATGATCATTTCATACAGCCAATTATTGAAGATACAAGTTAACCAGTCTGTAATACATTGCTTTAATATTTTAATTATTTTTTAATTAACTTAAAAAAACTAACCAACTCCTGTTGCCGCCAGATAAATAGCCACTGGACATCCTAGCCCTCCACACCCAACCACTAGGACACATGAATTTTTCAGCTTAAGTTGACCTGATTGAGTTAAAGAAGGTTATTTAAGGATTAAGTTCTATAAGAAATAACATTTCTATAGACATCAACCTTCAGTGCCAATCTCTGGAAGTATCAACTGCCGACTGTATCTCAAAATTTCTTGGTTTGTTAAGACTGTGGCTTTTCCATTTTGGGGCTCTGTCTCCGGCTGAAGTTAGAATACAATTTAAACAAATAGAACAAATAATATCTAAAATTCAAAGGCAGCAAAAACAGTCAAAAAAAATTTCTACATTTACAAGTTTTGCATCATCGGTTTCATCAAGATCATGCTATATAACTCCTTCTAAGTTTCTTTAATTTTACTTAACTTTTTAACAATATTTCAATCAACTTATTTAACTGCCTTGAAGTACTGCTGGGTCGGGCCAAAATTAGTACGGACCGGGCCGCAAAAAATCGACCCGTGCAATACTCTAATTTTTTCATTATCACTTAGTTACTGTGCATTCATTCTTTTTTATTTTCAGTTAGGCCGCATTGTTAAATCTCTCGCGCTAGTGAATCTCGGTGTTAACCCCAATATCTCCTACTCAAAGTAAGAGTTAATTGATAGAATTAAGCATTAAGATGGAGTGAGCCTGAAGCTATTGGAGCTATCAATGTTAGCGTGTGTCAAACGAATCCAGTAAAAAACACAACAGGCTGTTATTGAGCATTCGGTCGTCATTTTGATAAAACAATTTCTAAAAAAATAAAAAACATATTTGGATCATTGAATTGGTAACTTTATTGTGTTTATAAATATTATAATGAAAATATTATTAAAAATACCGACAATATTTTATTAAGTTATTCTCCACCTTTACCATTATTTAAAAATTTTATGCTGTATTACATTTTAGTTTTAGAGCAGACTTTAGTGTAGTGTGTTAGTAGCTGAAAATCGGATTTTTTAATTTTGTTAATACAACCTCTCTGACGGGATTACCTATAACAACTATATAATTGGTTATCTTTCACATAAAGGCCAGGCACAAATCATCCAATAAATAGTCCTATTTTGTTACATTAACATAAAAAAAACAAATTTTATACCAAATTGAAGTAAAAAAACATTTATTGTAATTAGGGAGACTTTGAAATACGGTAGTAGCACCCTACAAAGCACTATTTACATCGCAGTTGTGAGTGGTGAGGTACGCCGAGGTTATGAATGAAATGAATAAAAAAGAAATATAATTAGTTTCTAACAAAATTTTATTTAAAAAAAAACTATCAGTTATAAAAACATTAACATTAAATTTTAAAATTCAATGCTCGGTAACACTGAATGGTTTGCATAAAGTAATAAAGTTAGAAACTATTAAATTAAGTTTAGTTTTTTTGAATAAATAAAATTTCAAATATATAAAACCCTCAAGAATAAATGTAACATAAAATAATTTATTTGAGGCAACGTCGAAATTTGAATATTTGTAAGCAAACATCGTCTTGCTTTGTCAGTGTTTCCGGCCATATTTTCAGCTATGGCGAGATATCGAGTGATAGGAAAACCACGAGTAACCACACTAATCACTTTATAATTAGGCCCTTGTTAATTATTATTAAACCAGTAACACCACATATTCTTTATTTGTTCATCTATATATATATATATATATATATATATATATATATATATATATATATATATATATATATATATATATATATATATATATATAAATAAATAAGATTATTGTGTATGTGTGTGTGTGTAACTTATGCATTGCGACACCATTCATCCGATCGTAATGAAATTTGTACACAAGTTTGCGTGTCAATGGAGGAAGGTTTTAGTGAACAAAAATTAAAATCGTCACAAAATGAGCGGAGCGGGAACTATATACATACATATATATATATATATATATATATATATATATATAATATGAAAAATGTCAAAGTTAGAGAATAAAATAAAGAACAACATAATTATCAGAGGTGTAAAGGAATCCAAAAAACGTGACCAAAAAGAAAGAAAAGAAGAAGATATGGCTGCCATTTTAAAAATCTTAGAAATTAGGGACACTGGAATAAATAGTGACGAAATCAAACCAATGATTGAATACTCTACAAGACTTGGGAAAAGTAATCCCGAATTTGATCACAGACCAATTCTAGTCAAACTCAAAAACAAATCACTAAGGGAAAAACTGCTGGCAGCAAAAGGTAACACCAAGCAAAGAGAGTTTAATATTATGAATGGAACAAAGTATAGGGTAGAACCAGACTTAACGAGTGAGCAGAGACAATTTTACAAACAAATGTGGGTTGAGGCCGGCTTAAAAACATCTCAGGGAAACGGGAAATGGGTTGTCTATGGCCCCATGGACAACCCACATCTAAAAAAATGGAAAGAAGTAGAAACTATAACGTCTCAAATCAAATAACAAAGACATTTTTAATTGTGTTGATGCTGATATAATCTGCTTACAGAAAACAAACATTTTAAATTATGACATAAAAAAACCTTTTCATATATTGCCACCTCTCTCGAATCCACTACAACAACCAGCGCCAACAGAAGTGGAACTGGGTCTTCCAAGTAAAAGATCCCGTCCTGCCAATCCAAAACGTCCCACACAGCGGCAACAAAACATCGGTAGTCTTTCCCAAGAAAAATTTACTTATTAAAATCCACAACAACTCTTTGTTTCTGGGCAAATAAATCCTTGTTCACTGAATAGTCAGAAAAAAGACGAACTCACGGCCAGACTAACAGCACTATCAAAGAAAAACCAACCAGACGTTATGTTCTTCACTGAGACATGGTTTAATGAAAGGTCGGACACAATCGTGAATGGATACCAATTGCATAGAACGGACAGAAATAGCAAAGGTGGTGGAGTCGCTATCTATGTCAAGAACGAAATAGTTTCATTTAACGTTTCTTTACCAGAGCTTAATTCGAAAAATATTGAACAATTGTGGATAACAATTCGTTACGGTAAGGAATCGATCTTACTTGGCTGCATCTACCGTCCACATGATTATGACGATGAATATTTAACCAATACCATTGAGGCTATAAAAATTGCAAAAAAATCACTAAATAGACTCAATTGTGCAACGATGTTGCTTTATGGTGATTTTAACTTCAGTCATACATGGTACGAAGAGGTTGACGTGGGTGGCAGAATAGCCACAGCTGGTCATGTGATAGACGAGCGCCCAGGGGATATCAGATTTCAGTCATGTCTCGAAGAAAACGATCTAACACAAGTAGTGACATTTTGTACTTACCGACATTCTCGAGATATTGCACCAAAAAGCACACTTGATCTTATTATCACCAACAAACCAGATCAATTCATGGAGCTTACAAAAGGCGATTCACTAGGCTATACGCCAATGGGTCAATCACATTGTTTAATAATGGGAACAATAAGTGTAGCTGGCTGCTCGACAATCGAAAGGCACAACAAACCCCGATGTATATGGTGTAGAGCTAACTTTACTGCTTTCTCACACTTTATCGGCTCACAAGACTGGATAACCCTCTTCTTATATCGCTCAGTTAACGAGTGCTACACCACCTTGGTTAAAGTTTACGATGATGCAGTAAAAAGATTTATCCCAACAACAACAGTGCCCTTTAAGAAAAAGTCAGAGGCATGGGTCACTCCAAAATTGTTAGCGGCGGTTCAACTGAAGAGACAACTTTGGTCAAAATACCTAGCAGCCGGGCATCACACACATGACCAGCTTAAGCTAGCTCATAAAAAAGCTTGTAAAAACGTGGCAAAAGTAGTTAGACTTTCTATGCTTCACTACGAAGAAAGTCTCGCTTATTCATCAAAGTTTAATCCAAATCTACTTCATACTCACATTCGAAATAAACATGAAACTCAAGAGAAGATAAAGGCAATTGAACAGAGAACAGATTTCGAATGCAATATTGACGAGAGCGTTTTCAGTTTTCACATTTGAAAAGGTTGAAAAAAGACTATCAGAACTCTTGGCGAACAAGGCTATTGGAGTTGATGGATTTCATCCTCGTATATTAAAAAACAGCGCAGCTGCTCTTGCAATTCCTATCACTCTCATCTTTAGAATGTCTATCACCACAGGGATGGTACCAGACCTATGGAAACTAGCTAATGTTATGCCCATTTTTAAAAAAGATAGCAAAATAAAGGCAGGAAACTATAGGCCAGTATCATTAACTTCCGTACTTTGCAAAGTATGCGAAAAGTTTATTCACGAGCAAATCATGTCTTTCTGCACTATGAATAACCTAATAACTAAAAGTCAACACGGATTTGTAAGAAAAAAAGGATGCGTAAGCAACTTACTGGAAGCCCGCGACATCCTGACAGAAAGTGTTCATCTTGGTGTTTCTGTGGATGTTGTCTACACAGATTTTGTGAAAGCGTTTGACAAAGTCCCACATCGGTGTTTATTGCACAAACTGAGAGCGTACGGTATACAGGGCTCTCTTTACAAATGGATTGAATCTTGGTTAACCAATCGTCAGCAGAGAGTTCAGATCGACAGTTGTACTTCAGGATGGAAAAAGGTTACGAGAGGGGTACCGCAAGGCTCAGTACTTGGGCCTCTATTGTTTTTGCTCTATATAAATGACCTCCCTGACAAATTATCTCAACACATCAAGCTTTTTGCAGATGATAGTAAAATCATTGGGATTATCAAATCTGTGGAAGACTGTATCAGACTCCAAAACAATATAGATGAGGCAGTCCAGTGGTCACACAATTGGTTGATGCCATTCAACATTGACAAATGCAAAGTTATGCACGTTGGACGAACCAATCAAAAATCAAAATTTATTTATTCTATGTTAGACCCAGATGGAAATAGAAAAAATTTAGAAGTAACGACAGTCGAACGAGATCTTGGTGTTCTAGTATCGGATGATCTCAAAGAAAGGTCTCAAGTGAATGCAGCGGCTTCCTTGGCTAATAGAACTCTTGGTAGACTTAAAAAATTTGGAAAACATTATACCAGGCCTACATTCGACCACACCTCGAATATGCAGTTCAAGTTTGGTCTCCTCATCTAAGCCGGGACATTGATACTCTCGAAAAGGTCCAGCACAGAGTTACAAAAATAATTACAACAATCAAACATTTACCATACTTAGAAAGACTACAGAAGCTTGGAATTACCACTCTTGAAGAACGTAGGGTTAGATGCGATTTGGTCCAACAATACAAAATACTGGCTCATATTGATGAAGTGGATTTTTTTGTATTGCAAAAACATCCCACATGGCAAACTAACAGATCCTATTGTTTGAGAGGTCACAACTGCCTTCTTTTACCACAAAGAATTAAAGGATGTGAAGAGCGAAAACACTTTTTCACAAATCGAGTAGCTTTCAGCTGGAACTCCTTGACGCAGGAAGCAGTGGACACATGTTCGGTGAATGCCTTCAAAGATCAACTCGCTCTACTTTGATTGCAGTATGACTCGTCAGCACAGAGGGGCCTGATGCAGCACCTCTTCATCAATCATACATGCTATTATAATGACCATTTAATTCTTATTGTTTTTTTTTGTTCTGTCTCTTTTGTGATTTTGAATGTATGTATTGATAACTGAATAAACAAACTCAAACTCATATATATATATATATATATATATATATACGTATACACATATATAAATGAGCGGAAACAGGAACTGAAAAGCAACTGAGAGCGAAAGAGTGAGCGGGAAAGGGAAACCAGCCGGGAACGGGAGAGCAAGCGAAAGCGGGAAAGCGACCAAGATCAAAAGAGCAAGCGGGAAAGAGAAAGTGACCGGGAAAGCTACCGGGAGCGAGAAAGTGACCGGGAACGGGAGAGCAAGCGGGGAAGGAAACGGGAGCGAGAAAGACAAGCATTAGAAAAACCTCTAAAAACCCCGGGCAACGCCGGTTACCCCGCTAGTTTTCAATAATTAACACGCTACGCCAATCCGACCAGCCTAATTAGGCCCTAATTCTTTTTAGAACTCAAATTTTTTTACACGTTTCCTTAAAACTCAATTTGTCTATATTTCAATTAAAAATAAATTATTCAATCAATTAAAATTCAATTATATTACATTTTTCCATTTTAAATAAATTATTTATACTAATTATCATAATGTTTAAACTAGTGGTTACTTTTCAACGTGTTTATAGCTAATTATAGCCGAGAAAGTATTAATCCGCCACATCGGGCCGTTTATGTGAAAGATTACCATATACTTAACTACAAACTTTATTTAAAAACTATTTAACTAATTATATACTACTAATTATTAGTAAATAACTACTAAAACAACTACAATGCCGAGCAGAGCACATAATACCTTATTTTCCAACAACTCTAACTGACTTTTTAAAGCAGAAAGTTCGGAAGTCTTAAGTTCAATAAGTTTCTTTAACTCGCACTTCACTTCATCCATTTTCCATATAACGCTCACAGCCAGCGTCAACAACGATCCATCGAACAAGGGCCATCGCTCCTATTTTTCAACTTAGCGATGTGCTGCAGGTAAGCAATAATGCTCTACAAATGATTTTATATTAATAATAGCAGTGCCCGTCGCGGCTACGCTCGCTTGAAATTAGAGAATTTGAACCGTGCATCCATAGTAAACTACTGCACGGGCCAATTTTGTACGGCCCGGCCCGTTTCATAAGCCAAAATTCCAGGCCCGGTCCAGCTTGTCTAATTTGGAACCGGCATATTTTAACAGGTCTAAAATTTCTAAATACTTGGCAAAAAATCTCGGCACGTCCCAACTTAATAACTTCAGGCTTGTCCCGACCCGTCTGAAGACCCTAAACTCACGGCCCGGCCCGTGTAACAAGTTAATCCATAAAATCTAATCCATAAAGCCCTGCACGGTTTTTTTAGACCCGGTACGGCTTATTTTATAGGCAGAATATTCCAGGCCTGGTTTGTTATTTAGGCCCAAACTGGCCCGTTTCATAAGCACAAAAATCGAGGCAAGCAAGTTGATACAATCTACGCCAATTTTGATCTTTTTATTTGCTGATAATTGTCAAGACAATCAACAAAGTAGCAGGTCAACAGGTTATTCAATGCTGCTTAGATATCTTTTCCAGCTGGTGAAAAAACATGTTTAGCTCCTAAAACTGAATTACAGTACCTAATTGTGTGTAAATTTGTCCTTGCATAACAAATATAGTTTTGATTAGTACTTATTACTTTGCTGAGGGAAGACTAAATACAAGATTTTACTAGTTCCAGTTCCAGAAGTCAGAGATCTAGTAGAGTCTGGAGTTGTAATCGACAACGAACTAGGATTTACTACTCGTGTATGCAAAAAAGTCAAAAAAGCAAATAGTTAAGAGTTGTCAAAAGAAATTTCCACAACTTATCTAAGGATTGTTTCTTGTTACTGTACAAAAGGTTTAGTCCGTCTTCACCTTGAGCATGCTTTTGTGGTGTGGTTTCCTCGTCATCTAGGTATAGGTAATAGAAAAACTTGAAACAAGAGCATCTAAGCTAGTATAAAAATGAAGCCATGGCGAATACAGTTTTTGGTTCAAAGTCAACAGCAGGAAAGAAGTGAAAAATTTCTGCTCGTTCTTGCAGGAAAGACTTTACTTTTAAATACTAACAAACTTGAAAACGCATAAGCAGCGTAGCTTATAACATGCCAACTAATGCTGACCATAACTTGTATAATTTTATTAGTTTGTTTTTTTCAGTTATCAATAAATACTTACATACAAAATCATGTAAATGACTACCGATTGCTCCGTTTAAGTTTCAAAATTTTTCCAAAGTCCAGGAGTCTGCATGAAACAGTGATTGTGCTTATACCTCGTATAATAATTCGTAGCTGGTTCCATCGAAGTGTCCGTGCCAGGCTGGATTTAGAAATTTACGAGTCAGCTGATCTAACTTCTTTTCAAAAAATAAACTTATGACTTTTTTAATCTTGTTTTTTTCCTAACTTCTATTAATATTTTTACGACGTTTACTTCAATTTACAATAATTCTATGGTTTTATGCTTCGAAGTTTGTAAGGCGTTAATATTTTTTAAATCAACGTTGTTTAAATAAATTTGCATTAATTCAGCTAATGATAATACGTTGGTATTTAAAAATTCCGTCATTTTGACGCGTTATCTCTAATTTTAATTTATAGATCGTAAAAAGTAATTTGCCAGAATCCGAATACCACCAAATTATTTCAACTTAGGCTGAATCAAAGCCTGAATAGGAGCTAGACACATTACTACAACACAAACATATTATGTATCTATCTGCTAAGCTTGTACTAGGTTTTTAGCTATCAAGCTTGAACTTGCCTCAACATTTTGATCGCTTAGAAATCATAAATTTGTCTTGCACTTGAATTTTATGTAACAACAAAGTTTAAAAAAAAATTTTTGTTAAAAGGCCAACCAGTGCGACCCGGTGACCTTTTTCTCCATCAAAAATGTTTTTTTTTTAACATTTTCTCATACTCTTTTGCTATCAGGAAAAACCTCTCCGTTTGTTACATTTTTGAAGCACTGCGCCTTTCCGGCTGATGAAACACTGATTGAATATGAACAAGACAAATGCATTTCAATAGAAATAATTGTGATACTTGATAGTTGTGTACAAACATTTGCCCCCATTTTAATGGTTGGTTACCAAATTGTCACGCCCAGACACGCGGTTTTGGACGCCAAATTGCTAAGCGTCGCTATTGGCGATGCGCCAGCAGTGAGAATAAATACGGCTGCTCACAGTCGAACTGCAAGCCAAAGTGATAAGCTCAATCAGTCGGTTATTTCTTCGATTAGAGTTTTTATTCTTAGTAGTTTCATAAAAATGCGTGAAATCGTTCACCTTCAAGCCGGCCAGTGCGGGAACCAGATTGGAGCTAAATTTTGGGAAGTAATTTCCGACGAACATGGTATCGACCCAACTGGAACTTATCATGGAGACTCCGACTTGCAACTGGAAAGAATAAATGTCTACTATAACGAAGCTACAGGAGGCAAATATGTACCCAGGGCGATCCTGGTTGATTTGGAGCCTGGCACCATGGATTCAGTCAGAGCTGGTCCATTTGGCCAGATTTTCCGTCCCGACAACTTCGTTTTCGGACAAAGTGGTGCTGGAAACAACTGGGCTAAAGGCCACTACACCGAAGGTGCCGAATTAGTAGACTCTGTTCTCGATGTTGTTCGCAAAGAAGCAGAAAGCTGTGACTGCCTTCAAGGTTTTCAACTAACACATTCTTTGGGTGGTGGTACTGGATCTGGTATGGGTACTCTTCTCATCAGCAAAATAAGAGAAGAATATCCTGACCGAATCATGAACACTTTCTCAGTTGTGCCATCGCCAAAAGTAAGATTTTATTTTACTAACGAAATTTAATTGTATTGTATGAATATTTAACAACATTTTACGTTTTAGGTCTCAGACACTGTAGTTGAGCCGTACAATGCCACCCTTTCGGTTCATCAACTGGTTGAGAACACAGATGAAACATACTGCATTGATAACGAAGCACTTTATGACATCTGCTTCAGAACTCTTAAGTTGACTACACCTACGTACGGAGATCTGAATCACCTGGTTTCAGCAACAATGTCCGGAGTTACCACTTGCCTCCGATTTCCCGGTCAGCTAAACGCCGACTTGCGTAAACTGGCAGTCAACATGGTTCCTTTTCCTCGTTTGCATTTCTTCATGCCAGGATTTGCTCCTTTGACATCTCGCGGTAGCCAGCAGTACAGGGCATTGACCGTGCCCGAACTGACTCAGCAGATGTTTGATGCCAAGAACATGATGGCTGCTTGCGACCCGAGACACGGACGCTATTTGACTGCGGCTGCAATCTTCAGAGGAAGAATGTCAATGAAGGAAGTTGACGAGCAGATGTTGAATGTGCAGAACAAGAACAGCAGTTACTTTGTAGAGTGGATCCCCAATAACATCAAAACTGCAGTATGCGATATTCCACCAAGAGGTCTCAAGATGAGTGCCACATTCATCGGAAATTCGACCGCCATTCAGGAGTTGTTCAAGCGCATCTCTGAGCAGTTTACCGCCATGTTCCGTCGCAAGGCTTTCTTGCATTGGTACACTGGCGAAGGTATGGATGAAATGGAATTCACTGAAGCAGAATCAAACATGAACGATCTCGTCTCAGAATATCAACAATATCAAGATGCAACAGCCGAAGAAGAAGGAGAATTCGAAGAAGAAGATGCAGAAGCCGCTTAACTGACTTGAAAATTATGGATTCTTCCTCGGATTATTCATCTACTCAACTATAATCTAATTTTTACTTTTGTTTTAATAATGTTTAACTAAGCAAATGTTTTGTGTTGTGGTTCGTTATTTATAAATCTGTCGTATATTTAAAAAACGCTAAAAAAATTTAACGAGCAATGAATGTTTTGCACATCAAAACAATACCACATGACTAAAGAAACACTTTTGTGTTTTGCAATGTAGCTAAGATGGTTGTCATATTGAGTTTACTGTTCCACTATATAATTAGCCAGACGGCAAGATTAACGTCAATGAACTGTGTTTTGCTCAATCATAAAGCATCGTCAACATGTTTGTTACTCCTTCTTTGGCTACTTTTAAATTTAAATGAGTAAAATATTTGCCCCAGAACGTGTTACAACTTGGAGTGTGGTGATCCAGGATACATCATGTGTATTATTACGGCTTGTAAGTTTGTTTAAAAAGGTTTATCTATAAGATTACTGATCAATGCACTATCTTACAGTTTAGTTGACTTACAAAATTGTTTAAAGTCGTATATTACTAGCCATCTATGGTAGTCCTGTTACTCGTGTTCCTATCTCGCATACATAGAAAGAAAAAACGTTTAAAAATTTTCCAAGAACCAAGAAAATGTTCTATATTGGATCCATAACTGGTTTTAGTAAAAGCGTGTTAATAACAACAGTGCGCTATGAAGATGTTTAAGTTTATCAAGTTGCAGGGATTGGCTAAAAATGTATAACTTCCCAAACGAATTAGTGATGCTAGTGTAAATGTAAACGGATATTTATGTACGCACACAGATAGAGTGCGCGATTGAAGCATTTTGAAATGAGAAGATTAACTTCTCAAATATCACTTAATGCGACGTTTCTTTTGTAATCAGTTTTGAGTTGGAGAAACAATTTCAACCGTGGGAAGCCGTAATAATCTATAAATAATCTAAAATTGAATCGCGATGGAAAGTATAATTAACAAGTATAATTTTCACTGTAAATAATAAGTTATGTTGACTTTCGTTTATAGTTTCGTACTGACACATGTTAATTTCAAAGTTGAAATTGTATTCAAAATTACATTGCAGTCCGAGTTGTTTACATAAATTTTATTTTAACAATACAAATAAAATTAAAATTTCTGATGCAAATAGAAGTAAGATGTATTCAATGTTCGACAACCTTCTTTAAATGTGTCTCTAGGGCGTTGTGGTTCGGTTCCTACCACAATAATCAAATTTATACAAACTGCTGAATGCTATTATAATTATTCTGCGTTATATTTAGAATAGCAAACTTTCTTGTTTACGTTGCTCAGCTGCTCGTTGCTAGCAACCTTTGATATAATTTTGGTGACTGATTTAAAATGAGATCTCCAGTTCATTAGAATGAAACTCAAAATTGCCAAATAAAAGAAATGTTTTATTTTTTAATAAATTATATTTTTCTTTAAGTTGTTTTATAAATCAGTAAAAGTAGACTGGTTGAGGACACTAGTGCTAGATTTGCGAGGATGTAACCGTACCAGCAGATTTACTCGTACCCGGACCCGTTTTCTCGGGTCCGGGTCCGGTAGGTTAGACGGTTAGACTATGAACGGGTACGGGTCGGGTACAGCTAAGGCATCTAAGGGTGAGAGTTAACAAGTATACCCGTATAATTTCAATTTTTCTTTTAGGCTTGTCTTGAAAGTAAATGCAAAAAAAACTGCTATAATTAAGTAGTGTATTATTTGACAGTGACCCATGCTGTGCCGTTACCATTCAGTTTCGTCCATTTAATGATAGTAACATCAAGCTGAAGAAAACCTTAAAACTTAGAAGTTTTTTTGCAAGCAGTTTAAGCTTTTAGATGATGCTACCAAGAACATTATTGTTGAAAAGAAGGAGACGCTACATTTAGTAATACCGGTGTTGCATGAACTGCACACAAAATTTACCAGAGCTACAGAGATGACAATGAAACCAAGATGTCCTCGCTTTGTACTGAGCTAGCGAAGTGTATGAAAGACAAGTGCCTCTCAAAGTGGACTTGAAACCAGTGTTCTTTATCTGCCATATTTATTTCATCCTAGCCTGCGGTCGAGATCGAGTGAAACTGCCCGTTTATGTCAATACCTTCAGCAAGTAACAATGATATATCGATTGAAAGCAATATTCAGACTGGTCCACCAGTAAGGGAACCTCAGCGTGTTTGCTAAATTCAAAAAGATTTGTAAACGGTTTTCAAAACACCTTCATTTAAAATCATAGTTTCATTAAATTCATAATTGTATGTAACATTTTTCTTCTACCCGTTTTCCGTATTTCAGTATTGTTACGTTGGGTGACTTAAGAACGAGTCACTGTCTTTTTTCCTGCTGTTCAAGTTTCGCACCCCCTGATATTTTATCTCGCACCCCCTGTTTGGGAACCCCTGATTTAAAAAAATGCTGAAAAATACGATGGCAAACCTATTTTGTTGGTTTTTCATTGCAATTTACTGTACAAGTAAAGTTAAATTTGGTTAATGAATTACGGTCAAACTAAATAATCTACAGGTAACGGGTATACCCGCGTGTAAAAAGTCCACGGGTACACCATTTTATCCGCGGATCGGTTATGAATAGGAAAAAGAATTGACAGTTCGGGTCGGGTACGAATTTTCTCTTACCCGCGCAGCCTTAGTGGACACAGTTGTTATATAAAAATCAATACATAGAAGCGAAGTTTTTATTATAAATTCTTTATTTGAAAAATCAATTCTCATTTTCTTTGAATGAATCTGAAACTGATGGTTTAATTTCTTTGGACACAAATTGTATATTTTAAAAAATTTAATTTATTTTATGTTAGATTTTATTTATTTTTTAAATTTTAATTAAATTTCTCTAATGTATCCAAAACTTTGAAGGATGCATTTCCATCAACAACAATTCAATATGCCATTTTGTTTATAATAGTTTATAGTCCTCTACCACAGGGACCGTATTCTTAAGAGCTACTCCGTATCAGCGTTACTCAGTGGGGGGCAAAAAAAGCTAATTCAAGACACTCGCCTAGCGATGTTTTCAAGATTAAAACTGGATTCACTTTAATGTAAAATTTGATTAAAGAAAATTGTAGAGAAACTATTTTTGGGAGTAGAATAGAGATTGTTGTCGAAAGACTGCTGAGACTCAAGATTTTATTCCACACACCTGTTAGTTGCAAAAGTTTAAAGCTTCTCTGAAACCGTACGAGTAACAAATTAACGTCAACTTTTTTCTTGAAACTGTTATAGCACTAAAATAACTATTTATGATTTAAAAACACCCGGTCTCTGAATGGAAAATAATTGTCTTGACACACTTCCTTGATAATGCTTTATATTTTTTTTAGATCAAAAACATTATGCTGAGCAACTCCAAATCACAACCGGAACTAATGTCAGAACCAAAAATCAACAATACACTACACAAAACAAAATAACATTAAATTCCAATGAATGCCATTTTATTATAAAGTTTCTCAATAATAAAACCTGGTTGAAAAACACCACCAGGCCAAAGAAAACACGTGGTAGAAATGTTAAGTGAGCGATTTTGTCGTGCCAGCCATGTGACCAGTTTAATGTGAACGACTTACCTGCTTTGTTTATTCATGTCAGTTCCAGGTTTCCAATCTGAACCGAACAAATCGTTTAAGACAAACCGTAGAAATGATGTAGATAGATGATCAGTGAATGAGACAAATGGTACGGACATCGAAAGGGGAGAGTATCGAAAATGGGCCAAGTATATATCCTGAAAAAACCGTCGTGGTGTACTTGAAAAGCTTGTGGTTAATTCTCAGACGTCTGTCCAGCCATTGTCACAAAAAAATGTAAGCCTAAAATAATGCAAGATGACGAGGAGGAGGAACTACGTTTGGCCCAATTGCATAAGCTCCCCTAAGGTCGTGAGAGCTTATTTTCTACCTGAAAATATTTGTTAAATTTAGCGTTGAAAAAACAATTCATACATGTTAAATTCGACATCAAAATATACTGCAGTGTGTATAATGACTTTTTCTTCATATCTGTTCATTCAAAGTTCAATGATAATAATGAAATAATTTAATTCAGGAATCTTTAACAAGTTTAAACACTTTCTTTCACTTGCCACTTCAAGTTCTTTTAAAATATGACAACACAACATTCTTGTGGTTTTCTTTATTTGTAGCAGTTGTAGGTGTTAGGGTGGGGGCGTGTTGGTAAACAATGAAACGTGCAGGAGCGACGAAACAGCTTATTTGAATAATAATAATAATCTCTGATAGCAGTTTATTCAAATAAGCTGTCTCTTTGCATGGACGTCTATGCTCTTTGCTGCAGTTCATCTGATCAACTTTAACGGATTAACAAAACTGCTTAGAGAGTCAATAGAAACGAAATTTTAGAATAGTCCCGTGGCCATCCAGCCCTGCTACAAATGACACTTAAGACACATTAACAAATGGTTAAATCAGAAATTGAATCCAAACAAGCGAATGTTAAAGTTAGGAACCCACAATGATCTACATCTTTGCTCAGTAGATTGCTGTGTCGGTCGATATACAGCTGTCTTGTTACACTAAATATCTGCTGACTAGCCACTTTAGCAAGCGGTGCAAAAAAGTAGACACTTGCGAGCAGCCGCTTGCAGTACTCAATATGCTGTTTTGAGGCAGACAAGGCCCTTAGCTGTTAAACTGTTATTAGTCGAGCGGCATGATAATTGTATGTTGGCATCGACTGTTATTACCTTATGAGAGATTGATAATGAAGGACTGGCTGACACACGCACCTCCACCTCCTCTGTGGCATCAGATGTTTTGAAGTTTTTTGTTTATACTCAAACGGTTTCAGTTGGCAAAAAGCTACTGGCGCACTAACATTTCTCTTTAAACCGAACGTAAACATTTTATACTTCTTTCGAAAGACTTAAAAGATTAAGCCACTTTCGACCAAAACAACAACAAAAATGGTCATGTGATAAAAGCTCTCAACTCCAAAACCGAAACCAAAATTTGTCTTCAAACTAATTTCAAATGTTCTCATTGTTTTAAAGTCAAATACAGCAATTTTTAACTATGATGTTCTACTACACCCATAAAACACCAAAGTCTAACAAGTAGTAGACTACTAGGTTATATTCTTATTTCTTTTTTTGCTCGTTCTCTACACTACACACATCAACCCATGAAAAAAGGTTTCTAGTTTCTATTTATAAATTTCAGCTTTTTCTAGGAAAACTTTATCTGCGGGGTCATTTTGAACGTTAACGGTAATAAATATTGTGCGACTTAAAAAACAAATAAGTTAAAATAGAATGAGAGATGAATACTAGTAGTAACATTATATCAAAGCTAATATTTTCTATTTTTGTAAAACAAAATAAAAACAAAATATTAAATATTATTGGAAACCAGCGCGCATGGATGGTAAGGACAACTTGATAGCAAAGTCAAGAATATGTGTCCCAAGTTAATAAGATACAGGAAAATGGGTCTCGTGTTTGAACGGTTGAACATTTCAAAAATATTCCGGTGAAACCTCTGGCAAATAACAAACAACTGATTAGTAATAAAATCGTTTTTTCATTAAAAATAAGTAAATGATTGACGGGAATGGTATTCTATGAGATAAACATTTGTAGATGAATGACATCAATGTGAAGCCTTTGAAAATTAATTAACAAGAAAGAGTGCAATTAAAAACATTTATAATTAAATTAAACAAACTTGACATGATTGAACATGTTATTTCAGACGCCAATGTGTTAAGCGTCGCTACTGGCGATGCCGTTGAAATGAACATAAATAGGACGGCTCGGTAGCAAACTGTAAGCCAGAGTGATCAGCTCAATCAGTAGTAGGTTCTCTTCTAAATAAAGAGTTTTAATTAATTAAAAAGACTTTTCAAAATGCGTGAAATCGTCCACATCCAAGCCGGCCAGTGCGGAAACCAGATTGGAGCTAAATTTTGGGAAGTTATTTCCGACGAACATGGTGTCGACCCAACTGGAACTTATCATGGAGACTCCGACTTGCAGCTGGAAAGAATAAATGTCTACTATAACGAAGCTACAGGAGGCAAATATGTACCCAGGGCGATCCTGGTTGATTTGGAGCCTGGCACCATGGATTCAGTCAGAGCTGGTCCATTTGGCCAGATTTTCCGTCCCGACAACTTCGTTTTCGGACAAAGTGGTGCTGGAAACAACTGGGCTAAAGGCCACTACACCGAAGGTGCCGAATTAGTAGACTCTGTTCTCGATGTTGTTCGCAAAGAAGCAGAAAGCTGTGACTGCCTTCAAGGTTTTCAACTAACACATTCTTTAGGTGGTGGTACTGGATCTGGTATGGGTACTCTTCTCATCAGCAAAATAAGAGAAGAATATCCTGACCGAATCATGAACACCTTCTCAGTTGTGCCATCGCCAAAAGTAAGATTTTATTTTAGCAATTAAATTTGTTTGTATTTTTATAAACATTTAACAACAAAATTGCGTTTTAGGTCTCAGACACTGTAGTTGAGCCTTACAATGCCACCCTTTCGGTTCATCAGCTGGTTGAGAACACAGATGAAACATATTGCATTGATAACGAAGCACTTTATGACATCTGCTTCAGAACTCTTAAGTTGACTACACCTACGTACGGAGATCTGAATCACCTGGTTTCAGCAACAATGTCCGGAGTTACCACTTGCCTCCGATTTCCCGGTCAGCTAAACGCCGACTTGCGTAAACTGGCAGTCAACATGGTTCCTTTTCCTCGTCTGCATTTCTTCATGCCAGGATTTGCTCCTTTGACATCTCGTGGTAGCCAGCAGTACAGGGCATTGACCGTACCCGAACTGACTCAGCAGATGTTCGATGCCAAGAACATGATGGCTGCTTGCGACCCGAGACACGGACGCTATTTGACTGCGGCTGCAATCTTCAGAGGAAGAATGTCAATGAAAGAAGTTGACGAGCAGATGTTGAATGTGCAGAATAAGAACAGCAGTTACTTTGTAGAGTGGATCCCCAATAACATCAAAACTGCAGTATGCGATATTCCACCAAGAGGTCTCAAGATGAGTGCCACATTCATCGGAAATTCGACCGCCATTCAGGAGTTGTTCAAGCGCATCTCTGAGCAGTTTACCGCCATGTTCCGTCGCAAGGCTTTCTTGCATTGGTATACTGGTGAAGGTATGGATGAAATGGAATTCACAGAAGCAGAATCAAACATGAACGATCTCGTCTCAGAATATCAACAATATCAAGATGCAACAGCCGAAGAAGAAGGAGAATTCGAAGAAGAAGATGCAGAAGCCGCCTAAATATTTTTGCCTTAATCTCATATTAAATTTTATTTTATTCGCATAATTTTAAAATATATATTCGAATAAAACATTATTTATAATTCCTTGGATCAAAAATAAAACTCAGCATTTCTTATTTGAAGTTCAATTTTTCTTCTACGTGCATATTCAATATCATGCAAATCCAAAATAGCCAATTTAGTAAAACAGTTGTCTTTTGAGTCGTCAATAGTATTATTATATATTGGGAGTTTTCAACATTTTTTGAGTGGAAGCTGCAGAAGAATTAATATAAAAAATGACCATGCCCCCCCCCCGTGGATTTCAAAATTTATTTTTTTGAGATACTAAAATTTTTTATAACAATACTAATACGAGAAATGCCATTTAAAACAAAGAATAAGTGAGAAAAAGTTCAAGTTGACCAAATTTATAAGAAAAATCAATACTTTTTAGAGAAATTACATAATTTGTAGTACCCGTCATTTGATTTCCAGCGGGTTTTGTGGATCTAAGATTAAATGTTAGCTCTTTCCGACATCTTTGGTCCCCCAGCGTTTTTGGCCCCTTTCCCTACAAAGCAGGCTAGATCCGCTGTATCTATACATGGTGGGCCTAAAAAATAAGACGGATCCTTTTTTTGTAATCGATTTTTGACCACTTCTACAAGTCCAATTGACTTGAAAATTTCCAAACACATGCATTTCCGCCAGGGACGCAATCAGCAAAAAATGTTGGGGAAGCTGTAGTTTGGAAATGTAAGAAAGCCCGCCGCGGTCGAAAAATTGTTTTTGACTATCTTTCGTCTGCAGTATTTTGTTGGTATCTTTTATAATTTATTAATGAAAGAAAAGAAAGACTGCAAACTGAAGATAGTCGAACTCAGTCTCAAACCAGTTAAAGCAAATGTTAAAAAAATAAGTTTATGAATAAATGTAGCACCCCCTACCCCCCAACCTAAAGAAAAACTCATCGAATTTGGAAAAATTGCAGGGCTCTCCGATTTTGGTCTGTGGGGGGGGGGGGGCTTTCGCCCCTGCCCCCTAGTTACGCTCCTGATTTCCGTTATCAATGCTATATTGTAATACTTTACTTGAAGATATTTTGTCTAAATTTGAGATAATTTAATTATATTTGATTGCATGAAACGTCTTAGTTTTTTTGGCCCACCCGGTATATACTTATTTCATTTCAGATAATGTTTTTTATTATTAACGGCGTTCAAACACGACTTTTGACTTGTGACATGTATGCAGTATATAGGTAGGTACTTCAAACCAACCAAACTGTAGTTGCTACGGAAACCCAATAATGCTGCATTAGTTAATGATTAATCAGGCCGATTACTTTCTGAACAACTTTGGTTTGTTAATTTTACACTTAATTGATTGCCACGCTGACTTCTTCCATAAATTAATAATTTTAAAAGTCTTTAAATGTATGGAACTTATGAAACTTTAAAATAATGTTTTAAATATCTTTGATCTATAAAAAAAAGTTATCTCGTTACATAGAAAAAATATTTATAATTACATTTTAGTTTAATCAAATACATTTAAAAATGTTAAACTCCTATATGTACATGTGTGTCGTTTTATTACACACACACCCGGGCTTTTTAGAGGTTTTCTATCGTTTTTCTTTCACACTCCCGTTTCCTTTCCAGCTTGCTCTAACGCT
This sequence comes from Erpobdella octoculata, assembly GCA_963978895.1. NCBI lineage: Eukaryota > Metazoa > Annelida > Clitellata > Hirudinida > Erpobdellidae > Erpobdella > Erpobdella octoculata. The sequence goes on along the minus strand of OZ022243.1, from coordinate 29,268,708 downwards.
CCCGGTCGCTTTCCCACTTTTCGACCACCTAGAGCTCTAAAACTTTCAGGAAAGCTTTATTTTGGATGACGATACATGAATTTGATGTTTCCGACATAAATTAGGCCTTAAATCAATTAAAATTAATCAAATCAAATTAATCAGACAGTTCAAGATACTCTTATATATATATATATATATATATATATATATATATATATATATATATATATATATATATATATATATATATATATATATATATATATATATATATATATATATATATATATATATATATATATATATATATATATATATATATATGCTTTATTATAAGCTGCACATAAGCAGCATCGCTGCTATTCAGTGCGAAGAAGTCTGAAGGACATTTGTAAAATTATAGACGAGCTCGTCATCATTTTCAAAATCGTCTATTTTACTACACGGGGTTTTCTCTCCACTCCTTCCTTCCTCCCTTTCTCTCTCTCTCTCTTTCTTTCTTACCCACGCTTGGTGAATTTCTCTATAGAAAAGCGCTTTAGAGAAAAACTAGATTTTACCTTTTCCGTTATATTTTAGCTTTCCAATGATGTACATTGAATATATTTTATATTGAGAGAGAGAGATAAAATGATTTATTGGATGTTCCATAAACAACTATGTATATCCAACGTTGAAAACAACGTGAACGCTAAATTTAATAGAGCTGTAGGTACTTCAGCCTCATTATTCAAATGTTTATTAATTGTACGGATGGAATTTTTCTAAATTTTTTAGGCAATTAACAATGAATTTTTTATCTATTTGATAAACGTGGAGCAATATTAAATCTTTAATATTAACTTTATTTTCGTGGGCTTGTGAAACGGCTTTTTCATTACCTATTAAACTATTTTTCATCATCCATTTGAGCTTAAACTTGGCACATATACACATCACAAAATCACGATGACAAAACAAACTACTAAATAAAAAATATCAAAAAAGCTCATATTTGTTCCACTCAGCATCATGATTTTTTTTTCACAACAGCTAGTTAGTTACTTGTCTGCGATTTGATGGTTTTCTAACTCCTTAGTATTGATTAGATGGAAGAACACCAGCAGCTTAGGTGCAAATCTCCACCCGTATTGACTCACGCGAAGAATCGCATAGACAGTTAGACAGTGGTGGACAAGAATGAAGCTAAGTGACCTTGTGAGGAGATGATCAAGAGACATTCACCTAATTATCTGAAGTTAGTTTATTTGAAAATAATTAAATAAACACTGGTTTTTTTTATCATAAAAATTTAATTTATTCAGCTTATTAGAAAAATGGTGTCTTGCTTGATGCCAGGCTGCGCGCAATAACTGGTACGTGTGACAGGCATCTGTCTGCGTGCGTACATCTGTCTGTGTGCGTACAATCGCGAGCTCTCGACTGAAAGCCAGACTGTTTATTTGTTGAATCCATGGACTGGATTACAATCTGTTTGTGATGATATCCCCTCCGCTCAAGTAGCCTTTGAAAGAAGTTACTTATCTTTCTATCTAGGTATGCTATTGGATTTCAGTGAAATTTAATAAGATTAAAGCTTATATCGTTAATAAATTATTGAGCAAAGTAACGTTATTAAAATGTGTAAAGCGTTTAATAATAGTTTAATTATGGAAGTTATCAGTTATGAAAATTGTCTCAACCTGTCAAACCTCACGTTAAACAGCTTGATTAACCAACCACCTGTAATGCGCGGTTCGACATACCCAGAGATTAAGGACACATGAATTATTTAATCAATTAAAACAAATGTGATTAGTTTTGCACCAATTCAATATTTTGAATCTACGAATAATTCAGTCACAATCTACTTCTATCGCAAAAGCGATACTGTTAAAAACATAATTATATTTTTAGAGATATCCTTCGTTTCGACCTTTGTGCTCACTTGGTGTAAAATTTCGGTATAGCTGCTTTCGACATTCAAATCCCGAGAGGTCCTTGTTTGAAACGATTCAAATTTAATAAATTTTTGTCATAAGTTACCATTAAGTAAAATAACGAATAACTTAAACAATAAATAAATTTAAAAAAAACGTATAATTAGCTGGAACGTGATTTAATAACATTTTCAGACTCGGGACGGCCATGGATCAAAAATTTCATTTAAAAGAACTTCTGGATATAGAAAACAAAAACCAGAAAAAATTCGACTACGTCAGGTTTACTATTGCGGATCTGAACGGCATTGGAAGAACTGACTTAGTTCCTAGGAGACACGTTGAAGATGCCCTTAGAAATGGATTTGCTGTTTTCGCAGGTAATCCTGCTGTTTTTCATAAAAACATGATTAAACAACAAATGTGTAAATTTATTTGTTTTTAAAAACCGTTTAACATTTGCCACGACAGCATCAAAGCACCGATATTTTGTGTGAACTATTTGCAGGAAGCATGGCAATGAGTACAAGGGCGGACCTCACAGTCACAAAAGAAATCCAAGAAAAGCATTTGCCTAATTGCAAATATATTCCATGCCCCAACACTTTGTATGAGGTTCCTTGGGCCGGGCATAGGAAATTCGTCTCAAAGAAAATGCAAGGTAATCAGTACTAGATTGCCTGGAATAAGTCGGAAAAATACTTTTAGCATTTTTTATGGTGTTCACTATTGTTTGTATTAATGTACTAACAAATTCATTACAAATTTTTATGGCATAAATGTTCGAACTTATTTTTCAGATGAAAACCAACGCAAAATAGGAGAGGTTTTGTGTGAAAGTGTTTGGATGCCATCTTATAGGAATGGATCGCACCAGGAAGCATGCACACGATACGTACTAAGGAAACAATTGGAAAGAGTTGAAAAAATGGGCTACATTTTCAAATCTGCATTTGAGGCAGAATTTTGTGTTCACCATCGGGATAGCAAAAAACCTGTTTTTGAAGGAATGGACGCCTGCTCGACAACGAGATTATCAGAGTTTGAAGATTACCTGTGTACTCTTGAGGAAAACTTTTATAAGGCTGGAATTGATGTTTCATCCATTATTGTTGAACACGGAGAAGGGCAGTTTGAATTCGCAATGGAACCAGTTGATGGTATTAAAGGAGCGGATACAATGTTCATGATTAAAAATGCTATTAAAGAAATTAGTCAGGAAAGAGGACTAACTGCCACTTTCATGTCTAAGCCGTACGAAAATAGCTCAACCACTGGACTTCATCTGAATATGTCACTTTGGACCAAAAAACCAAATGACGATCTTAGAAACGCTTTCTACGATCCTTCCGACAAAGATGGCCTGTCCCAACTTCATCGCAGCTGGATAGCCGGTCTCATTAAACATGGAAAAGCTTTATCTACTTTTTGCTGCCCAACTTTTAACTGTTACAGGCGTCTCCATGGCTTTTTGGCTCCTAGCAAAATTGACTGGGGCATCGATGATAGACTTGCAGCATTTCGGGCTAAGAGCTTCAGTCCTTCAGCGACTTACGTTGAAAATCGACTTCCTTCAGGAGCTTGCAATCCTTATCTAGCAACAGCTTGCACCATAGCGGCCGGACTTGACGGCGTGATTAACAAATTACAACTACCTGAGCCAAGAAAAGAAGGTCTCGATCTTAGGGGTAAAACAAATCCAGTTGTCGTTAAACCAGATACCGAGACGGATAAATATTTTCCATATTCATTAAGAGAAGCACTCGATGCCTTAGAGAAAGATGAACAAATTAAAGATGCCTTGGGAGAGGAGCTTGTAAGATGGTTTGTGCAAACAAAAAGAGAAAAAGAAGTTGAGGTTTTAGAGCCACTTGAAGAAAATGCCAGATGGGAAAAGGAGCGGGCATTATATTTTGAGTTATTGTAAACCTATAGAAAAATATAGTGAATAATTGTTTTTTTTTTATAATTTGCAGAACGTAACTGGAAGTATTAAATTGTAATAATAGGTTTTCGAAAGCTAGTAGCTATCTTTTTGGATTCGCGACAATCATTCTTTAATATCTTTAGTTATTGCTGCCCGTTGAATAAGTGATTTTTAGCGCATTTCATGCTTTTGTGAGTCCGATTAACTAGACTAATTGTTCATAATTTTTGAACTTTGAAAGTGATTTTCAAATTAATTTCTCCTAATATTATTATAGTTTTGAGTTAGCTTAGATGATTTTTTCATAATTTTTTGCAAACATCCTTTTTAGTTTTCAAAAATTTTAAGTTTGTGAACAAAACATTTTTGATGACGAAGAAAAGAATTACCTACTCGCGTAGAGGTAGATCTCTAGTTAGACTGCATTGTCAGTTTAACTCAGTCCTGAACATCAGAACTCATCATAGCAACTTAAAGAACAAGTTGAAAATAGCTTAAATCGTTACAGTTTTTATGATCAACAGTAATATTTTGTATTCATCAAAGTCCATTGCATTTAATTACCCTGACAACCTAATTGCTTAAACTGAAAGTTTTCTGGATGTAGGCTTAAATTTAAGCATGGAAGTTTCTTCCGTTCCCTTACGAACGTAACCAAAAAGTCGGATTTTTCGGTTTTTATCTGTTGTCGGAAGTTCGGAATAAAATTATTTCCGACCCCGAAAAAAACCGAACGTTCGTAATTATTTTTCGTAAATGACGGGTTTTTTCGGAATTCCGTAAAAAATTAAACAATTAATTTCACTGATCGTCATTTTAGATCAATGAAATATTATAATTATATCATATCTTTCCTTTTTCTTCTGTTTGCAATAATGTTTTGTGTACGTCGCTGAAGTTAGCAACGGTAACTAACTTTGCCTGCATTATATATGGACAATTCAAAGTTGAGGCATTTTATTTTTTTCAAAATTTTTGAATTGAAAATTAAAAAACAAAACGATTTGTACTATTTTGAACTAAATCTCTCAATTATTAACGGAGTTATATGGTAAAAACTATTGCGGTTAAATCGGTTATGTCTCTATTTACAATGTAAATACTCGCTAGGCTACTCAATAACCGTTTCTTACTTCACGCATTTTACATAGAAAATTCAAACTTGATGTATCTTAATAAAATTTACATATTTAATTAATAGATAATTCAAAAACAAATCAATTTGTACAAGTCTCGTCAAAATGCCTTAAACATTAAGAGAGTAATTCAGTAATTTTCGGCTATTCCGTAAAATTTCCGAATATCCTCGATCTTTCGGAAACGGTTTTTGAAAGTTCCGAATGAAATTATTTCCGAACCCGATTAAAACCGAACGTTCGGAAGAAAAATATTTCCGATTACTTCCGTACCCGAATAAAAACCGAACGACAAACTTCCATGCTTACTTAAATTGCCTTGAATCAATTGATGACCCAAATTGAAATTGATTTAACAAATTTAGAATCATCTGCAAAAATTTCGGTTTTTAAGATATAGTCATACTCAAAACAATGTATTTCATTAGTTCATCGCCAAATTAAAACTACTGAATCCATCGAGAAAACAGAAATTGTGGGGCGAATCACTAATGGATAACTCTGAAGACTAAATGGGCTGTACATTTCATTAAGCATGCTACCAGCTGCTTAGCGTGGGCGAATAGTGGGGCGGTCCGCCACGGGACCACTTCTTAGGGGCGGAAAATTTCCCATTCAACATTTTTTATATTTTCGTCGCACTTATAGTTGGGACGACTGGACTGCTCCAGGAAAAGTACCTTCTTTCCCCGGAAAAATTATCTAGCACTTAGAAAAAAAATGTACCTTTTTCTTGAAAAACAAATACTTCTGTGCCACGCTCAACGATTTATTTTAAACCACCCCCTAATTCAACCGAACCCGCAACTGCACGGTACAATCACTCTCCGACTTTGCAACGTTTTCTACATAAATCTCTAAAAACAAGATTAACGTCAACACAGAATTGTCCTACTTCCTCAAGTCTCAGTTCCTTTTCTCTGCACTGCTACTGAAACACGAAGTTTTTGGTTAAACCCATCTAAGCTTCAGTCTCTCCCGAATGTTTTGAACTGTCCATAGGCTCACAGCTTCATTGGCATCAGTAAAAACATTCTCAATGACTCCAGGTCAGGATAAAACACTCATCTCAACATCCATGTTTCTACATCTTTCAGCAAAACTCTCATGACCCTCCTCAACGCGTTTTGCAACGTCCGGGATAGCAATCTCTTCAAACTTATAACACTGGTTTATTTGCGACAGCCTCATTCTTCTGAGAAATTAACTCACTGGGCATCATCTCGAGATCTTTTGTCCTCATTTTCTGGAAAACCCATTTGTTCCGGAACCAAGTTTTCTTTAATTGCCCAAAACTAATGATCCCTCAGAAAATATGGCCAAGCATGCTCTAGCCCTTGAACATCCTGTTGAACATCTTTAGGGCCTACCTTGGCAGTGTGACAACACAAAACTGGATCAAGTCTTTTTTCTTTCTTCTCGTCGTGTCGTGCCCACCTGATTTGTGCCATCTCTCCGCTTTGTTTCCAGGGCAGACCCAGTCGCCGACAAATAACTCTTCTAATCTTTGTGTTGTTTCTTCGTTTTCTTCTTTTGTCATCTGTGGCATTTCTTTCTTTTCTTATTTTTTCGTCTGTTGCGCTTCTTTGTTTATTCTTCTTTTTTATTGTGCTTCGTCCTGTAACTGTTACTGCTGCAGCAATTTTATTTTTAGCTTTTTCTAGCCTTCCAAAGCTTTTGAACTGATTTCAGCAATGTCAAAAAATACTCAACATCCTCAGGCCCGTGGCCTTTATTTTCCGACGCCGCTAGGAGTCTAATAAGTACTGGTGAGTAGTGACCAAGCTAGTACAGCCAGAAGCTCTAAGGCAAAAACTCAATTTTTAGCATGACCATTGAAAATCGAGATCATTTTATCTAAAACTAGAACTTTCATTGTTACCACAAATTCTTGAATCATCACTTTGTTTTGTTTTGTTTTCTGATAAAACTGGAAACTTTTGCATATTTTCATTGACAAAGCTCCAACTGCAGTTAAACTTTAAATTGTGAGAGGTAAAAAAAATAGCCAGATCTAAGAGATCTAAATATAGTTCTTCGAGACCTTATGCAAAAATTTAGCTTGTTTAGTTTAAATTTGGAAAGTAATTGCTCAGCCACAATCCTGAACTGATTGTTCATTTCTCTACAGAAAATTTTTAATTTAAAAAAAAAAAAATTTTATTTTATTTTATTTTATTTTCTATTTCATTCAAATTTTGTCCAATTGACGACAAATAAATTCACCAAATTTCAGCTTGATTGAATAACTTTTTAAGTATCATAAGATCCCAATCAAGCAAGCACGGTAAAGTTAATACTGAAGATTTAAAAATACCCGCTGCATTTTGAAAAAAATAAACGCAACTTAAAAATAAAATTATAGCCTATTTTATTTGGCTGGCAATTACTCACGCAGTATGGTATCTAAATGTGCAATTGTTGGCTTGTATTGTATAGCCGTGCAGTGTGATTAGTTTTATCTACCCTGCCTAGAGGTAGATCTCTGGTTAGACTGTATTGTCAGTTTAACTGAGTCCTTGACATGAGAACTCATAGCAACTTAAAGAATAAGTTGAAAATAGTTTAAATCGTGACAGTTTTTATGATCAACACTAATAGTTTGTGTTCATCAAAGTCCTAATAAGCGTAAGTGTATGAGCCAATCTTGTTTTCAGCAAAACAGAAAATCTCAGCTTACTCTTACTTATAAGGTTTCGTAATTTTTATTAAGTAAATGTCTCGTCGTGTAATGTTATTGTTAATTTTTTGTTTTAAAAGGATGAAAAATTTCTTATTGTCACTCGATTTTTGCACATGTTCTAAATGGATGTAAAATTGTTTTCTGAAATCTGAAAAAAGATTGCATTTTCATGTATCTTTGTGGAATTAATTGGAAAAAGTAAGTTTTACACAAATAATTTTTTAAGATGTTTGAACTCAATGTATAATTATGAAATAACTTATGAGAATCTTACCCTTACACTTTCTGCGGTTTCCAAACGTCTTGCTGCACGGACGAACAATTCTCTCCCATCATAAACTGGACGATTCGAACTTTAGACGTTTTGCCTCCTACACGATTCGCACTCTGGACAGTTCATCCCCTGGACGGTTTGCCCCTTCGATGTTTAGAAACAGATTTAAACAATTTATACATTTTTATATTTATTTGTATACTCTACCAAGCCCATGTATCTGTGCACAAGCACACAGTAATTTGTAAGCATGGAAGTTTCTTTCGTTCCCTTACGAACGTAACCGAAAAGTCTGTTTCTTCGGTTTTTATCGGTTGTCGGAAGTTCGGAATAAAATTATTTCCGACCCCGAAAAAAACCGAACGTTCGGAATTATTTTTCGTAAATGACGGGTTTTTTCGGAATTCCATAAAAAAATTAAACAATTAATTTCACTGATTTGTAGATTTTGTAGATCAATGAAATATTATAATTATATCATATCTTTCCTTTTTCTTCTGTTTGCAATAATGTTTTGTGTACGTCGCTGGAGTTAGCAACGGTAACTAACTTTGCCTGCATTATATATGGAAAATTCAAAGTTGAGGCATTTTATTTTTTTCAACATTTTTGAATAGAAAATTAAAAAACAAAGCGATCTGTACTATTTTCAACTAAATCCCTCAATTATTAACGGAGTTATATGGTAAAAATTATTGCGGTTAAATCGGTTCTTATGTCTCTATTTACAATGTAAATACTCGTTAGGCTACTCAACAACCGTTGCTAACTCTTAACGCATTTTACATAGAAAATTCAAACTTGATGTATCTTAATAAAATTTACATATTTGAATAGATAATTCAAAAACAAATCAATTTGTACAAGTCTCGTCAAAATGCCTTAAACATTAAGAGAGTAATTCAGTAATTTTCGGCTATTCCGTAAAATTTCCGAATATCCTCGATCTTTCGGAAACGGTTTTTGAAAGTTCGGAATGAAATTATTTCCGAACCCGATTAAAACCGAACGTTCGGAAGAAAAATATTTCCGATTACTTCCGTACCCGAATAAAACCGAACGAAAAACTTCCATGCTTAGTAGTTTGGAGGTTGATTTATTTTCCTTCATACTTTTCCGCGTTTTTACGCTTGATTTTGTAGTTGTCATTGATAACAACGAAGTTTTTGTTCTGATATTAGGTTTACTTGTCAAATGATAAACACCCACCTATGCTGCTTACAAATAAACAGAAACATGTTTAAGTTTAAATGATAAATTAGTTCTGGATGTTTAGATATATTGTTGCTCATTAAATAGTAGGCCTAATTTCTTGAACACAATGTTCCATGCAAATAAGCGCCAATTATACCAATAAATAAAAAACGCAGTCATTTTGAATCTAACGAATTTCTTAGAATTACCAATCTACAAATTTTAAACATCAATTATTGAATAGATCCACAGCGAACAAATATTACAATTAGCATTATTATATTATAAGCACATCAAAGTTCAAAAGAATAAACATCTGGAGAACTTATATCATGTGTAAACTTCAGAATTAAAAAGAAAACTTTCGAAACATCAAATTTTGTGATAACCAGCAAAATTAACAATAAAACAGTTTAATTTCTGTGTTTATTTTTCAATCAGCAAATCCCTACAGTTATCGGTTGTATATTTTCACTATGGCGTCTATGGCACCCTGAACTAACTAGACTTAACCTCGAGAATATTTCTCCTTTAGTGTTTGTATTAGTTATTTTTTACGCTACCAAAGTTACATCGTAGTTAATGTTAGACCATTTCTTAAAAGATCGTGCTGTAAACGACTTCAAAAGTAATTTTCAACGGTATACATACTTGCCGTTATTAATATTCAGTACAAACCACAAGCTGAACTTTTAGATTGAAATAAAATTAAGTAAACAAATAATACGCAAAAACATATATTCAGCAAGTATAATATTTGACCAATGGATTTTCGTTCCGATGGAAAGCCGACCAATGGGCAAATCGTTCAGGGTGCAAACTGTTCAAAGGGCGAATCATCCAGAGGATCAAACTTACAGGCTGGGAACCATTCAAAGTGTGAATCGTACAGGGGGCAAAACGTCTAGGATGCGAACCACCCAGGGAACAAATCGTCCAGACCGTGGACGAACCGTTCAGGAGGGCGAAATGTCTCGGGGAGAATTTTTCAAGGGCAAAAGTCCTGTTACCCTGTTTACTCAACTTGCATGGATTCACGCTTAATTTTCAGTTTGTATAAATACTCATTAAATCACATAACACGCGTTATTCTTTGCCTAATTTAAATATGGTAAATATATAATTATTTTTAAATTCCTGGTAAACAAGCAGATGTACATTTTTTTAAACAAGCGTTTTTTAAGATTCGACTTTAGGCTGTAGCTAGCGTGCAACAGCTGAGCAGCTCGCCATCCAAACAAGTAATCTACCAGCTGTTTGAAAACACAGATGAACCTTAATAAAAACAACTGTATTAGGGCGGATGTTAGTTTATAACTTTCCTTTTGCATGAGCTGAGCTGCAGTGTTAATAAGTTGTTAATATTTGTTGCTTGTTTGTCTGGCTCACATCATTTATCGTTTAACTGAGACGTTCTAAATTTTCCATAACTGAAAATTTAACTATTTTTAATCAATTTTGTTTTCATCAAAAATTGGATTTTGTTGCGAAAAGTAAGAAAAAATTACAAAAAGGTGTTTAAAGAAAAAGCGTTTAAAGATTTTCAATGGCTATTATTTCAGAAAAGAGTCTTGAATTCAAATTATAAATTAAGAAAATAATGGATTCATCCAAACGAGTTTTTGCTTTTCTATATTTCAGTTTCTTTTAGATTGAAATGGATTTGAAATTCGACATAGAAGAACTTCTAGAAAAAGAAAACAAAACGGGGTATAAGTTTGATTACATAAGATTCACTGTTGCTGATCTCAATGGCATCGGAAGAAGCCAACTTGTACCAAGGAGACACGCAGAAGATGTCCTGAAGAATGGATATGCAGGTTTTGCAGGTATTCTGAAATCTTTTATTTTAAGAACTGAATTTTTATATTATCTCATTAAATGCTCATTTAATTTATTCTAAATCTGTGTTAAAGTAATGGTTTACTTTTACATTCAGGTATTATGGCTGTAAGTCCCAGAACGGATCTAACGTGTACGAAAGAGATCATGGAATGTCACATCCCAAATGCCATGTTCTTTCCTTGCCCGAAAACACTCCATGAAGTACCGTGGGCCGGTCGCAAGAAGACATATTCAAGTGAAATAATAGTTATATTTACCAAAAGCTTAATGTTTAAAATTGCAATTATCTACGGCGTTGTTTAACATTAAACTTTTTTTTCCAAATTTTTACTTTTACTAAACTTGTATAATTTTACGAGGTACTAAGTTGAAATTCTGAGGAAGTTTTTGCAAACAGTCAGTAAATTGGATTCTACATTTTTTTATTCTTTCCAGAAGAAGACCAGCGTCAAATCGGTCAGGTTTTATGTGAAACTTCGTGGATGCCACCTTACAGAAATGGATCACCTCAAGAGGCCTGCAGTCGTTATGCATTAAGAAAACAGTTGGAAATACTTGGGAAGATGGGCTACACTTTCAAATCAGCATTCGAAGCAGAATTCTCTGTACACCACCGTCAGACAAGGAAACCTGTTTTTGAAGACATGGATGCGCTGTCTACGTTAAGGTTATCCGAGTTTGAAGATTACCTGTGTACTCTTGAAGAAAACTTTTATAAGGCTGGAATTGATGTTTCATCCATTATTGTTGAACACGGAGAAGGGCAGTTTGAATTTGCAATGGAACCAGTTGATGGTATTAAAGGAGCGGATACAATGTTCATGATTAAAAATGCTATTAAAGAAATTAGTCAGGAAAGAGGACTAACTGCCACTTTCATGTCTAAGCCGTGCGAAAATAGCTCAACCACTGGACTTCATCTGAATATGTCACTTTGGACCACAGGACCAGAAGACAAACTTAAAAACGCTTTCTATGATCCTTCCGATAAAGATGGCCTGTCTCAACTTCATCGCTATTGGATAGCTGGTCTGATTAAGCACGGCAAAGCTTTATCTGCTTTCTGCTGTCCGACTTTTAACTGTTACAGGCGTCTCCATGGCTTTTTGGCTCCAAGCAAAATCGACTGGGGCATCGACGATAGACTTGCAGCATTTCGAGCAAAGAGCTTCAGTCCTTCAGCGACTTACGTTGAAAATCGACTGCCATCAGGGTCTTGCAATCCTTATCTAGCAACTGCTTGCACCATAGCAGCCGGGCTTGACGGCGTAATTAACAAATTACAGCTACCTGAGCCAAGAAAAGAAGGTCTTGATCTTAATAGTGCAACTAGTCCTGTTGATGTCCAGATCGACACCGAAAAAGTTAAATATTTTCCATATTCACTGAAAGACGCACTCGATGCCTTAGAGAAAGATGAACAAATTAAAGATGCCTTGGGAGAGGAGCTTGTAAGATGGTTTGTACAAACAAAAAGAGAAAAAGAAGTTGAGGTTTTAGAGCCACTTGAAGAAACGGCTAAATGGGAAAAAGAAATTGAACTGTATTTTGAATTTTTGTAAGCCTTTAAAGAGTTTGAAGAAAATATAATGTTTATGGTCACGGTCAGTTAACATTTAAAATAAATGTTTTATTCTGTTATACTAATACATAAATTGTCTAAAAGAGTCTACCGTATTTCATATTTTGTTTTTTCCAGCTATTTTTATACTAATATACTAAAAAGATTGAAATAATAATAGAGTGTAAATTTTAACATTTGTTGAACTAAACTATTCGTTTGGAGGATTAAAGCTTTGGGCGATAGTAGGTTTAGTTATTATATAGATAACTCCCAACGCTCTTATCTTCAAAACGAAAAGTTTAGTTCATGAAAATGTTAATATATACACTTAAATATTATTTTTAACCTTTTTAATACATTACTAGTGTTTATTTTTTTATAAATCTAAATATTATTTATGTCTTATTATGTTTAATTTTTTAATGTTTAAATTTTTTTAAATCTAAAAACGGATTAATGTATTTAATGTCACCCATCGAAGTACTAATCGAGCTCGACGTTGCTTAACTTCGTTGATCGGACGAGACGCGATGTTTTCAAAAACAAAGTTTGCGCTGAAATAACAAACAAACAAACATCAAACAAACAAACAAACAAACATCAAACAAACAAACAAGATTGCAAGTTAAAAATAAAACAATGTAACAACGGCTCGTGAAAGCCAAAAAATAGGTATTTAAATAATGTTAAGCGGGAACGTCATTTCAGCAAAACCTTGGAGGGCAACATGTTGAAGGGGCCCACAAGTTCAATTTTTAATCATAATGCTAAACTTTTCCTGTGAAAAAAAATCAAATGACCGAGGAGATAGAGGAAGTTACTTTATCAAACATTGTCTAAGAACTTCTACACTTTTGCACAAAAAAAAGCTGATGACAGGGAGGGAAGTCGAAGGAGAAGGAGAAGCGCAACCAAAAATTTTAAAGTGGAAGAGCCCTGGACTTTCTTTTGTCCACATTAAGTTGCATGTTTCAGCAATGCTCTCCCCTGCTCCCGAAATAACGTTTTTAATGTCAAGTAGGCTTAGGGGATATAAAATTAGGAATTCAACGGTGGGCCTTCAACTCTGAAAATTTTCTGCAACACAAGTGGCTCACTGTTTCAAAATATTTTGATAAAGTTGGAGCTTGGTACGCATTCTGTGTACTCCTTAGTATGTCCCATGCGTGGTATAATTAAAGAATGGGTAAACTTCTAACCTGTTCCATAACGAATTTTTCAGACCTGACTGGCTAGAATGGTGCACTGGATTTTCTCGATCAGTTTAGTGTTCACGTCACAAATGCTGCTTTGTATGTATTGAGCATATTAGGGCGCAGCTTCATATTGATATACCACGGCAGCGCCGGGAACTGCTCGTGCATATAGGATCACAGTGTTACCTGCCACCCGCACGTGTCTCCGAAATCAGAAGTGCCTAACTTTATTACTCTCAGTTGTTAAACTGGTACTCATTTATAGACCAGCGAAGGATGAAAGGCTGAGTTGAACTGAGCAGTGTAAGTGAATTCCTTACTCAACTAAGATTTGAACCCACTTTATATATGTCTGTGATATATGTCTGTGGTTGTGCTCGTGGTGGCGGTTTCCCTGTATTTGACTTAGAATAATTTCGAAGTTAGATTAATTTCGAAGTTAGAAAAATTTTGAAGTTAGAAGATTTTCGATAGAGTGGATCTTCTCAGATACAAAGATAAGTGTTATTTTTATTCTTACAATTAAAATTAATGCAACGATTCGTGTTAAGAATAAAACTAACTTTGCTTAAACACGTTTTGTAAAAGGCTCGTGGGCGATAAGCTTGGTATTATTGGTCACAAATTATATTAGTGTAGGTTATTTCCAATTAAGGTTGTTTAAATTATGCCTCCTAAAAATAAAAAAGAAATTTGTTTAGAAAACCCATCTCCTGCTGAGGTGCTTGGTCTTCGGCTTTGTGACTGCTGTTTAAAATCGAATGAGGACAGTTTGAAGATCCTGGTAGAAATAAAAGAGTTACAGCCAACACATAATGAGCTTAGAGAAACTGCTCATGAAATAAGAGAGATGAAGCACGTTTTTAAAAAAAATGAGAACATGGCATTAGCAATAGAAAAGCAGGCTATTGAAATTAAAGAATTAATTTTGAAAATTGATAATCTCACGAGCAGCACGACGAAAAGTTTGGATGAAAACAAAAAGACTACAAAGGAGTGGTCTAGTTTGTTTAAAGAGAAGGTTGAAGGTTTGGTTTCAGGTGGATCGGCACAGAAATCTGTGATGGAGTCCTGGGCAGGAGTTGTGGGGGAAGTGGTTAAGAAAAACGTGCAGGAGGTAAACAAAGAGGTGCATCTTGTTTGTAAAGCTATCGAGAAAACTAATAATAAAATTAAAATTAGCAACGATTTAGAAGATAGGGCAAATAACATTTTATTATACAGGGTAGCTGAATTACGAAGTGCGTGTCTTATGATAAGACGCAAGTTCTTAAGCTATGTTCTCAATTATCAGGGGGGCATATTGGCGAATTTGCTATAAAAGCTATATTTAGACTAGGGGCTAAGAGTGATAAAATACGACCAATATTGGTAAAATTCAATGATAAAATTGCTAAAAATATTATAATGGAAAATTTAGTTAAGATTAGACAGTTAGATGAAAATCTGAAAAACGTTGGTATTAGTCACGATCTAAATGTCGAACAAAGATCCGAAAGAAATAGATTGGTGGAAGAAGCTAAAAAACTGCAAAGTGAAAATACGGGGGAATTCATGTTTCGGGTAAGGGGTCCACCAGAAAATATGAAGGTAATAAAAATAAAAAAGAATGCAATCAGTTAAACGTTTTGAACATTATGTATTCAAATGTAGATTGCATTACTAATAAAATGAGTGAGATAAGATTATTAGTAGATACAGATGACGTAACAAAAGATATCTTAATTTTTACTGAGGTAAATGCAAAATATTATGTAAATGAATTTATTGAATCCGAATTCTGGATAAACAATTTTAATTTGCATTCATATAATTTTATGAAAAAAGGATTTAGAGGTATATTTTGTTATGTTAGATATGATATTAAGTGCCAAATTATAAATTTAGGAATAGATTTCAATGAATATATGTGTATTAAAATAGATGAAAATCCTGATATTTTTATTCTTATCATCTATAGGAGTCCGAATTCAGGTAGAGAAAATAATAATAATTTATTTTTACTGTTAGAAGCTTTCCAATCTAAAATAGGAGTAAAATTAATAATTGGAGATTTTAACTTTCCAAACGTTGACTGGAAAAATAATACTTACAAATCAAATTTTAAGTCATCTGAAGATAAACTGATCAACTTTTTAAATGATAATTTTTTAACTCAACTAATTAAGGAATCTACAAGGTGTCGCGGATCTCAAAAGCAGTCCATTCTAGACTTGCTTCTAGTTGAGGACGTCGATTTAATCAAAAATTTAGTATATAATTCCCCACTAGGTAAAAGTGATCATTGTGTGTTAAATTTCTCCTTTATTAGAAATTTTTATAAATCAAAAACCATTAGCAATATATCCAAATTTGATTTTAACAGTGGAAAATATAATTTGATGAACGATTATTTGATTGAGAATCTGTACTGTGATGAGTCGGAAATAAATAACAATGTTGCAAATAAAGACTCGGTTAACAATATGTGGCATTACTTTTGTCAAGTAATGAATGAAGCTATTAGGAATTATATTCCTGTCATTGATGCTGATAGAATTTTAAGATTTAAGTGCCATAAAAGAAAATTACCTAAAAATGTGGTTGAGCAATGCAGGACAAAAAATAAACTATGGAAAAAGTTTATCCGAACTAGAGATAATAATATTTTTGCAGAATTTAAAAATATCAGAAACAAATTAAGGAAATCAATTAATAAAATTAAAGAAGCTGAGACACTGAAATTGGCCAAAAAAATTAAGACCAATCCTAAGGTTTTTTGGCAACATATAAATAAAAACAGAAACTGTCAAACTAAGTTAGAATATATGATAAAAACTGATATAAACGGGTCTGCAACAACTATAACTTGTGACGTTGATATGGCAAATTGTTTAGCCGAATTTTTTAAAAGCGTTTATATAAGCAATGATAGTCTAGAAATAAGTCCCACAATTAACAATAATATTATTGTCCACATAATGGAGGAAGTAATAATAAACAAATACGCGGTCGAAAATAAAATTAATAAATTAAATAAATACAAATCGGCAGGACCAGATAATATTTTTTCAAGGGTTCTGATAGAATGTAAAAATTCTATTTCTAGCTATTTAAGCAATTTATACAACAAATCACTGCAAGCTCAAATGGTCCCTGATGATTGGAAGTATACCATCATTACCCCAGTTTATAAGAAAGGTGATAAAAATACTGCAAGTAATTATAGGCCAGTCTCTTTAAGTTGTATCTGCTGTAAACTGTTAGAATCATTGATTAAGGATGAATTAATAATACATTTTGATAGAAATAAGCTTCTAGATTATAGGCAATACGGCTTTACGAGAGGAAAGTCAACTACAATTCAGTTGTTAAAATTGATGGATATGTGGAGCAGTGCATTAGATAAAGGGGAAACAATAGACGTGGTATATACGGATTTTGAAAAAGCGTTTGATCGTGTATCTCATGCAAAGTTAATTGATAAACTAGAAAATTATGGCGTAAATGGAGGCTTAATTAATTGGATTAAAGATTATTTAACAAACAGAACAAGTAGTGTTAGGGTTAATAATAGCACATCTAATCGATTTAAAGTTACAAGTGGGGTACCTCAAGGTAGTGTTTTAGGGCCACTACTTTACATAATTTATGTCAATGATATGTTTGAAATAGTTAAGAATAACTCGGCGGAGCTGTTTATGTACGCAGACGACGCCAAAATATTTAAAACTATAAAAAGCAGTGATGATCGATTGATATTGCAGAGCTGTTTAAAATCATTAGGAGATTGGAGTAAAAAATGGGAAATTAAGCTAAATGCTGGTAAATGTGTTGCGGTGAGATATGGACGCCAATTAGATGATCGTCGGCTATATAATATAGAAGGAGTGGAACTTAATTTTCTTGACAAAATAAAAGATTTAGGTGTTACATTCCAGAGTTCACTAACTTTTGTAGATCACATTTATGAAACAATTAAAAAATGTTTTTCACTGTTAGGTATAATTTCACGAAATTTTAAAGATTTGACAAAAGATTCTTTTATATTGATTTATAAAGCTTTGGTTAGATCCAGATTGGAGTATGCAGTCAGTGTGTGGTCACCATGGAAGAAAAAAGACATAGAAGCCATTGAAAGAGTCCAGAAGAGAGCAACAAAAATGGTCAAGGCATGCAAGGGATTAAAATATGAAGACAGGTTGAGAATTTTGAAGCTTCCTTGTTTAAAGTACAGAAGACTGAGAGGGGACCTGATCATGCTCTACAATTTTATTCAAGACAAAGAAGGACGTTTGTGTTTTCCTAATATAAAGATATCAGAAGAAAGAAGAACAAGAGGTCACAAGTTCAAACTGGAAACACAAAGATTCAACGGCAACTGCAGAAAATATTTCTTCCTGACCAGATCGACTGCAATTTGGAACAACCTCCCTTCGAAAATCATAGAAGCCGATCAAGTTAATGAATTTAAAAGATTAATCGACTGTCATTTCGAAATAAGCAACATTATGTACAACTATAAAAAGGATTTTTAATAATATATACATACATTTATTTATAGAACATATATATGAACAATATTTTATATAATTCTAGATATGGGCATAGAGACATATAGTTTGCGCCCATCATTTCCTTTATGTTATGTTATGTTATGTTGAACCCACTTTAGCACTTGAATTCATTAAGTTAACTCAAAAAAACAAACAAAAAACATAGCAAGTGTTGCAGATAGAAAAGATTTTGCATCCATTGTTGAGACCAAACTTCCTCACCACATCCCACCTCATTTAGTTCCACCAGCTTCCACGCAGCGCTTAAGACTTTTCTATTCATGAAATCCTCCCCATCTCATCAACAGTGGTCTTGAAGTTCAGTTGAGCACAACGCCACTTAAATCATACTCGGTTTCATTATCATTATCATTACCATTAAATTTGCCGCAATTCAGAATATTTATTTTATTTATTTATTTTATTACAACTCGAACAGAGGGACCCAACGGGCCACTGAAACTGTTCGGACAGAATACAGTTAAGTGAAACGTAATCAGAAAAAAGAAAAACATCAAGTCATACAGTTGAAACAAAATGCAATCAAAATAACCAGTTCGGTGGGACAATATGTCATAAAGAAAAATCTCAGAAGAAAACCTGATATTAGCACTAAATTTACTATAATCCAAGATAGTCACAAAAAGCAAACATCATTCAAATTTCAGATAAGAATAATGTGGCAAGCAGTATGACTATTTATAAACGAGAAATTTCGTGAGGTCAACCCTAACAATTAAGCTCTTGAACTTACTGTACGCAGTTGAGCTAACATTGCACTCAGAGGACGCAGAGATGATGGCCACATCATTCTTGATTGTTTTTATCTTCTATTTACAGAAGATATTATCATTTATTAACCCCATTGTTTTAAAAAGTTGATTTGGATGATAGATTTGAGCTCACTCCCACAGGAGAATCATTTAGGAAAAATTATGGAGGGCACAAACTGTCTTAAAAACCCACGTAAATCAAAATTGAACTCTTAATGCTATATCCCTTCTTCCCAACGAGAAAGGGGGATGTTCGAAAATACATTTTCCAAAAATGTTTTCAAAAACTTATAGACTTTTTTCTCCCAAAATAGCTGATGATCGAGGACAGTAATTGCAAATCCTTTTCCGATTTTTTGTTAAACTTCGTAGATATCTTTGAAAACAAAATTTAAAGAGTTACCAGCCATACTAAATGATGCCATTGCCTTCTCAAAAATAAAACTTTTACGGCTGTGAGAGCTGTGCTAACATTGTGTATTTTTACCAATGCTTTTATTAACTCGTCGGCTCTGTTTCTCTGTCTGTTTCTCTGTCTGTTTCTCTGTCTGTTTCTCTGTCTGTTTCAAATCTTGCAATCAATTTTTGAGTCACTTCCTGATGTTAGATTTTTTTCAAATTTTGCATACATGCTCAAGATAGAAGACAATGCAATATTCAATTATTAGTTTTACAATAAGTCAATTAATTTAGTTAATTTTCTTGAGGATTTTATCGAGGGGTTTCTTGAGGGTTTTCTTGAGGGTTTTCTTGAGGGTTTTCTTGACCACAAAACGCTAACCGACTGGCAGACTATTTTACCAAGTTAACACGAACCACACTCACTGACCGCGATTCTCAAGCGTGTACGAAATTTTCATGAAAATAGTTGAGATATTTAAATTCGATGCTTTTTGATGATATTTTTTTTATTATTACCAATGCTTTTATTAACTCGTCGTCTCTGTTTCTCTGTCTGTCTGTTTGTTTCTCTGTCTGTTTCAAATCTTGCAATCAATTTTTGAGTCACTTCCTGATGATAGATTTTTTCAAATTTTGCATACATGCTTAAAATAGAAGACAATAAGTCAATTAATTTAGATAATTTTAATTAATTTCGATATTTCGATATAATTAAGATATTTCGACTTTAACATAAAATAAAAGAGTAATATAAAAAAAAATTGATTGCAAAATTTGTGTTTTAATTACATATAAGAGCATTGGTTTTAAAAATTCGTTTTTAATTTACTTGTTTTTATTATTATTATACAGGTTTTTTATATAGCGCTTTTTTACAAAATAAAAGTCGCAAAAGCGCAACTTGGCCTTCTCTAAAGTTTGCTAGACCAGCCAGTGTTAAAACCCATTTTTTTCTATAAACCAATTCAATTTTCATGTTGTCGCTCATGTTGAAACCTTTTTTGTTTTTAGGTGACTAATATCTGTTTTGAATTGATGAGCATCTTTGGAATTTGTCTAAAACAAAAGACGCTAAGAAATAAATTGATTTGATATCTATTGTGAATAACAGAGATGTTGCGAGTACTTATGGTGCGAGTACGAGTACGTGTACCATGGCATCGAGTACGAGTACGATTACTTGAAAAACTTACTCGAGTTGTACTCAAGTACGAGTACTAGTATCAAGTATTATATGTCTGATACTCAGTACGGAATGGAAAGCGAGTACGAGTACGAATATGAGTACCTGTGCTTCGAGTACAAGTCCGAGTACTTAAAAAACGTACTCGAGTTGTACTCGAGTATGAGTACAAGTACCAGGTACTACATCTCTGGTGAATAAATTAAGTAAAGTACGGTAGACCAAATCAGTTGTTTAGCGTTACTCTATTTTACGGAAGTCCATATGCATATTATACATACTGGAAGGGAAAATGATGTAACTACATAGAATTCCGTGGATTAGAAGGTGACATTAAGACAGAAGTTTTTATCCAATCTCATTACTGCAGGTTATCCTCATTTGTGTGTCCCACCTCCACGGACCGTTTCCCAGGCACATTTTTGTTTCACAAAAAAGTTTCAATTAAACTCTATACCCAGCCAAGCTAGTCATACCTATATTGTGCCAAACAAAAGTCACTAAAATTCATTTAACTTAACTGCATTTGCCTTTATTTATTGTTTTGTTTTATTAAAAACGTTTACAAAAACTTATTTATCCACGTGTGTATTGACTGAATGCATTTTGCAAAAATAAAAATAGCACTTATCGGCCGATAATTGGTACTGGCCGATACCGATTGTGAAACTGCCGATATTGATTGTGAAACTGCAGATACCGATTGTGAAACTGTCGAAACCGATTGTGAAACTGCCGAAACCGATTGTGAAACTGTCGATACCGATTGTGAAACTGTCGATACCGATTTTTAAAACTGCAGATACTGATTGCAAGACTTTCGACACCGATTAATTATAAGGTCCTGCGTTTGATGCGGGATTGTACGCATTATGCGAAAATCGCACAATTAGGCGCAATTTTTATCCGATCCGAATAGGTTCAAATAAAAATTTGATGCGCACTCATTTGCAAGTGCGCACAAGAACAAAAATTGTTTGAAAAAATTTTGCACAATAAAACCGAATAATTGCGCACAAAAAACTGAATAATTGCGCATATAAAAATAGTAATGTTGGTGCACCAAAGCCTAGCAGTTTTATATATGTTCAAGAACCTCTGATTTCAAAATTCACAATATCTTGACTGTTTGTTGTGAACTTTACTGAATAAATTCAATTTTTCCTGAAGTGATCATTTATTTTGTTATTTATATTGTTATTTAAAAAACATTTTGTTATTTATTTTATTTGGATGGATGTTGAAAATGTAAATTATATTTCACAGAAAAAGTTGTAGCTTATTGTCCATTTTGAAACATTTATTACAAAGATTGCATTTCGCCGTGTAACCATCGTTGGATTTACTTCTCTTAAAATACCTCCATAACATGTTACTTGACTTTTTATTATAATTACTTTCGCTTCCTGCATTGAAACCGCTAACATCATCCTCAGAACCAGTCGCTGACATTGAGAAATTTCAAGAGAATTGAAAGAATTTCATAGCAAGCTAAAATGGACGACAGAGAAGAGAAGCAGGAAAGAAAGATACTAACGCAATCGTATGAGTGTTGTCGGTGTTGACAAAACAGAAACAAAAAATTCTTTTAGAAATTTTTTTTGACGAAAAGTTTCAAATAAAAATGAATTTATGTCAAAAATACAAAATAATAATTATTAATACTAATTTTCAAAAGAATTGTAATTAAAAAATACTCACTGACTCACCTTAAAAAAATTTCGGTATAAAATTATTGATTCACATCAAATAATCGCAAACAATTTTTCAAATAATTGCAAACACTTGCAAATAATTTATTTATTTGAAATTATTCGCAGTCCGGACAAATTGTGCGCATCAGGCCCGTAGGCAGGATTTAGTTAGTGGGGGGGCTATGAAAAATAGTAGGGAGGCTACTGACGAACGGGGGCAACGAAGAAGCCTAAGCGCGAGCGCCGAAGGTGCGAAGCCCCTCACGATAAGGCAATAAGGAGATTCGCCAAAGCATTTTTTAGCATTTGGCAATGGCACAAAATGGCATCCAATTTTGGATATCCTATTTGGCACAAAATGGCATCCAATTTTGGATATCCTATTATGTGATTTTAGGTTTTCTAAGAGTTGCAATATTGCTGCTCGTAATAACAAAAATTAACAATTTTCACAGGCAATTTTGTCAAATAACAGTATGCTTGTTGTTATCCACAATCTTGATTTTTGATGCGGGCATGGTACACCCCTGGGATGACAGCACTGAATCAAATTGTTCAAATGTAATTATTGATTAACACAACCGTTATACTGTTATAGTCCACAATTCAATAACTTTCTTATTTTATTTTTGATACAAATTTGTACATCTGTATCAAATACCAAGAAATCAATAAAATAAAATCGGATTTAAATATTTGTTTTGACAAAGATCAAACCACATTATAATAAAATGTACTATTTAGTTTAGCTTCTCATTTTAAGTTACTACACTTACTACACATCCATTCATGTGTTACACATAAAACTTGTCATCAGTTTCTAAACAATCTAACTAGAAGATTAGATTATATATCAAGTATATCATTGTACTTAAATTGTTATAAAAATTGTGTGGTTTGACAGAAAGCTTTAAATTGTTTCTTCGAATTAATCAGTTCAGCAATATTAGGATTAATAGTATTGCCCTGTCAGACTAGCACTAAAAAGACTAAATTATGAAAATAGTTTGAATTATTGGGAGTCATTCAAAAATCAAAAGCAAAATTTTGTCAGCTAAGCTGAATTAGCTTCTTTCTCTGTTCTAAAACTGTAAGATTGAAGTTATTATAGTATTGTAAGACTAAGTCCATGCACTGATTATGAAACTGATGACAATTTTCATATGTAAAACATGAATGGATGTGTAGTACCTTGAAATGAGAAACAAAATTAAAAAGTGCATTTCATTATAATGTGGGTTGATCATTGTCAAGACAATTACTTGAATCTGATTTTATTTTATTTTATTGCATTCTTGGTATTTGATACAGGTGTACACATTTTCAACAAAAATTTTTATAAATTACAATTACAACAAAATGCGACGTGATTGAATAGAAAATTTCTGCAAGAAGGTATCCATATCAATTGCTTTAAAGAGCGATTTTTCAAATGCCAGAAGTTTGCTCTTTCTCTCATGGGACATTGATCTTCTCTGTGGTAGTAGTACTCGTGTTAGACAAGAAAATTAATTCTCACAAGTGGCAGTCGAGATGCCGAGAGTCATTGCAGCTGAATAGTGCCAATGTAAAGTAGGAAATGCATCTTTATGGTCCAGCATAAAATCCATCACTTCCTGGAGACTGCAGCCTGGTTGAAATTTGTTTTTTAGAAACCTATTTACAATGAGAGCCTCGTCTGCAATATATTTTTCAACATCGTCATGCCTGTCATGTTTTAGCAGTTGCTTAAACAATTTAAGGTCGTTGACATCTAAAAAACTTGTATGATGTTGGTAGAAGGGCAGACACTGCACAAGTCAAACCTTTAGAAAAACCATCAACAAACCTCTCCATCAACTCTCCTAATATACTGCCCAACATGCTAAAATAAACAGCACGAAGCTGATTCTGCTCTGGTGAACACTCTTGTTCATCACCAGGGCCGTAACCAGCTATGGGGCCGGGGGGGCCTGGGCCCCCCCAAGTTTTGGGCTGCTCAACAAAGTTTAAAAGAAGGATTTTTTCAAATGCCGTTGTCAAAATACTGAGCTTGCTGTCAACGGTCAGTGCTTTGTTGCAAGGTCGCTTGTGCAATTGTCTCTTGCTATGGAACTGATCTCCACAGCTAAAGAGAGCCTTTTTGCCTTGTGGTCTGCAGATGTTTTTGATCAAATGGCAGACGCTGCTGGTTTTTCATCAAATGAGGATGACCATGTAGTGTCAGTAAAGTGCAAACGAGTTCAGAGCACCTGGCTGACCGGCTCTGTGGTCACCTCCAGTTTGGGTCATTACCATGTTATTGGTTCTAAAGTTACTTCACGCGAGCTCATGAGCTCTACAACACCATTTTGAAATGAACCACCAATTTGGGAAGTCCAACTTGGCTTTGTTTCAAGCTATAGAATCTTTCGTTCCATCATCTCAGAACATTCTTGTTGAGAAGTGCTTGGAACCACCACTCAGCCAGCTCCTTTGCCTCGACCAAGTTGCCCTCCCTAGCGAATTGCCTAGTGCAATGCAACTGTGCCGTAACAAATTCCAGCCAAATTCGTCGTAGGAAGATGCAACATATGCAATGCTGCAGTACCGCGATGCATTTCCAAATGTGTATCAGCTGTATGCCTAAGCAATCACCAGCGGTGTGTCGACTGCTACGTGCGAGAGCAGTTTCTCCACTCTCACGCGGATTCTGCGGCCTTATCGCCAACCAATGGGCTTTGAGCGTAAAGGATTTTACGCTAAAAGTAGATTTGAACACTTTCATAGAAAAGTTTGCCCAAAAATCGCGCCGTATTGTTCTCTGACATTATGATCCATGTGATGTGTTTTTTTTACATGTTGATTCAGAATATTTTCAAATTCAATTAAATATGGTAGATTAAGATTCAAATTTCAATCGCTAAACCTGTTTTTTGCGTGAAGCACATTTTGGGGGTTAAATCACTGGAATGTGCAATTTATGTGATTAGAAAATTTATACAGTGCCCCCCAAAAAGTTGTTCGGCCCCCCCACTTCCAAATTCCTGGTTACGGCCCTGTTCATCACTCTGTCCAAAAGTAGACATAACTACAGAATCACGTAGCGTGCTACTCTGTAACTTTTGCTCTTTTTGGTATAGGTTGTAGCAATGGTTCATCTCGACTACATGCACTTTTTTAGTTTAATTTTATTTAATACATTTATATTTAAATTTAAATTGCGGATCGTAACGTCCTAGTCATTTGGCTGGCTTAAGTGTAAATAAGGTGGGGGGCTTAAATTTTTAGTGGGGGGGAGCTGCAGCCCCCCGCTAGCTACGGGCCTGGATTGCATTGCATACAGATGAACATGATTGCATTGCATACAGATGAACATGATTGCATTGCATATAGATGAACATGATTGCATTGCATACAGATGAACATGATTGCATTGCATACAGATGAACATGATTGCATTGCATACAGATGAACATGATTGCATTGCATACAGATGAACATGATTGCATTGCATACATATGTTTTTTTTTAATTCACACTCCTTTTTTTCTACATCTCTTGAAAATATAACAGCATGGAGAAACTACAGCATTCCAATTTATTTTGTACACGATATTCCTAACTTGTTGCATCGCATTGAATATCTCAAGGCAAACAAAATATAAAATAAAAATGTTGAACAGTAATGCATTTCGAAGTCATTTATTTGTTTAACGGTACTGTTTAAAGTGGCTTTACTGAGCTTCAAAACCAAATAGACTGTGCCGTTTCTTCCGGCGTAAAAAAAGTGAGATAACTGGAAATAAGCCTCGTTTAAGTAAAACAGGCAAAATTAGTTACGCAGATAATTATAATACAGCTAATGAGAATTAATATTTAAAACTAATTATGGATTATTTAGATAGAAACTCTTGCAACCTACATTGTCAACGGCGATAATTCCTCCACTCCTCACCAGCTGTAAGCTTCTCTCGTAATAATTATCATAATTCAGCTTGTCCGCGTCGATGAAGGCAAAATCAAAAGTGCCACTCTCTCCGTTCTCAATAAACTTATCTGTAGCAAAAATTAAAATAACTTAATTAAATGGAAACAAGTAAAGGAAAAAACGAGTTTTTTTAACACAAACTTTAATTTCAAATACACTCGATTCGATTTAGAAATACGAAAGATGTTCAAATTAATTTTTTTTGTTTTTTTTTTAATTGAATTATGTATTGTCATGCAATATAAAGCTATGCTGAAAGATTCAACTTTCTGGCTAGCCAAAAAGCTGGTTAGATTTCACTTGCAAGATTTGCGTACAGAGAAAGCCACACACACACACACACACAAACAGAGATTGTAACCTAAATAAAAGTTTGTAAAAACGGTTCTCTTGAAAACAAATACTAAAGCCAAATACGAATATTTAACCCAAAGTAGCTAATGCCGGTCCTTCAATGAATTCTATTTTCTTATCAATGCCAGCCTGTAGCCAATTTAAAAAGTCATATAGGTAAAAAGGTCACAACATAAAGCCCAGCAAAAATAAATCGGGTTTTCAATTATAAAGTACAAACGATTCTCACTTTTTTCCAGAATGGAATTCCAACATTTACAAATTCACAGCTAATATCAAGCGCAAAAACTTTCCCATCTTCTGGCAAGACAAGAGCAACAGCCATCGAGCTCACTCCCGTGAAAACACCTATTTTGAAATAAATATTTCATAATTTGACGAGATTTCTAACTACTTTCCTGATGATCATATTTCAATTATTTTATGAAACTTCATTCTTCGCTATGCAGCGGCAGCCCTATAATAGAAATGCGAGCAGCAAAGCACATTTACCTGAATCATTTGAACTTAAGAACTACAAAGACTATAAAGCAGACCACATTAAACAAGTTTATCGATTTCTATACTCTTAATATATGGAAACGTCTACATTTATCTAGATTTCAGGCCGCTTTCCAAACTGCAAGAACATGTGAGAATACCTATATCAAGAGTTTTCTTGGCACCGATCAGTCGTGTCAAGTTCTGCAAGAGTTGAAGTTCATCCAAGCTTCCCATCATTATACTCTGTGGTCCCTTCAGCGTCACCTGCACATACAACAAAATTCACTTTTGAATTTATTCAAATAAAAATAAATTACAACCATTTTACCATAAATTATGACACGCAAAGATTATTTATAACATAATCATGAGTCATTATTTATAACATAATCATGAGTCATTATTTATAACATAATCATGAGTCATTATTTATAACATAATCATGAGTCATTATTTATAACATAATCATGAGTCATTATTTATAACATAATCATGAGTCATTATTTATAACATAATCATGAGTCATTATTTATAACATAATCATGAGTCATTATTTATAACATAATCATGAGTCATTATTTATAACATAATCATGAGTCATTATTTATAACATAATCATGAGTCATTATTTATAACATAATCATGAGTCATTATTTATAACATAATCATGAGTCATTATTTATAACATAATCATGAGTCATTATTTATAACATAATCATGAGTCATTATTTATAACATAATCATGAGTCATTATTTATAACATAATCATGAGTCATTATTTATAACATAATCATGAGTCATTATTTATAACATAATCATGAGTCATTATTTATAACATAATCATGAGTCATTATTTATAACATAATCATGAGTCATTATTTATAACATAATCATGAGTCATTATTTATAACATAATCATGAGTCATTATTTATAACATAATCATGAGTCATTATTTATAACATAATCATGAGTCATTATTTATAACATAATCATGAGTCATTATTTATAACATAATCATGAGTCATTATTTATAACATAATCATGAGTCATTATGTATGACGATCGACAATTGAATTCTCTCAAATCAATGGTTCGAATCCATATAACAATTATTACGCTAAGGTACGTACGTATAAATACAATACAGTCACTTAATGACAGCCTTCTAGCATTCCTGATAGAGAGAGAAAAAAAAAGAAAGAAAGAAAGAAAAAAAGATTTGTACTAAGATACGTCGCACACGCCATGCAATTCACGCCCACATCAGTTTTTTTTAACTATATTAATCTTTCTCCTACCAATTGGGTCAAAAACGACCCCAGGGTACTTGTAAAAGCTGTCCCTGCTACACCCATGGACCCATGATCAGAATTCGATGAAATTTTGTAACCGGACAAATGACAGATGCACCCCCCCCATACAAGATCATTGAGTTTTTTACCAGGTTTATATCTACGTTTATAATTTTATATCATTGCTTATTTACCTTAAAAAGAAATTATAATTATTATTATTATGATTATGATTATTATATTAGAAGGTATAAAATAGACTTATCCAAGCTTCATTTTATTATCATCCGATAAACTACAAAACCATTCTATTGGACCCGGAATACGATTTGACGATTTTACAACAACATATAAAATATAATAGATATATAAAATATAATATATATAAATCGGGACGTTACGAGACTTTGTTTTGAAACTGTGTCTGATCTTCTGAAGAGAGAAGATCGACCGACTGACTGACGTTTGATGTTTTGTGATCAGCTGCTCAGAAACAACACATGTGATTAAATTCTTATTGGAATACAAAAATATATGAAGCATGGAAATGTCGGCGCTTTATATTTTGCTGTCTCTCTCTCTCTCTCTCTCTCTTCCTCTCTCTTTCTCTCTCTCTCTCTCTCTCTCTCTCTCTCTCTCTCTCTCTCTTTCTCTTTCTCTCTCTCTCTCTCTCTCTCTCTCTCTCTCTCTCTCTCTCTCTCTCTCTCTCTCTCTCTCTCTCTCTCTCTCTCTCTCTCTCTCTCTCTCTCTCTCTCTTTCTCTTCTCTCTCTCTATCTTTCTTTCACACACACAAATACACAATTGCACATGCACATACACCAGACTCTCTCTCTATCTATCTATCTATCTATCTATCTATCAGAGGCGGCGATTGGAGGGGCTGGGGGCGACGTGTATATATATATATATATATAGCCTCTGCGATCTTCCGATTCTTGAATACCATGCCAAATCGTTCTTCGTATATAACTGTTAATCACAGCGGGCCCCCATTAGGTTAGCGACGGCTCCACGCAATCTAAGCCGCAACTGCATGACACGGTCAGTTTTTGACTGTCCACCGCTCCTCCAGCCCCCGAACATAAGGATGTCGTCGATGCAAAATTGTTCGACCGTCTTAAACTCTAGCTCCACTCCCGCGAGCCACCAAAAAAACACAAAATCATTAACCAAACTCATCTGAGCTGGGGCACTAGCATCCGCAGAAGCACTTTCGTGTTGTTCCGCAACATCCAGGGCAGCAACCTTCTCAGCCGATTCATCCGGTGTGGCATCACTCACAAAGACGTTTCGATCAGCAGACATCACCTGGAGCTTCGCTCCATCTATTCCAAAATTACTTTTCTTAAAGTCCAACCCCACCCAATGTCCCGGAACAGACGACCACCCAATAAATCTGGTCTGCCATGCAAAAACCGTGAACCACCCTGTCCAGACGCCGCATCACGAGCGTCATCACCACACACCTCACTCAAGCAATCTTCCAGGATCTTTCCGACGGATCCGACGACCTCCTCAAAATCTGTCAGAGTCGGGCTACACTCAGCCACAGGGCCAACTCTAGCGGCGCCCCGCCACAAAACTGGACCGCTTCTTTTTTCACTGCCCCCATCATGACCCACTTGACCTGTGCAGTCTGTAGGGCCGTCATCTGTCACGTGCTCCAGTCTGCACTCAGGCAAACCACTGCCAGAAACACCCCCATTTTCATCCTCTCTGCTGTTATTTCCTGACAGCAACGCCATGCCGGCCTCTGCTATTCTGTTCTCAGGATCGACCTGACCACCGAAGATCAATTTTTTCATTTCCTGCTATGCTGCTCTGTATTCTTCCCGTGCTCCTCTGTTTTCTTTGAGATCACCGCGCTCATTCATCGGTTGCCCGATCGACAGTGTTTCCTGGATCCTGTTCCAACACATGTTCTCAAAAAGCTTTCCACGTGCTTGCTCTTTATCTTTCCAGACTGTTCAACTTCTCTTTCACAAAGGGAATTTTTCCCAACCAATTTAAGACATCGTACATCACCCCGCTCGTGAAAAAGCCGGGACTCGATCACAACGTGACCTCATCGCACCCTCCAATATCCAATCTCTTCGTTGTCTCGAAACTGCTTGAGAGGCTCGTGCTCCCACATTTACTTCTAGATGCCCAAATACTCTGCGCGCAAAAAAAAATTTGTATATCAAAATAGAAATGCATAAAAAATTATTACCTCCACTAACTCTTTTAGAATTGGATGGGTTCTAAGAGAATGACTCGCAGCATATTTAGAACCAGTATTAGCTTGTGCATCATCTTCGTGAACCTTGTCCATTGCTAAATAGGATAAATTTCAATAGCAAAATTAATATTTAGTTGAAAAATGATAGCAACTTTTGTAAATGAAACAAATATATTTGATATTAATGCTCCTCCTTGTGTATCGATTATAATGGTATTTTTTGTAGCTATTATGATGAGTACAAAACAGTGTCTATAGCACATTTGAAATTGATATATCAATTACATGAAACTTATGTATCCTAAAATATATAAGCATTTTCAGCTGATGGTCCCAAAATACTGCTACACACAAAAACAAAACTTTTGTCTGTAATAATTATTTATTAAGATTAAAATCATCTCAGCATGCAGAAATAACTGGTCTAATTTGAAAAAGTAATTATATCAACAGATTGTTTTGGTATTGCTTAATTCCGTTAGCTTTTTCAAAATAGTTGGCAAACAATGATGGATAGCCTAATTTAATTTTTCATAAATTGTCAGTTAATGACTAGCTTTATTCACTTTTAAATTTCACATGACCAGCTCTTCAAATCCCATTTCTGCAGTCTAAAAAGACATTTGAACAAAAAAATGCATTCAGTAAGTAGCCTTTCCTCACTAGCCTTTCATGCCATATTTTTAACATTATGCTGCAGTATAGTTAATAGTAAAGTAATAGTAAGAATAAATTTATAGAGCGTCTGGAAATCCAAGAAATATTTTAAAAAAATAAATATTTTTATTACTTTTGATTAATCTGCCCCTGCCTATGGCCTAGAGCTCTATACTGACCTTACACGCCTAGGCCTACACCATTGCATTCCAATTTTGTTTAACAGTCAAGTTAAAAACCCATCACCATCATTTCATGTGACGTGTCAGAACATTTATATAAAAAATTTCTCGTAACATTAATAATAATTCAAAACTAAAAATTGAGTAGATAAGTAATTTATCGCAAAATGGAACAAAATTAATATATATCGATGTTTAAATGAGGTTTACAAATGTTGTCAAATAGAGTTATTCTACAACCTGAAACCAAAAGGGAATTGAAACAATGCAAATAACGGAATCCGATATCGCCAGAAACAAAATTTGCGTAAACAGTAGTGAACAGTGAAAACACCTTTTATAAAGTATAAACTAAACACGACTGAAGGCGTTTCAAGCACTCGGGCTTTCTTTTTAAGACATTAAGCCAAGCATGCAAATATTTATATCAAACTCATTATTACAAACTTTTATTTAGGTTACAATCTCTGCTTGTGTGTGTGTGTGTGAGTGTGTGTGTGTGGCTTTCTCTGTACGAAAATCTTGCAAGTGAAATTTAAGCAGCTTTTTGACTAGCTAGGAAGCAGAAACTGACAGCATATCTTTATATTGGATGACAATACATGATTCAATTAAAAAGAAAGTAATTTAAACATCTTTTGTATACATACACACATCGAGTGTATTTGAAATCAAAGTTTGCGTTAAAAAACTCGTTTTTTCCTTTACTTGTTTACCTAATGTTTATCCAACTTGGGCAGGGCATTCAAAAAACTTTCCCCAGTACACATAGCGCCGCAGTTATAATTGTCGCATAAGTTTTGCTTCGTTCAAGTTGGCGACAGCAAGTTACAAAGTACATGTCATTGTAGATAGAGCAGTATATATATATAACCCGAAAATGTGAAAACTTGATACCCGAACCCGAACCCGAAAATTTATAAGCCTAATACCCGAACTCGGAGTTGTGAACAAACACATTTTTTTAGTAAATAAATATTTATTCCAGTTTTAAAAATAGCAACACAAACAGAGTTTTCATAACTTTTCAAGTTTATTAAAAATGAAATAGTATTAGGAACCGATTTCAGGCAAGTTGTACTTCATAAACAACAGTTTTTCTGCTGTCTTGCCTGATAATCGGTTCCTTAGCGGCTCATAAATAATTGAAGCACCACTGAACAACGGTTCCGATGGAACGCTGGTAGCTGGGGCCGCCAAGTAGCGTTTAGCGATCACCGCTAAATTTGGAAAGTTTGTTCTGCTATCTTTCCACCACAAAAGAGGGTCTTCGTCTAAAGTGACCCTTTTTTTCTTCAAGCCGCGAACTAACTAAAATAATTAAGCCTCCTTCGGTCGAAGAAATCGCGGATAGCCATGACTCTAAACTTTTTACTTCAGTTATATAACCTTATATTTATTCATTCATATACTCAAAGTTTTTCTGATATAACAAAGACCCTTTGTTATAAAGATAATCTTGCATAATCCTAAACTTTAACTGGCAAAGTCTATAAATGATCTATGCGTCACAGTCATTTTATTGGCAAATGTGTAAGCTAGAACACTAATCCGCCTGATTACCCAACCGGACCGAGCCGCGAAAAAAATTAATAAATTACAACAATTTAAGAGGTAACGTATTATACTAATCGCAAGCCATACAAGTTTTGTATTATCACCTTTGCGTAACAAATAACACAAATAGGTCATTTTATTGGTGAGTGTGTAAGCTAGACCACTAATCCGCCTGATTATCTGGACGGACCGAGCCGCGAACGAACTAAAATAATTAAGCCTTCTTCGGCCAAAAAATCACATTATTTGGAAAGCTAAAAAATTAACTTGTTAGAGTTTATTCAATACGTGTAATGTCCAATGGATGAATTGATCGCTCTCGTTTGTATATGTATATACACTAGGTAAATTTAAAATCAATCCACGAATTTGAAATCATAAGCCAGTACCCGAACCCGAACCCGGTTTTTGGAAAACTACAAACCCGAACCCGACCCCGAAAACCTGAGTTTCACAAACCCGAACCCGAACCCGAAAACTCGAGTTTTACAAACCCGAACCCGAAAACTCTAGTTTCACAAACCCGAACCCGAACCCGAACCCGAAAACTCTAGTTTCACAAACCCGAACCCGAACCCGAACCCGAAAACTCTAGTTTCACAAACCCGAACCCGAAAACTCCAAAAAGTACTACGCGTGACATCCCTAATATATATATATATATATATATATATATATATATATATATATATATATATATATATATATATATATATATATATATATATATATATATATATATATATATATATATATATATATATATATATATATATATATATATATATATATATATATATATATATATATATATATATATATATTAATGTAAAATCACGGGTTTGATGATTAACTTCCTATTGATAAACCTTAACGGATTCAGAATATTTATTAGGGAGATTAATTATTGATTATTATTAAGAGATTTGAAGGTATAAATAGCCTTAGCAAAGCTTCATTTATTATTTTCCAATAAACTGCAAAACCATTCTATTGAGCCCGGTATACGATTTGGTGATATCGTAACATTGGTCATCAGAAGTGGGATACAAGAATGGTTTTGAAAGCATTGGATGAGCTCTTGATACTCGAGTTGAGGCGGGAACTTAGAAAACGAGAGCTCAGTGATAAAAAAAGAAAGTCTGAGCTCGTGGACCGCCTCCGGACGTCATTGGAGAACAATGGGTTTGATCCGGAAGAGTATGAGTTCGAAGTAGAATATGAATTGTTGAAGGCGCTGAATAAATGGCGGAAGAAAACAGAGCATCACACAGAGCAGTGATGGGCAACAAACTACTTTCAAGTAGTTAAACTTTTCTGTAGTTACATTTACTTTTTAGTAGTTAAACTACGTAGTTAACTACTTTTTGTCAGAGGTAGTTTAACTAAAGTAGTTAAATACTGTAAAGTAGTTAACTACTTTTAACTACTTTTAACTACTTTTAACTACTTTTAACTACTTTTTCTATAAACTTGTACACTAATACATTGCATTGCTGTATTAGGCCTCACATGATCACCATTAATTATGTTCACCATCTAATTTATTAAATAAAGCCATGAAAAATTGTTTTTTTAATTCATTAATGAAAAGACACATATTTTATAAGTTAAATATCCAGTCAATCAATCTACTTCAGACGGTGTCAAACATCGTCTTATTACCTGTAGATGATTATCTTTTGAGTACATGACGCAGGAAAACAAGCTTTTCAAACATACTGTCAGACACTTTGCACCGTCTTGGCGCTAATATTTGACCTGCACAACTGAACAGTCTCTCAACAGAAGCACTGCTTGTTAGACTTGTATTAAATTTGAGAAAAACTCTTGTTAGATGAGGATACATGAGCAGTGAGTTTGTTGTTGAGTCATTTGAAGCCAGATCTTTGCGTAAAATATTATTATTATTTAATTTTTTTTAGACTTTAACTACTTTTAGGTAGTTAAACTAATTGTAGTTAACTACTCTAAAAAGTAGTTAAACTATTCTTTAACTACCGGTTGCTTTCGGGTAGTTAAACTTTTTGCCTTAACTACTCCCATGTAGTTAAACTAGTAGTTAACTACTAAAGTAGTTAAAAGTAGTTAACTACTGCCCATCACTGACACAGAGCAGCACAGCAAGAAAGGAAGAAATTTCTTGAACTCCTCAATGGTGACACAAACAATTGCGGAAACAAAAAAGACGGTCAAGATGAACCATGCAAGAATGGTCATGGTGATGAGCCTTGCAAAGATGTGCAAGATGAACCATGCAAAGATGTTCAAGATGAACCATGCAAAGATGTTCAAGATGAACCATGTAAAGATGTTCAAGATGAACCATGCAAAGATGGTCATGATAATGAACCTTGCAAGGATGCTCAAGATGAACCATGCAAAGATGGTGTCAGTGATACAGTCGGTTTGGACGTCGAAAACAAAACTAAAGAAGATGAGAAGAATGTTGAAAACGAAATGCAAAATGATGAGGATGAAAGTGACGATGATTATTATAATAATGGCAATAACAACTATGGCTTTCACCCATACAGCGACGGTTCTGAAACGGAAGCCTCCATAACAGACGACGGCACCGAATATTCAGGGTCAGATTTTAGAGGCGAATCTGACTCGGATGAAGCAACCGAGGATTTAGAAACGGACGAAACTTCAATGGAGAAATATGTCAAAGTTAACTTGACAAAAAAAAAGACACTGATTTGAGAGACGATGGCGATAATTTGAAGAAAGATCCGCTGGTCGATACGAAAGTTGACACCGACGAAAGAGCCGAGTTGGAATGTGAAAAGAAAACGTTCGATTGTAGCTTGGAAGAAAACAAATATATATATATATATATATATATATATATATATATATATATATATATATATATATATATATATATATATATATATATATATATATATATATATATATAGGTTACAGGCTGTGTTGGGTAGTATTTCAAATACATTATATCAGTATTTTGTACTTTTATTTCAAATACTTTTGGGGGCTGTATTCATTTGAAATACTTTTTAAAAGTAGTCTGCGTATTTTGAACAAAAAATAATATAAAAAAATACAAAATAAATTATCGACATTTCCAAAAATATAAAGATCCGGAAACTTTGAAATTAATAAATAAGCGTTATGATAATATTTATGTCATGGTTTTAAACCATAATCGATGTTTCGATAGCTTAGCACGAGGTTGGATTTTAGAGTTTGTAGTAAAAAGTAGCTTGTTGTCGTTAGAATGAAAGTTTAAAGTTTTATGAATACTAAATTGGCAGATAATTCAGGCAGGTGTATTCGAATGCCGGCCATATTAGATGGCAAATTCATTAAAATTGTTAGCCGATATGTACATAAAGCTGTGGCCAGGAGCATGAAATGCGCTTCGAACGAAACATTCAGGATTCATATCTGCAACAACTATTTTTTTTTTGCGCACTTGAAACGTGACATTCAAAAATTCATAGGCCACAACATTTTTTGGAAAAGACATGTTAATAACTTGGACACGTTAAAATTATACCCTGTTGTTTTTAAATATGTTTAAGCGGTACAATACTGTCATCCCATCTTCGACTCCATTGGAACGCCTGTTCAGCACCGGGGACAAATAATGGCAATGCACCGCAATCGTTTTACTGATAAGACTTTTGAACAGTTACTGCTTTTAAAAACAAATTTTCATTTTAAAAGTTGAAGCTGGTTATTTTAATGCAAAAAGATTAACCCTGTTAACTTGTTTTTGTTAAAAAGTGTTTGAGATTTGTGTTGATGATGATGTATCAGCATCAGCATCAAATACACAAATGTATTCTGAATTTGAAATACTTTAAAAGCATTTTTTACTTTTTCTAAATACTTTTTACCAAAGTATTTGTATTTTTTATTTAAAAACTTTTTAGCAAAGTACTTGCAGTTTTTGCGGTAAACTGAGTTTTAGACGTGTTTCAGGGTTGGTTTTTCAATAGCCCACCAGTTTTGTTCAGGCCTTCACTTTAATCAGTCTCCCAGCTTTAATGAGGCTCCAGGGGCTCATTTCGTTGCAAAAAACAACGTCATTTAAAATTTTACAGAAAGTA
Organism: Erpobdella octoculata; assembly: GCA_963978895.1. Taxonomy (NCBI): domain Eukaryota; kingdom Metazoa; phylum Annelida; class Clitellata; order Hirudinida; family Erpobdellidae; genus Erpobdella; species Erpobdella octoculata. The sequence goes on along the minus strand of OZ022243.1, from coordinate 29,231,619 downwards.
AAATGGATAAATAAAAAATCGATCGATCAATCAATCAATCAACCAACCCACCTGAAATGTAAAAATTCTAACCCGACAGACCACAAAATTTATTTTAAAAAACTGCAGTTTCAATTCAACCCAACCTACGTATGATAATACTGTTGGTAACCCTTAAAAATTAAGTATTTGTTGTTAATTTTTCAACATATGTAATTATCGTTGTTTTGTGACTCACAGGGAGCAATATCAATGACGGGTTTAAATATAAAAAAAAAGTTTATTTATATATACAATATAAAAACGTGGATATCTTTATATAACATTTATGCATCTTTTTGTGCCATATAAAATTTTTATATAAGCGGGAAGGTCACATAATGCATTTTCTTTAGAAAAACCTAAAATTTAGCAAAGAGTTATCAGTAAAGAGTTTTTCCAATAAGTGGTTCATACCTTTTGTGCTAGGGTTTTTGGCACCCGGAGACAAGGTCTAATAATTGGGCTAGGTACTAGAAATTCCCATCTCTAAACGTTTTCTCTAAAAAATAGCTGATGACCAGGGGGTGGAGTCGCAGCGCAGGTACTTTTTCCAAAAATTGTGGTGCCCCTTCTCAAATGGGTGTGGTGCTCCTTCCAAATGGTAAACGGGACACTTGTTCCCTGAAAAATGTTGATAACGTAAAGATTTACAATGCATAGGGATTTTCTTTGTGCAAATGCATGGCGCCCCTTGTTCTCAGAATTCTGTATCCTCCCTGAATATAGTTTTCTTGCAAATTGTAACCCTCTATAATTTTCTATCCTTGAATAAAAGCATCAAAATTTTTAGCTTTTTGCAGTAATCGGGTGATTTTGCCCATTTCTGCCAGAGTTGGGACTGACTCTCAATTAGAGGCGAAGTTAATGGTAAGGATTAGACCCTTCTAACATTTGTCCCCATGTTTTTGCTGAAATGACATTCTATATACTTCAGCCCGTTAAGAAACGGGTTCTTTTTGAAAAACGTAAAACAAATACGACCGGTGTAAAGCGAAGCGTGATCAAATAAATATCAATGGGTGAGCTTTTAAAAGTGCATAGCTTCCCTTCGCTTATGTTCGATCTGGGTCTCATAACTAAGTAATTAACATATTAAATAATTAAGTTTATAGTGATTTAAGAAACTTTCTTATGCTAACACAGTCACATCAAGTTTAAATTTTGAATTGAGTTTCTTTGCTTGTTGTGTGCTGCTTTACCATGATCTTTGTTGTTGCTCTGTCTGTGAGTTGCAGTTCAATAAAACAAAACGATAATTCGATATTAAATCTTCAGTTGTAAAAAAATTGTAATTTAAACTATTAGATAATGGCCGAATCTAATCATTTATCTAATTTATGCAACCCCAGTGAGCTTCTAAACATCGCCGGAGATGTGAAAATATCAGTTGGTGAATTAGCGAATTTAGCCGGAAATACAGAGCAAAGCATATTGACAAGTTTATCGGCTGATAGTTTATTTATTTCCGGAAGTAGTAGTGCAGAGAATGAAATGTCCTTTTCCAACATGACTTCTGTAAATTCAACAGTTGGTGGAATTGTTCTTAACAGTGATGGAGGTGTAGCAACATACATCTCTCAACAACAGCCTCAATCGACCAGCGCTACAAACATTTTTCCTAACATTACTACAGATCAAATTGACTTTCATAGCGCAACAGTATCAGAAAACAGTCAGCAGGCATATATTGGAAATGCAAATGTATATCAGGTCACCATGCCTCCACAGGTTGCAAACAACGAACAGCTATTAGTATACAATGATGTTCTAAAAGTTGAAGACAACCAAACAGTTACTGTGCCACAACCGACAGTTCATGCCTTAAGTTTAGGACAAGTTTTAGCCGAAAAAGCTGCTCCGCTTGGATCTAGTCAAAATCCGATTAGAATTGTGCAGCAAGGAAATCAATACATGCCTCTCCAAAACCTAACCCAGGAGCAGTTGGCTCAAGTTATGCAAGTAGTCCAACAGCAGCAATTTTTGACAGCCAATCTCTCTTCCATAAATCAATCAAATGTTTTTATGAACCCACAGTCTCAAAACAAGATTGTTTATAAAGTTTGTTATCCAAATCAAACACCTATTGCAGGCTCAATTTCAAATTCTATCAACAGAGACATGCTGACTCAACAAAAAAAGCAACTATCAACTGAATCGACCGATATTCAAATGAGATTGGACAAAGAGCGAAAGAAGAAGCACAGACCTCGTACTCGTTGTGGCAGGGTGTCAAAACCCCCTCAATACATGGTCAAGGACTACAAGCATATTCATCCGGTTGATTACGATGAAGATTATGATGATTCTGATGGGGGATATTCAGATTTCAAGATGAGCAGTGGTGAAGAAGAAGTAGCAAATAAAATGAATGTTGAAGAAGATTCCTTTGCTAGTGGTAGTCATTTTATTCTATTTGTTGTTATTAGTTCTTTCTCTATTACCGACCATATATATATAGAATAAGTATATCGGAGATGAGCAGGTTTTGAGTGAGATGCCAAGATGGCCTCCGAAAAACGATTTAGAGTCTTTTGGTTCCATGAATATTCATTATCTGTATTAATCTATTTTTGGTACGACAGCGGAGACTAAACTCTGGTTTGTAAGAAACAGAAACGTCGATTTCTTATAACTAAAAGTAGTTGATATGAGCTTTATTTTAATTTAACGCGATATCCGACATAAAAAATATACAATTCTAATTTACCGATAACACAGGCGACGTTAAATAGACATAAATAGACCATCGAACTAGAGACTACGCAAATAAAATTCAATGTCAACTGAAGTTTTATAAAAAACAATTTGTTCATTTTTATAAAGTTAAAAACTTACTTTGTACATAAAAAAAATTTTGTTTTCTATTAAAAAATATTTTATTAAGTTACTATACGGTTGTAACTCTCAATTCTTCGTTTTGGATCTCCGGTCTACTAGGCTGCTTAGCTAAAAGCCTTCCTAAACGAGAGGCGGGCCGATATACTTAGTCTAGGCTAATTTTTCTTATGGAACTAATATTTTGAGTACTTTTTTCTAAAAGATTATGGATTCTAAACTTAGCCAGGATTGGAGATAGTCTCGTGCTAGCAGAAATAAATGTACTTTTCTTGCTGTATCAGTTTGATTATTCCTATTATTTTAAATTAAATTAACACTGCTTATAACCAGATGCTTAAGTACACACTTCTGCACTCATTTACTTCACCTCCTCATTATTATGCAGCTTGAAGGATCAGCTGCTGGATGGGCCTAGTAAAGCAGGGATGTATCTGCTTAACATTATGTTGTGTATTGTTGTATAATAATAATAATAATAATCAAAGGATAACAAGTAAGTCGTACAAAAACCAGGTTTTTTCACCAAATCCCTTATACTTCTGAATGTGCCTGCATTTCATTTATTGTAAAAAATATTTATTGTAATAAAGCTCTGAAAGCAGCAAAAATGTGCTAAGTGTAAGATTAGGGCTTGTTGGTATCAATAAGATTGTATCCAGCTATCATCACTATGTTGTGATTAGTATTCTATTATTTAAGTTTCTAATCATATTAGTAATTAGTAGGGATGTCACAGGTATCCGAACCCGAGTTCGGTACTACCCGGTCTTTTTCTGATACCCGAACTCGAACCCGAAAGTGTGAAAATTTGATACCCGAACCCGAAAATGTGAAAACTTGATACCCGAACCCGAACCCGAAAATTTATAAGCCTAATAACCGAAATCGGAGTTGTGAACAAATAATTTTTTTTAGTAAATAAATATTTATTTCAGTTTTAAAAATAGCAACACAAACAGAGTTTTCATAACTTTTCAAGCTTATTAAAAATGAAATAGTATTAGGAACCGATTTCAGGCAAGTTGTACTTCATAAACAACAGTTTTTCTGCTGTCTTGCCTGATAATCGGTTCCTTTGCGGCTCATAAATAATTGCAGCACCACTGAACAACGGTTCCGATGGAACGCTGGTAGCTGGGGCCGCCAAGTAGCGTTTAGCGATCACCGCTAAATTTGGAAAGTTTGTTCTGTTATCTTTCCACCACAAAAGAGGGTCTTCGTCTAAAGTGACCCTTTTTTTCTTCAAGCCGCGAACGAACTAAAATAATTAAGCCTCCTTCGGTCGAAGAAATCGCGGATAGCCATGACTCTAAACTTTTTACTTCAGTTATATAACCTTATATTTATCCATTCATATACTCAAAGTTTTTCTGATATAACAAAGACTCTTTGTTATAAAGATAATTTTGCATAATCCCAAAATTTAACTGGCAAAGTCTATAAATGATCTATGCGTCACAGTCATTTTATTGGCAAATGTGTAAGCTAGAACACTAATCCGCCTGATTGCCCAACCGGACCGAGCCGCGAAAAAAATTAATAAATTACAATAATTTAAGAGGTAACGTATTATACTAATCGCAAGCCATACAAGTTTTGTATTATAACCTTTGCGTAACAAATAACACAAATAGGTCATTTTATTGGTGAGTGTGTAAGCTAGACCACTAATCCGCCTGATTATCTGGCCGGACCGAGCCGCGAACGAACTAAAATAATTAAGCCTTCTTCGGCCAAAAAATCACATTATTTGGAAAGTTAAAAAATTAACTTGTTAGAGTTTATTCAATACGTGTAATGTCCAATGGATGAATTGATCGCTCTCGTTTGTATATGTATATACACTAGGTAAATTTAAAATCAATCCACGAATTTGAAATCATAAGCCAGTACCCGAACCCGGTTTTTGGAAAACTACAAACCCGAACCCGAAAACCTGAGTTTCACAAACCCGAACCCGAAAACTCGAGTTTTACAAACCCGAACCCGAAAACTCTAGTTTCACAAACCCGAACCCGAAAACTCTAGTTTCACAAACCCGAACCCGAAAACTCCAAAAAGTACTACCCGTGACATCCCTAGTAATTAGCTATTATGTTGAATAAACTTGGAAATTTATAATATTGAAGTGCTGTCCTGAACTTAAATTATTGTAAAATTAATGAATTACTGTTTTAAACTTGAGTTGAATTGTGGGTTTAAAGATGAATTTACTGTTCGACTTACTTTGGCACTGTGAGACATTTAGTTGTAATTACCAAAAAGCCATGAAAATTGTAAAATAACAATGTGATTGCAAAATTAACGTTATAATAATTTTATCTGAAATGTCAAAGTTACAAATGTATGCAAATAAAAAAAATCTAAGAAAATTTAATGCTACAGCGATGCTTTATCATGTTTGTTTGCTATGAATTACAAGTCGCGGGATAGGCCATCACGGGAAATCATTTACGACTAAACTTTTCAAATTAGATTCTTTTATATTTCAGCCTCATTGAAATCGAAAAGATTCAAGTGTGACTACTGCGACAAGTCATACGTTGGCAAAGGTGGTTTAAATCGTCATTATAAACTTTACCCAACACATGGCAAACCTGATGAAGATGTTGCAGGTATTAAAACTTCACCTGCTATCCCAAAGTTGTCTTTAAAGGCATCGAATGATGGCATTTTATATTTCTTTATTATATGTGTTTTTGCTAGGCAATGAGCTGGGCGATTCGTACTATAGCAGTGACAGTCTTCAAAGTGGGAATTTAGCGTCAGGATCTACCTTTGGAAATGGTGATTTCAGCTCTGTGTCACAAAAGAGGACAAGGATTGGAACTGATGATGGTGTGACTTTGGCACTCGAGGTTTTCTCGAACGGTGAGCCGAAACAGAAAGGATTTGAAACGTATGGTAACTCATCTCGTAGAGGCAAGAGAGGAAGGCCTCCCACATTAAGTATTGATGACAAGAGGAGGCTAAGACTGTTTGAGGTTTGTGTTTTTAAATTTAGCTTTTTAATGTGAGGCTCTAAAACTAAGTTGTTGAAATCATTTTTTCCTGTTTTCTAGGCTGCAAAAGCTTGTACAGATGAGGATATATTGGATCTGTTTGTTCAACGATGTTCTTCTACAGTTTCCTTATGGAATGTTCTTTCAGTGAAAAATACCAAAGTTTATGACTCTAGTGTTGACAGCTTGTTAACTGAAGTTAGCAATCTACACGAGCAAATAAGCAGCTACTTGACGGAAAGACTCCAGCCGCTTCCGGAAGATAATCAGTGCTGTGAAGATGGCGATGATTTAAGCAGCAAAAATATATTTGAGGTGAGTGAGGTTATTTAAGTTGGACAACTTTTATTTATATATATATATATATATATATATATATATATATATATATATATATATATATATATATATATATATATATATATATATATATATATATATATATATATATATATATATATATATATATATATATATATATATATATATACATGTGTACATGTGTATGTTCTTTTTTGCTTATATTATTTTTATCGTCCTTTTCAGATGGTTGATGAAAAATTAGCTGTGTGTTTGAATCTACCTATTGGAAAGTACGCAGTGAGATCAGATGAGTCTTTGGAAAATTCTTTTCAGAGTGTGCACCAGTCTCTATCCGAATCTTCTAGCACACACATTAAAGATCAGTTACCTTTAACCTCTTCAACCACAAGGCCTATGAAAACGGATTATAAATTAACAGAAGTTGAGCAGTCCATAGTCTTGCCGCCGAGAAAGAGGTTGAAACTGTCAGAAGGTGGCTTGCTGGGGATGAGGGAGTTTAGAAACAATATTTTTGTCTCGAATGATGAAAATGCTACAGCTTCATCGCCAAGTAATAACAGTCATGCAGAGGCCTTGAATACTACTACCACGAAATCGGCCATCAGAGATCAGGCTGAAAGTCTTGTTTCTTATGGCAAAAATGCTCATGAAAGAGACAATAATCTACTCAAGTTCAATCAAACGTTTGCGTCATCGAGTGTTATGAATCGTTATGCTGGTTTAATGAATTTGGATGACTTTCAAAAAGAGACAAAAGTTCCAGGGTCTGCCTTAAAACTAGAAGCTGCTGATGATTCCCTGGTTAGCAGCTCATCACAACTCAGTGAAATGATCATGGCCAGTGAGTTAAGCAAGTCAGCCAGTCATTCTCAAACCACGATCCCGATTAGCTCGTCGCTCTTTACTTTCGGCCTACAGAGATATGAACAGCCTGAACAAAACAATTTAACTTCTGAAATTAACGATTTATTTTCTAACTTATCATCTTTTGGCAAGACTCAAGATGGGCAGCATGCACATAGTCAAGAAGAGCACAATTTGAGTTCATCTTCCCTGACGGTGCCAAACTCCGTTCTCGATCACTCGTCTATGCAAACTCAGCAACATTACGGCAGCTCCGACCACGCAACGGCCAAAAGTGAAACCGATTCACTCGGCTTTCATTCCTCCGCTCTTTCCTGTTCCAACATTCCGGAAATTTCAAGCCAGCCCCAGCAAGTGAGCGTTGCTTGTTTCCCGATGCAAGATTACATACACATACAAGAAAATGCACGATACGTGCAAACCGAAGATGGCCTTGTTGTTGTCAAAAACTCTGAAGATTCTTACCAGATTTATGGAAACCTCACTCGAAATATCACTTTGGAAAGTCTACAGGCGCTTTTTGAAAACTGATTTGTTTGAATTTTTTAAAATGCTACTGGATTTCTGTAAATTGTTTGTTTGCACGGGCTAATGTTTGCTGAAGTCACACATTATGAAATGCCAATTCTCGAAGTATTTTGTTTTTAAATTTGAATTAAGTTAATAGATTATTAAATTAATGTTGTCTTCTGCCTTTGTTAAGAGTGTTTAGTTGTAGATTCAGATGGAATCTGCTGGAGCCATACTTTGTGTAGATTTGGTCAGCAGCTTAATCTTAGAAGTATTCTTGAATAAATAAGTACAGGGTGTCACACATTTTATTATTTTGACATTGAAGTACATAATAAACATTGTCCTACTGTACATGTTCTATGCTTGAATTAAATCCCTTCCTAAGCAGCTGATGCATATCTCAGAATGATGATGAATATGCTTTTTATACGGATCAATCGCTAAAATAATTCATCTATTTCACATTTAAAGTATAATAATAGAAATAATGACGGATTCTTTCAAGGACATTATCCTTTGTTAAATACAAAATACTGTATTTTAACAGGTATAATCATGGACTTTTAATATATTTAATGTAAAGTGTGTGCAATGCATGTATCTATCAGCATAAGGTATAAACACATGAACTGATTTTTTTGAAATTTGAATACCTGTGAAGCAGGCTTAGAAGTGTACCTACTGGTATTTATTTGTGTCCACTTAAAAAAACCGCAAACCAGTTGGCGCGTTATGGCCAAAAAATCCTGACAACGCCGTTTATCCTAGCTGGTAAAGTGCTTGTGATATTGGGTAAAGGTTGGTGAATGCCCTGAATGGTTCTAATCTAACCAGCGTCCGTAGAAGGCATGTGGGTGGTGGCATAAAAGACTTCTAGTACTTGAGGTGGTTGCACACAGACAAGAAGTCTTCTAAAGCACTATCACAATTTTTTTAAATAAGTGTATGTAATATATAAGTAAACATACGTTCATCTTAGGTTTTTTATGAATTGTGTCGCAAACACAAAAGTTTTGAGGTAAATATTTATTTTATGTTTTATTTAATAAATTAAAAATAGTCTCTTAAATATGGTAGGTTAATAAATTTAGTAATATAAAATTAGATTTTAAAAAATGTGTAACATAGATGGTTTTTTGATACATTATGTATGTGTTGTTGTCTTATTTTGCCGGCACCGGTTTAGCTTGGCTCTGAATTTGTGTGTAATTCGTATAATTTACACTGGTGAGGTTTCAATCAGATTTTTCCGTTAATTATTTACAAAATATTCTAGAGATCTGTGCTTACATATAGATACATCTTAACCATAATTCTAATCCACCGTCCCTGTCATCAGCTTTTTTTTAAGGTGAATGAAGTTAGCAACGAAGCGGGAAACGATGTCTATTTTCACTCCAAATCGCCACAGATTAATTGAATAAAAAATAAACTAAAATTGTCCGCCTTTTCAAACAAATGTTTTCTTTTAAAGAAATATCAGCTTGATTGAACAGTGCAAAAACTATTTTAAAATATTTATTGACACTTTGTGAAAAATGCTTTCCACGACTTGACCTTACAAATATGTTACCGACACAGCCAATCAGAAACAAATTAATCAAAAAATAAATAAAATTATCCGCCCCTTCAAACAAATGTATTCTTATAGAAAATTTAACGTAGAATTCAAATATCTAATTACATTTTACACTTTCCTAGTGACAAATAATAATAAACGTCATTTACAGAAATGCTTCCGCTTTCAATCGATCCGAATCGCCACAAATTAATTAAACAAAAAATAAACTAAAATTGTCCGCCCCTTCAAACAACTGTTTTCTTGTAGAGAAATATAAGCTTGATTGAACAGTGCAAAAATTATTTTAAAATATTCATTGACACTTTGTGAAAAATGCCTTCCACGACTTGACCTTACAAATATGTTACCGACACAGCCAATCGGAAAAAAATTAATCAAAAAAATAATAAAATTATCCGCCTCTTCAAACAAATGTATTCTTATAGCAAATTTAACGTAGAACTCAAATATCTAATTACATTTTACACTTTCCTAGTGACAAATAATAATTGCCGAAAATCGTTGCCCGAAGCGTTGCTAACTTCCTGGAGCTTTTTTTTTATATAATAAAAACATGGAACTTTTTATTTGAAAGTGTGCTTTTTCATAGGCTTTTTAATTGTTGACAAGGAGGGGGCCAAAGTCTATTGACAAAATATGAGGGGGGCATGGCCGGATTCCCCCCCCCTGGATCCGATAGTGCAGCTATAGCTATACAATACAAGTTTGTTTATAATAGTTTAAACTTTAAATTGTTTAAAATAAAAATCTAAAATGTTATTAGAAAAAACAAGTATCTGGATAACACACAAAATATAACATTGTTGCTTTTTTAATCTTTCTTGAACATTTCGACTTAAATTTCAGGTTTCTGAAGAAGTGTGAAGTAAAAAAAATGTTGTTTTATGACGAAGAAAAAGTAAAAGAAGCTCGCATCCTGCTTGTTGGAGCTGGTGGAATTGGTTGTGAGTTGCTGAAAAATTTGGTATTAAGTGGATTTCAACATATCACCATTGTAAGTATAAATTTAATTTGTTGTTCGTCTATTCAATTTGGTATTAAGTGGATTTCAACATATCACCATTGTAAGTATAAATTTAATTTGTTGTTCGTCTATTCGTCAACAGTTCAATAAAGCACAAAAATCATTTTTCAGTCGGAATAAAATTTATGAATTATTATTATTTAATAAGCAATACTTTAACTGCCTGAACATGATATTTGCAAGTTATTCTATTGCAAAATAAAGATTTGAGATGTTAAACATTAAATTATTAAATGCTTGCAGATTGACTTGGACACCATTGATATAAGCAATCTCAATAGACAGTTGTTGTTTAGAAAAGAACATGTTGGCAAATCAAAAGCTCAGGTATGGAAGTTCTATCAGTTATTGGTTCAACATTACTTTTCTTTTTCTTCTTAATATTTTTCTTGTAGGTTGCTAAAGATAATGCATTATCTATGAATCCGGACATTGACGTCGTGGCCCATCATGACAGTATTATGAAGTATAAATATTAACTTGAGTTTAAAAATATTTCATAACATTTGGAGTTAATAATTTGCCTAATTAAATACTTCAGTCTTATTTGAATATTTTATAAAATTATTTTTTTTATTGTTTTTTTATTTCTAATTAATTTTCCAGACCTGACTATGGTGTTCCTTTTTTCAAAACATTCACTTTGGTTCTGAATGCTCTTGATAATGGAGGTAATGCATTGACATTACATGTTAAATCATATTATGTTTTTTTAATGACATTCATTCATATATTGAAAATCCAGGCTGGATTATTATGTCTTAGTATATTTTTTAGCTGCTAGAAGTCATGTTAATAGAATGTGCTTGGCTGCTGACGTTCCTTTAATTGAAAGTGGAACAGCTGGTTACTTGGGTCAAGTGTCATTAATTAAAAAGGTAGCTAACTGATTTGTCTCTTCTGCTAAACTGTTTTACTTGAAAGCCAGTTCCTTGCAACTGTGAAGCTTTCTTACAAGTTCATGAAATCATTTTGTTTTACCACTCTACAGGGTCTGACAGCTTGTTACGACTGCTATCCCAAGCCAACGCAGAAGACTTTTCCGGGATGCACCATTCGTAACACTCCGTCGGAACTGATTCACTGTGTCGTCTGGGCCAAACATCTGTTCAAGTTAATATCTTCTTTAACAATTCATCTAAAAGTACTTTTTCTAGTCTTTCTATTACATTTATTTATTATGATCCTTTTTGATCCACCAGTCAATTGTTTGGCGAATCAGATCCAGATCAAGAAGTTTCTCCAGACACTGAAGATCCAGAAGCTGCCGGTGAAAATTATTTTTAATCTTATTTAAAAAATTACTTTGAAAGAATATTTGTGTAAATTTTTGTTTTACGTTCCAGGCGATGCTGGAAAGAATGCAGTCGAAAAAGAATCAAAAGAAGGTGCTGTTGGTGGTTTGGAAAGGAAGTCAACACGATTGTGGGCGCAGGAGGGAGATTTTAACTCTTACAAACTTTTCAATAAAGTTAGAATTTAATATGCTTGAAATTTATAAAAAAAAAAGGATATGATTGGGCCTTGTTTATGCGACATCTTTTTTGTCATATAAAATTGATTTCATAAGCAGGAAAGTTGCATAAGCCAATCAAAATTATATGAATGTGGTAGGGAATCTATGCATGATTTTTAGGTGGTATAGACACAAAAACTGAGGGTCGAATAAACCAAGTCCTATTATGTAGATATTTAGAGGTGTTTCGTATTCTTTTAATTAACGTTTAAATGACAGGTAAAGGTAAATATATTTTTGAGTCAAAGCTCCCACATCAGTATAATGGTAATTGAGTTGATCAGTGATATATTGTTGATGTATTTTTGCTGACAGTTCTTCAATGATGACATCAAATATCTTCTCTCGATGTCTAATCTGTGGAAGAAGCGTACACCACCATCACCAATTGACATTGATAATTTACCTCAAGATGGTTAGTCTTAATAATATGGAAATTAGTTGACTCAAAAATTAAATTAATGTAAAACCAATAATTTTGAAGATTTGGCACAAGCTGACGGGCAAGATCATGTTTTGAATGATCAGAAGTTGTGGAATCTTGCGGAATGTGTTGAACGTTTCCATGAATCAATGAAAAATTTAAAGGAGGAACTTAAGGAAACAGGTGGCTCTGAGGTTCTTGTTTGGGATAAGGTTTGTCAAGTATACATGTGTTTTTGGTTATCTGTCTTTTTCTGTTATTATACAATCTTTTATTATCTATAGGCATATAAATATCATTGTATTTGTAATATAATTTATTCTCCCTGATCACATATTGTTTTATTATATACAAGTTTTATTTATTTTATGTAAACCTTTTGATATGAATTATAAAAATTATTATTTATTATATTCTTATTTCCTTGCAAATAAACAATAGTCTTAAAGTCCCAAATAACGTGCAGTTTATTCATCATTGCCAATCTATATGAGCACTAAAACTGATGAAATTAAATTGTTTAATTGATTGCTTCTTCAGGACAATGAATCAGCAATGGACTTTGTTACTTCAGCTGCCAACATCAGGGCGTTTATTTTCCACATCCCAAGAAAATCTAAGTTTGATATAAAATGCATGTTGTCAATTTTAAATATTTCTATCTTGCAAGATTTTGAATTGTTGCTTGACGTTGAGATTGTTGTGTCGGAACATTACAAATTTATGAGTGGAATGTGATTATGTCAAGGAGATTATTTTGAACTGTTCGAATATAGAGTAATTTAACATTATTCTTATAAGATGTATATATCAAAATATTAATTAGAAAAGAGTATGTTAGTCTGTCATGCAATAAATGTTTTTGTTTATTATATTATTACTTTAAAAAACAATTTAATTTAATTTTTTTACAGCTATGGCAGGAAACATTATTCCAGCCATCGCCACAACAAATGCAATCGCAGCAGGGCTTATAATATTAGAAGCATTTAAAGTTTTGTCGAATAGATTGGATCTCTGCAAAGCTGTGAGTATTTAGTAGCTTTATTGTTATTTTAATATCTATTAATTCATTTCAATGTTGCACTTGTTAGCTTTAAGAAATTGCCTTATAAGTTTGTTTTAAAAATTTTATTTAAAAGTTGTTTTTTATTAGATGCAGTTATTGCACATGGAGTTTTGTCAGTTAAATGTTTTGAGATAAATTCAATTCAAGGAAGATAGATAGATGTGCTTTGAGAATTATTATTTATTAGAGAATTATCTATTAAGTAATTTTATTCTTTTATACAGATATACATCAACAGACAGCCAACTGGAAAAGGTAAACTTCTTGTTCCATGCGCTTTGGAGCCCATCAATCCGAAGTGTTACGTCTGCTCAGAGAAACGCGAAATTACGTTGAGTGTCAACATTGAAAGTTTAACCAACAAAGCTTTTGAAGACAAAGTGCGATAATTATATTTACCTTATTCATTTTCATATTTGAGTTTTAAAAATGAATTGACATTTTTCAGATTTTAAAAGGTGCCATGGGTATGGTTGCTCCTGATGTTGAAATTGATGATGGGAAAGGTAATTACATTGTTATCATTATATTAGTCATTACAAACCTGTCATACAGGTTTCTGTCTGATGTTTTTTCTCTTTTAAGTTTCATACTTAATTACTTTCAGGAACAATTATCATCTCCAGTGAAGAAGGAGAAACAGAGGGTAATGTTTTTGTACAGGAAACAATTAATTTTAATGACAGAGTTTTTGTTATAAGTTTTTATTATTATTTGATATTTAGATAACTGGGACAAAACTCTTGCTCAACTTTCCGTAATATCTGGATCGAGGCTTAAATGTGATGACTTCTTGCAGGAGTACAATGTTGTTATAAACATTCATCACTGGTCAGCATATTGTGTTTGTTTTTCTCTTTGTCATATACAATGCATCTCGGTTGTTTCGTAAGCATTATATTAAAAACAGATGTATCCGTATACAACTGAACTATTTCTTTGCATGATTTCAAAGCACTGAGCTGCCGGAGGGAAAAGAGTTTGAGATTGTTGGTGACATCGAAGAGTTGCAAAAAAATGCAAAATCATCAAATGAAACTAAGGAGTCAGTCAATGAATTGGAGAATAATAAAAATGTTCAGGAATCAGGTACAATAGTTTATTTAAGGCACTGTATTAATTTAACTCTAATCAGCTAATTAACCTTTAAATATTTTGGTTTTATTTCTGATTATTTTAATCGAAGATGACGATGACCTGGAAATGTTAGAGAGCTACGATGAAGTTGTTGAGAAAGATAAAGTTCCACCTGCGAAGTTACTGAAAAGAAAGAGAAGTGAATCGAGTGATATTTCAGAAGGAGACATGCTTCAAATCAAGAAGGCTAATTTATGTGCCGATTCAATAGTTGAAGATGATGTCATGCTAGTTGAGTAGATTGTCAATAAGTGTGTAAAAGTCATTTTCATGACTGAATCGTACTGTAGCATTGAATGTTTACTATTTATATTTTATGAGATAATTAAAGCCACAAAAGCTATGTGTTTATCATGAGACATAAATAGTCTGTGAAAATAATGAGTTCTTTTATTTTAGTTTGTGTAAAAAAATATAACCTCTAGAATCTTAAATAAGTTAGAACCTAAAGCAAATCGCAAATATTAATTGCCCTGATTGAATAAAAAGATGACACATCCCTCATTAGGAGTCGTCCATATATTTAATGGTGTCACGACAAAACGTTCACAGACAAAATGTTCACGATTGCAACTTTTAAATTTAGTTTGGTTTTAAATGATATAATATTTTGTGTTTCACAAAATGAGCGCAAATAAAACGTTAACAATGTTAATTTCCTCTTTGACACCCCTAACTCAAACGGCAACCAGATGAGTATGGATCGGAGGACTGTAAACTGTTTCAGCAAGAAGGAAAAAACAGATGAAATGAGATAGCTATAATAGGAAAATACAATTGGTTACTAATTTGAGATCGTTTGAAATTTCAATTAAGCAAACGACGTTAATAAGGTTGATGGCTGTATTCTAAAGATTAAAAAGTTAAGGGTATCCAAGAGAAAATTAACCAACCCGCATTAACTAGTTAATAAATGGAACGATGATTAAAAGGGTCAAAATATGAAATCTTTATTAACTCCGATTAAAAAGAAATGCAATTAGTTATTAATTGAGATTCATTTGATGTTTCAGTTTTAATTACGTGAACGACAGAAAGAAGCCTTGATCGTTGTAGCCTAGCGATTAAGAAGTTAATCGGCTTCCAAGAGCAATATAGCCTCCTTTAATTAGCTAATTAACGTAACGGTGACGAGTAAAGCAGCATGCAGCTACTTGCGTTTTTCAACTAGAATTGAAAATACATCTAGCAATTAAAAACTAAAAAGTTAGGGTATCCAAAAGCAAATTAACCGGCATTAACTAGTTAATAAATGGAACGATGATAAAAAGGATCAAAATATGGATGAAAAAGAAAAAAGCCAAATAGCTATAACTCCATACAATTATTTATTAATTGAAGATCATTTGATGTTGCCAATACGTATTAATTTCATGCTGTCATGCACATATACTTTACTTAGGTAAATAAAATGGTGAATAGATACATCACAAAAATGACTTAACAATTAGTTTGCAAGCGATCGTGACATAATAAAACAAAATTTTTAGTTTTCAGTGTGAACATTTTGTCGTGAGCGTTGTGTTGTGAACGTTTTGTCGTGAACGTTTTGTCGTTGAACATTTTGTCTGTGAGCATTTTGTCTGTGAACATTTTGTCTGTGAACATTTTGTGCGGGAACATTTTTCGTGAACGTTTTGTCGTGAACGTTTTGTCGTGAACATTTTGTCTGTGAACGTTTTGTCGGTGTTTATTTTGTCGTGAATATTTTGTCGTGAACGTTGTGTCGTGAACGTTTTGTCGGGAACATTTTGTCGTTGAACATTTTGTCTGTGAACGTTTTGTCGTGGAACCATATTTAATATATTATATTACGTTCGCACCAAGGGGTAGAGAGTAGGTTTGTCCCGAGAGAATGTTTTGCGTATGGGGATAGAGCGGTATTCTAACAAATCCGTATGTACACTAAAAACTAAATGATATATATTAAAATACATAATTTCCGATGACTGAATGTACTTTGCGTTTTAATGTTATTGATTGGAAAAATGGTAACATACTTTATAACAGTTTCTAATTCATATAAATGGAAAAACGTTGGGCGCACTATTTTTAATAAATTGTGTCTTACAGAAGTTGTGATGTTGTATATGCGCCCAACGTTTTTTCATTGTATATTTTATAAAAAAAATCATGACGAAGTCATAGAAAATTGTTGGAAAATGCACCTTCAACTATACCCATTCTCTTTCCGGTTATTGGGGGGGAGGCAGGGAGCGGTTTTCTCCCCAAAGATTTTTGAGAAAAAAATTATATGAAATAAAGACAGCTTTAAAAATCGGTTATTGGAAAACTGGGGGCGGCTGCTTCCCCCCCTCCCCAAATTTTTTGAAAAAATATTTATATAAAAAAAGACGAAGTTTTAGAAAATCGTTTGATAATGTACCTCCGACTACCCCACGCCGGTCATCCGCTATTTTTTGTGGCAAAAGAGCATACATTTTGACTTTTAGAAAATTTTTGGAAAATATACCTCATATAAGAATTAAGTATTAGAAACTGTTATAGGATATTTTACCAATTACCAAATACAAAATTTCACCAATCAAAAACTAAAAAGTAGAAAATAATTTTAATTAATAACAAGTAAAGGAAAAAACGAGTTTTCAACACACACTTTGATTTCAAATACACTCTATATATAACTATAAAGGCAACCAAATTAGCTTCTTAACCAAAACAGACTAGCAGTCAATTTCATATTTAAAGATTATTTATTATCTACTTTTCAGTCCTTGTCCGTTAATTTCTTGCAAAGAGTTGACCACTCTCCAGATGGGTGTAAAAAGCAAAAATTCCAAAAAAATGCCTTAGGGATTTTGCATCTTTTGGTATTTTTTGGACTTTTTGCGTTTTTTGGAATTTTTGCGTAATTTGGAATTTTTTGGAATTTGTGGGTGTACGAAGCAAAAATTTAAAAAATTCCTTAGGATTTGTTGCGGACATCATGTAATGATGTAAAGAAAACATGTAAATATCAGCAGTACCAAATGAGACCTATAAGAGTATTTTCTATTTAGGTTGTAGATATCCATGGCGAAAATCTGTTTTCTGTTCTGATATTGTTTTTAGCAATATTTAAAACCACGTCAGCCGTCAGCTCGGCGTTTATTATGTAACATAAATAGTTTAAAAAAACATGCATGTATTGAGTTCACATTAAAAACGTACAAAATCTAGAATAATTTAAGGCAGATCTAAATCAATAATTGACTGAATTGAGTAAAAAAATAACACATCACTGATTACTCAGTTTCATAAATGAGCGGTGGTAGTAAACGTTCCTCTCAATTAAACATAATGGCATGCGACAGTATGTTACTCTCTAACCGGATATAATGGTCACCAAACACCAGTGTAGAGTTGCTCAGAGAAAACTGTTCAGGAAAAGGAATTTTCATTCCGATGGACCCTAGCTTGTTTATGCGAGGAAGAGCCAGCAGGCGGATTGTCCATTCAAGGACCTCTGCCATCGCCCAGCTAGGAAACCATCCAATGTTGTTTTTCTCGAGATTTGATGAAATACTAAACTTGAACAGCTTCCAATATATTGTGGGAGAAATTTTGTCGATTGAAACAGCAAGCTGTCCGCTTGCATTGACAGAAAACTCAAAGAGATCAACAAGTGAATTATTTGGCAGTCTGGCTTGAAACATATGTAAACTTTTTAATGATGACGACACTCCAGCAGTTGAAATTTCTAATTTAGGCCATTCTGTGACGTCGTACTGAATTTCCATTGACGAGTTCGGAAACATTTTTCCTAGCTGAGGTATGATGAATCCAATACAAAAGAAGCTTGTACATGTCGTGTTAAAGAAATCGTGGAACTTTACCGGCAGTTGACGCTTGGTTATTCTCCCTCTCATGAAGTCGTGGTTGTACAGAACGTAGGAAAGGGTATTAAGGACATAGTCTGAGACGAAGACGTTTAACATTCTCTTGGTGGCTGTTATCGGCGGGAAAAGCTGGGGCTAAATAAAATTAAGAATTTTTTTTAAAAGATAGTTTAGAAATACCACAGAATATACTAAAAACTTTACTTCAAATGACGCTTCCGTTGAGTCTCCAATGTAAAAAAAATTCTCCTTTATGCAGTAGATCGATCGATTCAGAGCTGAATCCAGGAACTTTCAACAGTCTAAAATCAAATACCGTTTTGTTCAGAAACTTCACCTGCATGTCAAACTTGTGTAGATCTTCAGCAACTTTATTAACCAGTGGTTGAGCAAATTGACAGGGAACGTTGGTTTTTTTTTCTATCTCGTCCTTGAATATATTGTAAAACCAGTTATGCAAGGTTAAGTCAATATCACTGAAGGCTCCGCTGCACTGCTTCAACGACACAGTCAATCTTCCGCTGGTTTCAGAGCCAATTTGAAGATCCATATGAAGCCTCAGATTACTGGCCCTGACACTGAAACTTCCACTATCACTAACAATTCCCATACGATATCGCCAATTGCCGCTTAAATACACAGTGACGTCATTAATTACCAAATGCAATCCAACGTCTGGTATGATTGCTGTCGAAATATCCAGCGTTGTTATTCTATCAATCTGTCAAATTTAACAGTTAAACAATTGTAAAATAAGTTTAAACAATTATTAAAACTGTTCTAATGTAATGAGGATAGTGATCACTTTTTTGACTATGTCCAGGGATGGGCAAATGCGTTCTTTGGAGCTTAAATGCGGGCCTTGGTAACATATAAATAAATTTTTAATTTATTTTGCAAATATCAACATAGATAATTTCTTATGTCTGTATGTATGTATGTATGTATGTATGTATGTATGTATGTATGTGAGGATCGGACATTTCCCCCCCCCGGACATTTCCCCCCCGGACATTTCCCCCCCCCCCCCCCCCGGACATTCCCCCCCCCCCCCCCGGGGTAGGACGTTTCCCCCCCCCCCGGGGTAGGACAATTCCCCCCCCCCCCGGGTAGGACATTTCATATGAGTAATTGTATGTAATCAATTTTATTAAGCCGAATCATTCGATTAAGTCCCCCTTTCTAAGAGATTTCAAAGACATTTGATATTTTCAGCCGTTCTTTGCATAGAAATGTAGGGTTAGGGTTAGGGTTAGGGTTAGGACGAAGCAATGGCGTCAACCTCAGTCGTTCTTTGCATAGAAATGTAGGGTTAGGGTTAGGGTTAGGACGAAGCAATGGCGTCAACCTCAGTCGTTCTTTGCATAGAAATGTAGGGTTAGGGTTAGGGTTAGGGTTAGGACGAAGCAATGGCGTCAACCTCAATCCTAAGGGAGGCTGGAGGAGAACAACCAGCCAAGAGAGTGAAGCGATCGACGAAGGCGCTTCAATCGGCTCTATTTTCGCTAACGGATGCACGCCGAAAAAACATAAAAACATTGGAAGATGTCCTAGAGGGTCTAGGACACATTATTCGTTTTAACAATATTTAACTCTGGCAAACCAATAACCAATAAATGTTTAATAATTTAAAAAGGTGTTTGTGTTTCTTAGAAAAACTACTACATAACCACAGGGGGGGAAATGTCCTACCTTGGGGAGGGAAATGTCCGGGGGGGAATGTCCTAGGGTCTGTCGGGGGGGGGGGGGGGGGAAATGTCCGGGGGGGGGGAAACGTCCGGGGGGGAAATGTCCTACATTCATGTATGTATGTACGTATGTATGTATCAGGTATGTCACGGGTACCACTTTTGGACTTTTCGGTTTCGGGTTCTTGAATTTTGAATTTTCGGGTTCGGGTTTTCATTTTTCCAAAAGCCTGCTTCGGGTTCTGGTTTTCAACTTTTCAAAAATCGGGTTCGGGTTCGGGTTTTTGATTTTCAAAATTTCGGGTTCGGGTCCGGGTTTTCAAATTAAAAACCTTCGGGTTCGGGTCGGGTGGGGTTTGGGTCGAGTTTGGGTCGAATCTGAATAGTACAATTTTCATAATTTTGGAAATGCGCAGATAAGTTCTTAGCGCTAATATATATTTTATTATTGGTTAAACGGATTAAGTGAATTATTTTTGAAGTTCTGTATTACAATAATAAACAACATAAGTACTGCAGCAAATACTTGTGTTGTTCAATATTGTCTATAATTTTATTTTATTTTCCTAAAATCTGTTTAAAAAAGCTTTTTTCTTAAATTGGTAATCAGGCGGATTTGTGTTCTAGCTTACACATTTGCCAATAAAATGACTGTGACGCATAGATCATTTATAGACTTTGCCAGTTAAAGTTTAGGATTATGCAAGATTATCTTTATAACAAAGGGTCTTTGTTATATCAGAAAAACTTTGAGTATATGAATGAATAAATATAAGGTTATATAACTGAAATAAAAAGTTTTGAGTCATGGCTATCCGCGATTTCTTCGACCGAAGGAGGCTTAATTATTTTAGTTCGTTCGCGGCTCGGTCCGGCCTGATAATCAAACGGATTAGTGGTCTAGTTTACACAATCACTAATAAAATGACGTATTTGTATTATTTGTTACGCAAAGGTGATAATACAAAACTTCTACGGCTCGCGATTAGTATAATATGTTACGTCAACAAAACTTGTAATTTATTGAAATCGGTTCCTAATACTATTTCATTTTTAATAAACTAGAAAAGTTATGAAAACTCTGTTTGTGTTGCTATTTTTAAAACTGGAATAAATATTTATTTACTAAAAAATTTATTTATTCACAACTCCGAGTTCGGGTATTAGGCTTATAAATTTTCGGGTTCGGGTATCAAGTTTTCACATTTTCGGGTTCGAGTATCAAGTTTTCTCATTTTCGGGTTCGGGTATCAAGTTTTCACATTTTCGGGTTCGGGTATCAAATTTTCACACTTTCGGGTTCGAGTTCGGGTATCAGAAAAAGACCGGGTAGTACCGAACTCGGGTTCGGGTACCCGTGACATCCCTAGTAACCGGTGAAAATCGAAATAGGCGTATCCTTGAAACTTTTAATACAGCTCTGAACCCGATGACAACGCAATAATCTATCAAAGTTGCATCCCCCCAAAAAAATTATGTAAAATTAATAAAAACAGTTTTAGAAAAATGTACATCCGACTACCCAGCCCCCTTCAGGTTATTGGGAGCAGGGGGACGCACCTGCACCCCCACCAAGAATTTCTGGATCCGCCACTGCGCCGCTATGGTTCCCTTCAAAAGCTTTTCGCGAGATTATTGTGGTGGCTTGACACAAAGCGGCGCCCTATGCTATCGAGAACTTTTTTTTTACTAAATAACTGATTATCAATTCGTCCGTAAGCGAGCTCTTGAAGGCACAAAACATGAATTATTATTAAACATCAAAATACCTTTAAGTTTGTCACTTTGTACTTGAGTATGCTTGTTTCACCACTGATCGAAGGTAAAACCATTGTCATCAACTTTTCGAGGGCTACGGCAACGGCAACATCTGTAATCTTTGAAACTCCCAACTGTGAAACATGAATCTTCAAACCGGGATTCAGGTCATTCGATACATCGGGTCGTGAAGCAAACACTACAGATTCAGACAAGCAAAATATAGCACAAACGGTTAAGAGTTGGTAAAGCTGCTTCATACTCAACGACTCTTCCTTGACTGCGTTCGGTTGAATAAAAAGTGTGTTGTGTATACCAATTACTTTCGTTTAAAGCGTTTTATATTACCTACTAGGCAAGCATTGAACGGAACACTCCTGATCGCCTCACATCACATTATTAACTTCCCGGTAATTTTATAATTGGTTGCTACTACGCCATGGGCGAAGGACACAACGAAAATAAGGAAGTAGTAAACTCGGAACTAAATCTATCGACGAGGTGCATGGGAACATCTGATAACTTCAACGAAATAAAAACTTTCGAACACGTCGGGGATACAGAAATAGAAATCTATGTTTTTGAAAAGTAAAACATGTGCAATAATATCAATATCATATAAACCGAAACTGAAGGAATGATAAACTATGAGTATATAGTTTATATAGTATAATATATAAACGTTAGAAAATGTACAACAAATGATTCTGACAAGGAAGGCAGTGTAAAATGAGGTGAATAATCCAATTGTAGACAGTGTTGTGGACATGTTTTATTACAGATTGTAATTCACATTACTACAAATCCTTTGGTCAGAAGGTAAAGTAATAAAAATGTTGTGATATGAGAAATATTTTGAGGATAAAAGAAACTGCTCAGAATAGAAGCTATAAAGTCAGATATTGCTATTAAAATTGAGAATTATTGCAGTCATTTAGAAGAAATACTTACAAGTTTCAACACTTTCTAAAACTACAGAAAAATTGGCTTTAAAATCGAAGAGAAATATTAAAAAAAAAGCCAGAACTGAAGTCGAGAACAAAACAATGTAATGAAAATCTAATACGATCGTGCAGTAAGTTCCGTTGAATTCTTTTCGTGTTATGTGAACGCCTAAATGATGTACCTTAAATTTGTTCAACTAGATATGATACATCATTGCAACTTTTCTGAGGACAGGAATCCATGCAATCCATGAAAAAAACATATCATAAAATAAATTAATATTGATTTATCATTAGTGAAGATATTTTTTTGTTACGACTCAAGAATCAGATTTTGGCAATAAACTTGTTTGATGAACTAAATATGAAAATGATCTTCCTGTCCTAAAGATGCCCCAGTTACTTGTACACCATTTCTTGAATGTCATCAGGAACAGTGGATTGGAGAGCATACTTCTTGAACATGCGCACAAAAGACGGTAATATTGGCTCATCACAGGACTTGGCAAGTTCAGGGAAAGCTTTCCGAAAGTGCTGTGTGGCCTCCTCTAGATGATAATGAGGAATTCTTGTGAAAAGATGGTGCATTTGGTGTGTTCCAATGCAGTGGATGGTGTGATGAACAATCCCATAATCACGGTCAATTGTTGATAGCTGGCCTTTTACGAAATCCCAGCTGTATCATGGTGGAATCATATTATAGAATAACATACAAATATTATATTTATTGTCTTTTGATATTATATTCATAAATCTTACTGATAGCTGATTTAAAAAGAATGTTATGATATGTTATTGATGTTGCCAATCAGACTTTTAGTGAAACAGTGTTTTATGTCATTAATCTATTTTGATAACAGCAAATCAGATAAGGTACTCTTAAGCAGTAAACATGTTCATTAAATGATGTAATAATGCACTATTCTGCAAACACTTGACAAATGAAGTGCTCAAACTGAACTGCTTTTATCAGTCAACTACCAATTCTAAGAGCTAATAACCCCACAAGACAAGGTTGCTGCTTAAATACATATCAAGGTTTAATCAATTAATGTAGCTAAGTGTAATTAGATTTCTTTTAATTTCAAAATATTTTAAATGTGTTAGTGTTGAAATTATGGCATATGTTACATTGTCAGCTGTTTAATAATAATAATAATAATAATAATAATAATAATAATAATAATAATAATATAATGCTTCATACCTATTTATTGGCTGCTCTTCTGACTCCTCTTTTTGAGAGCTTGACAAAAATTTTTTATAATGACATAAACTGATAATGTAAAAAAAATATAACATAAAAACCAACTTACATGCCATCTCCATACCAAGGAATGTTCATTTCAGTGTGATGGAGAAATGTGATTATAACCACATAACTTCCAAATATAAACAGTGGGATCAAATAAAATATCAATAGAGAAAGGAAACCATGCTTTTTGTAATAAAGAAACCACATGTAAACAAAGACTGCATAACAGAGAAGCGAAGAGATGCATCCGATAAAGTGACCATGGAAAGCCTTGGAGAAAGGGTTGAAGTGCCTAACTCTTCTTGGAAAATAACCCTCAGCAAGGTAAATGTACCATCCGAACCCATATCCAAATCCAGGCAAAACCTTCCAGTCAAGCTTCTGCTGGGACTCTCTTGTGGGGTAAAACACCTGAAATCAAGTTCAAAATTATTAACTAGATTAGAGATATATAACTTTTATTTGTATTGCAGCCAAAAAGCTGGATTGGAACAATGGGAAATCACATAATATGAATTATAGTAAATGAGATGTTAGTGTGAAATAAAGATAAATATAAGATAAAGATAAAAACAGATAGAATAAAATATAATCAAAACAGATGAAGTATTATGTTACAATGAACTGTATCAATTTTAAGTTCATTGATCAACAGTGGAGAATCATACAATAAGAGTTATAGTAGATTACAGAATGAGATGTTAAAATGAACTGTTACAATAAGCAATTTTAATTGTTAACATGACAGTTCATTGCTTTTATATTATTGACTGAATTTATAATGAGATCACCAGTTATTTTGTATATGATGTATATATATATACATAAACAGAACAATATCACTGTTCCATGCTGCAAAATTAATAAATATAATATTGTAGTTTTTCAAATTAATTCTAATCTTTTATAAAAAAATTGAAGCAATTTAATTATTAGCTGAAAAATTTGAATGAAGTAAAAGTAAGGAACTAAAACCCAGCTTTAAAAATAAATAGAGTTGCAGTTTGTCATTTGAAATGGTCAAAAACAAGTTTTTCAAACTGTTGATATAAAGATCAAAGTAGGCATTATATTAGATGACATACATGGAATAAACTATTCACCTCTAGCGAATAAAATGAAACAGCTTTGCTCGGGCGCTAGAATCTCAAACGAAATATCGTAAGGTGCTTTGGGTCACAAGCAGTCAGTTAATGCAATGAAAAGTAACCCTTTTAATAAAAATTTTAATATTCTTATTCGACTGTTGTTTTTGCCGCAAATTGTTCATTTCTCAAGTTCGTAACCATAACATGATGCGAAAGAAATGAAACCAAAACTCTCAGTCAACTGTGACGCCCTATATACCGTCTACGAGGTAAATCTTTGCAAACAAACCTCATCTTTGTCCATATTCCCTGTAAACTTATGGTGGGTCCTGTGAGTCAATTTCCACTGATAATATGGCACAAGCAAGAAGCTGTGACTGATAGTTCCAACAATATCATTGAGCAGAACGTATTTTGAAAAAGAGTTGTGACCACAATCATGCCCCATGACGAACAGGGCCATAAAGAATGTGCCTTGAACAGCCCAATAGAAAGCAAGTAACACAATTTTAACAGGAAATGATCCGGTGAGGGGAAGAAGGTAGGAAATCAGAGCCCATGCTCCCATGATCTGTACAACATCTTTACAGGCGTACAGCAATGACCTGGTAGTGCTGGCTTCGAAACAGTAACTGGGTATGACTCTTTTGATTTCGATAGCGGTTGGCAGAGACTTCGGAAGAGGCTTGTCTAGATTTAATCCTTTTGGTTTCGGAAGGGATCCTTCAGAATACATCACCATTGCCTTGACCAAAGAGTAGACAAAGGAACTGACAGTGTTCAGAGCATTCATCACGTCTTTAATGGCAAACATGTTGAAAGGTCCGTAGCAACCTCCAAAAGCCTGTAATAAAATGTCAAATGAAAGACAGCTTCAGACTAAACCGCGACAAACATATAAAATATTTTTGTGAAGGTGCTACTAACAAACGAGTAGCCGAGTAGCCTATTATTTTAAAATTTAAAAAGAAACGTCTTAAGCCATAAATAACAAAAATAACAATTTAAAATTTTGAGTTTGATGTTTGAATGAAAAATTCACTCCTTACAATAAAAAATAACTGATTTACCTTGTTACTCATCGGTAATTCTTCAAAAAGGTAACCTTCAAAATATTGTGTTTCTTTTAATTTTCTATATCCACGTTCAAGGCACCTTCATCTTTTGACTATTGAAAACGCCAAGCCAAACGTGGCTGCGAAGAGAATGATTTGAACATTATCATAAAGTACGTATACAAGCGCGTAATACTCCAAGACAATTATCGATTTCTGGAATATAGCTGGACGCGGTTGACGTTGTTCCTATAAAGCAACCGTAAAAGGCCAATAATATGTACGAGTTAGGCATGTTTTAATAAACAAAAGTTCATCTAATATAATTTTAACAAAGCATTTATTTTAATAGTTTTTCCTAGATTTAAAAAACAAGAAATTATTCTACTCTATTTCTATAAATTTCAAGTATTGGTATCGAATAAGCAGTTAACTAGCTGGATTTGTTTTATGCTCTAAGTCTAGAATGGAAAACTTTTTTCAGCTACTTTACTTGGAAGCTGGTTTTTGTCGCCTAAAAATTGAGCAGGCCACTCCAAATATACTTAGCCAATCTCGAAACCACAGTGATTTAAAGTTCCATACATATTTCTAAATTTGACACATGAAGAATAGCAATTGAAAGACAACCGTTTTTATTGTTTCGACGGCATGGAACTAATTTAAAGAATCTTGGTATCTATATAAGTTGTTTTATTTTTTTTTTAGTTGCTCAGAGCTTTTTAAATCACGTGTTTTTACACTAAAAAAGCAATAGAAAGAAAACATATAGCTATTTCCGGCCGGTGTGTCACAATTCATGATTAGATCCGCATTTTCTGATTTCCTTCCTTCTTTATCCGGGTTTGGAACGGGCTTACAAAAGATGATGCGGAGTTGAATAATATAAATAAAGTCTAGTTATATTTTAAATTAATGTTATTTTGTACAAAAAGGACTTTGGCTTTCATAATCACTGTACAAAGTTAAAATCAACCCTTAATATATATATATATATATATATATATATATATATATATATATATATATATATATATATATATATATATATATATATATATATATACTAGCGGGGTTACCCGGCGTTGCTCGGGGGTTTTTAGAGTTTTTTTTATCTAGCTCCCGTTTAATTCCCCGTTTTCTTTCCCGCTCCCGGTCGCTTTCCCATTCCCGCTTGCTCTCCCACTCCCGGTCGCTTTCCCGCTCACGGTCACTTTCCCAATTCCGGTCGCTTTCCCGTCCCATCTATCTCTTAATAATTTGTAATAACGCGCAATCGGTCACATTATGCAAGACTGGGAAGCAAGTCATGGACTTCTTAATATTAAGAAGTCCATTAGCAAGTAATGCCTGTTACGCAATTGTAAACAGTGCTTCGAAAACTTATGCAATGATCATGTATAGGCACTTTTGGCCCGGAAGGTTTTTTGGCCCCCTGAGCCTGGGGATCTTAACTTTCCAGGCCAAAAGTTCCTATGTACGACCATCGAAGGTAATTGCGTAATAAAATTCAAATTTTGTTTACGTAACAACGTTTGAAGGCTTCAAGCAACTTTTAGCAAATCTATTTTACGTCTTATGGGCTAAAATAAGTTATGAAAGAGTGGAAAAGAAAAAATGAGCGCGAGCGGGAACGGAAACGGGAAAGCAAGCGGGAACGGAAACGGGAGAGCAAACGGGGAAGGAAACGGGAGCAAGAGAGAAAAATGATAAAAAACCTCTGAAAACCCCGAGCAACGCCGGGTAACCCCACTATAATATGTATATATATGTATATATGTATGTATATATATATATATATATATATATATATATATATATATATATATATATATATATATATATATATATATATATATATATATATATATATATATATATATATATATATATATATATATATATATATATATATATATATATATATATATATATATATATATATATATATATATATATATATATATTCCCCTTGACTCTCAAAGTTGTGTGAAAATTTCATTACGATCGGATGAATGGTGTAGCAATGCATAAAGGACATATATATACATGCAAACATTCATTTATATATATATATATATATATATATATATATATATATATATATATATATATATATATATATATATATATATATATATATACTAGCGGGGTGCCCGGCGTTGCCCCGGCTTTTTAGAGCTTTTTCTATCGTTTTTCTCTCACGCTCCCGTTTCCTTTCCCGCTTGCTCTCACGCTCCCGGTCGCTTTCCCACTTTTCGAACACTTAGAGCTCTAAAACTTTCAGGAAAGCGAGGCCTTAAGTTTCATGATCTTTACTTTATTACCTTTTACAACAATATTTTAATACATCTTATTGGTTTTAATGATTGGATCTAATTTTTGACAGAAGCGTCAGTTTTGTCTATTATTTTGAACCTCAAATACAAGAATTGAAGGCACTTAAGAACGGTTTATTTTATGTTACAGCTACATAATTCGTTATGATAAGAACGCTATGTCATATGTAATGCTAGACCAGTTTAAGAAAAAGCAACTTTTAAACAGATTTGAAGAAAAATTAAATCAAATTATAGACAATATTGAACAACATAAGTATTTATTGTAGTACAAATATTTCACTTAATCCGTTTAGCCAATAATAAAATACATATTAGCGCTAAGATCACTCTCAGGTGCATTTCTGAAATTATGAAAATTGTATTACCCAATCTCGACCCAATTCCAACCCGAACCCGACCAAAAGGTTTTTAAATTTGAAACCCGGACCCGAACCCGAAATTTTGAAAATCGAAAACCCGAACCCGAACCCGCTTTTTGAAAAGTTAAAAACTCGAACCCGAACCCGGTTTTTGGAAAAATGAAAACCCGAACCCGAAAATTCAAAATTCAAGAACCCGAACCAGAACAGTCCAAAAAGTACTACCCGTGACATCCCTAGTATTTTTAAAAATTGTTTTAATTTAAGCTCTGATTTTGATCATTGAAAAATGTTAGTAAATAATTTCCATTGAAGTTTTTATTTGTTTTATCATTTTCATTGCAATTAACCTTTTAATAAATTTAGCTCAGTTACTTTTTTTTATATAATACTGCTTAAATCCATTTGATTTCTGTTGGTTCTTTTAAAGCCTTAACTTATTTACTCAGTTGCATTGTCTTCGAGTCCTTTTCATCTTTATAGTAACCGTACACAGAGTTGGAAAATATTTTGGAAATGTATTGGTATTTCTATGAATCTGGCACACGTTGGTCAAAACTTGTTAATGTAACCAGACCCATAGCAGCTAGTATTTCTTGATATATAAACACAAAACATTTTCTATTTACCACCATCGGAAATTGTTTTAGTATAATTGTTTTATAGAACAAAAACCTCGCATGTTACATAACACAATAACTTTCGTTGTTTTTACTTGGCAGCCTGGGGAAGTTTGGTTAGTTGTATATTAAGTTTTTAGCTTATAAGCAAATTGGAAAGAGTGAAAACTGGCGTACTATCAGCATTTCAGTTTTGTTCATCGGTTTTCATATTTTCTTAAAAAGATTTTATATTCTTGAAGAAAATACATTACTTATTTCCTAAACTGCAGTAAGAATAGTCAGAAGAAAACAAAATCATCAAATGAAAAATGAAACTAAGGAGTCAGTCAATGAATTGGAGAATAATAAAAATGTTCAGGAGTCAGGTAGAATAGTATATCTACGGCACAGTATTAATTTAACTCTAACCAGTTGGTGATTATTTTCTAGTATTTTTGTTGTATTTCTGTTCATTTTAAACGAAGATAACGATGAACATGAAAGTTTCACCTCCGAAGTTACTGAAAAAAAAGAGAAGTGAATCAAGTGATATTTCAGAAGGCCAATTTATGTGCAGAGTCAATAATTGAAGATGATAGTAGATTTTAAACAGGTATATAAGAAGTCTATTTCAGGAGTGAATCTTTCTGATACATCAAATGTTTCCTGTTTTATGACTTTATGAGATAATTAAAGACGCGCAAGATCCGTGTTTATTATGGTATATAAATAGTTTTTAAAAAATATGATCGTTTTAAATTAACATTATTAACAAAAATTCACTATATAAATTCTAGAATAAGTTAGAACACACCAGAAGCATTAACTAACTGCATTTAGTAAAAATACCACTCATTATTTAGTTTCATAGAAGGTCAGCAATTTAGGTCACTCTGGTAAAACATTCTTCAAGCAAAACTCACTGTTACCCTATGTCACTTTCAAACTGGATGTAATGGTCGCCATACACCATTGCAGAGTTGCTCATAGAAAACTGTTTAGGTAAAGGAATTTTCATTCCGATGGACCCCTGCTTGTTTATGCTAGGAAGAGCCAGCTGATTGATAATCTCTTCAAGGGGTTTTGACATCGCCTCGCTAGTAAAAAATCCAATGTTGTTTTTTTCGAGATTTAATGAAATAGTAAACTTGGAAAGCTCCCAATATACTGTGGGAGAAATTTTGTCGATTGAAACAGCAAGCTGTCCACTTGCATTGACAGAAAATTCAAAGAGATCAACAAGTGAATTATTTGGCAGTCTGGCTTGAAACATATGTAAACTTTTCAACGATGACGACATTCCAGCAGTTGAAATGTGTAATTTAGGCCATTCTGTAACGTTGTACTGAAGCTCCATTGATGACTTCGGAAACATTTTTCCTAGCTGAGGTACGATCGATCCAATACAAAAGGTGCTTGTGCATGTCGTCTCAAAAAAATCGTGGAACTTTACCGGCAGTTGACTCTTGGTTATTCTCCCTCTCAGGAAGTCGTGGTTGTACAGAACGTAGGAAAGAGTATTGAAGACATATTCGGAGACCATGACGTTTAGCATTTTTTTTGATGTTTTCAGTGGAAAGTGTTGAGGCTTAATAGAATTATTTAAAA
Source organism: Erpobdella octoculata (assembly GCA_963978895.1). Taxonomy (NCBI): domain Eukaryota; kingdom Metazoa; phylum Annelida; class Clitellata; order Hirudinida; family Erpobdellidae; genus Erpobdella; species Erpobdella octoculata. The sequence goes on along the minus strand of OZ022243.1, from coordinate 29,200,767 downwards.
ACAAATTTTGAAAAATCAACAAATTATGTCAAAAATAGTAATAATGTCTAACTTTAAATGGTGCTTCCGTTGCGTCTCCGTTGTAAAAAAATTCTCCTTTATGGAGTAGATCCATCGAGTCAGAGCTGAATAGAGGAGCTTTCAACAGTCTAAAGTCAAGTGCAGTTTCGTAAAAAAACTTCACTTGCATATTATACTTATGAAGTTCTTCGGAAACTTTATCAATCAGTTGTTGAAGGTAAGTACAGGGAACGTTGACTAATTTCTCTACTTTTTTTTCGTACATTTTGAAAAGGAGTTTATGAAAATTTATTTTAATGTTTTTGAAGGCTCCGCTGCATTCCTTCTGCGACATAGTAAGTTTTCCGCTAATTTCAGAGCCAAATTGAAAGTCGATATGGAGCTTCAGATTACTGGCCGAAGTATCGAAACGTCCTTTGTTACTTACAAATCCAACCCGGGTCTGCCAGTTGCCGCTTAAAAGCACAGTCACGTCATTGATTATCAAACGAAATCCAACTCCTGGTATGACTGTGGTCGTATAATCTGGCTTTGTTATTTTATCCACCTTAAAAATTGAACAGTGAAACCTTCATGTATGTATGTATTTATATATGTATGTATGTATGTATGTATGTATGTATGTATGTATGTATGTATGTATGTATGTATGTATGTATGTATGTATGTATGTATGTATGTATGTATGTATGTATGTATGTATGTATGTATGTATGTATGTATGTATGTATGTATGTATGTATGTATGTATGTATGTATGTATGTATGTATGTATGTATGTATGTATGTATGTATGTATGTATGTATGTATGTATGTATGTATGTATGTATGTATGTATGTATGTATGTATGTATGTATGTATGTATGTATGTATGTATGTATGTATGTATGTATGTATGTATGTATGTATGTATGTATGTATGTATGTATGTATGTATGTATGTATGTATGTATGTATGTATGTATGTATGTATGTATGTATGTATGTATGTATGTATGTATGTATGTATGTATGTATGTATGTATGTATGTATGTATGTATGTATGTATGTATGTATGTATGTATGTATGTATGTATGTATGTATGTATGTATGTATGTATGTATGTATGTATGTATGTATGTATGTATGTATGTATGTATGTATGTATGTATGTATGTATGTATGTATGTATGTATGTATGTATGTATGTATGTATGTATGTATGTATGTATGTATGTATGTATGTATGTATGTATGTATGTATGTATGTATGTATGTATGTATGTATGTATGTACCATAAACAAGTAAATTAAAAACGAATTTTTAAAACCAATGCTCTTATATGTAATTAAAACACAAATTTTGCAATCAATTTTTTCTTATATTACTCTTTTATTTTATATTAAAGTCGAAATATCTTAATTATATCGAAATATCGAAATTAATTAAAATTATCTAAATTAATTGACTTATTGTAAAACTAATAATTGAATATTGTATTGTCTTCTATTTTGAGCATGTATGCAAAATTTGAAAAATCTATCATCAGGAAGTGACTCAAAAATTGATTGCAAGATTTGAAACAGACAGAGAAACAAACAGACAGACAGAGAAACAAACAGACAGACAGAGAAACAGAGACGACGAGTTAATAAAAGCATTGGTAATAATAATAAAAATATCATCAAAAAGCATCGAATTTAAATATCTCAACTATTTTCATGAAAAATTTCGTACACGCTTGAGAATCGCGGTCAGTGAGTGTGGTTCGTGTTAACTTGGTAAAATAGTCTGCCAGTCGGTTAGCGTTTTGTGGTCAAGAAAACCCTCAAGAAAACCCTCAAGAAAACCCTCAAGAAACCCCTCGATAAAATCCTCAAGAAAATTAACTAAATTAATTGACTTATTGTAAAATTAATAATTGAATATTGCATTGTCTTCTATCTTGAGCATGTATGCAAAATTTGAAAAAAATTTATCATCAGGAAGTGACTCAAAAATTGATTGCAAGATTTGAAACAGATAGAGAAACAGAGACTACGAGTTAATAAAAGCATTGGTAAAAATCTATAGTACAGCCTGATAGCCGTGGCCCATGCTGATTTTGGTCCAGCCTGGACCGTTTGATAACCCTTATATGACGCCCCGCACCGAACACGTCTCAAGCAGGGCTCTAGTCTGATACCAACTCTGATCAATGTTTCATGAGTACAATTTTTTTTAGGTTACACTGATGAAATGGAAAAACACATTGTGAACAAGTAAAGGAAAAAACGAGTTTTTTAACACAAACTTTGATTTCAAATACACTCGATTGTGTATGTGCGTATGTATACGAAAGATGTTCAAATTACGTTTTTTTTAATTGAATCATGTATTGTCATCCAATATAAAGATATGCTGAAGGTTTCAGCTTCCTAGCTAGTTAAAAAGCCGGTTAAATTTTACTTGCAAGATTTGCATACAGAGAAAGCCACACACACACACACACACATATTGTAACCTAAATAAAAGTTTGTGAAAAATAGCTGTCTTTACAAATATTTCAATGTTTTTAATGAAAATTAATCAACTGAAATTATACAATGCCTACTACCTATGTGCTAACAGCGACGGATTTAGGGGGGATTACCAGAAAATATTTGTATTTGCTTTAAAACAAATTTTTTTTTATAAAAGCCCCTCTCCAGCTTCTTCGCTCCACAAGATTGCTTATCAACACCAGTAACGTGAAATTAATATCACATTACTATTCCTATGGGATACACGTACATATATTTATTTTATTAAATTTTTTTTATCTTATTTTGTATATTTTATATATTTTCTGTCAATTCCATTTTATATGCAAGGTGGCTCCTAAATTTATTTGTATAAATATGATTCTAATAAAAACTCAAGCTGTCTCAAACGCTTTCCATCCTTAACTTAATTAGGCACTGATGTCTACAAGTCTGCTTTTCTGGTAGGATTATTAATTTTGTATGTTTTTTTTGCAAACTGCAGTCTTGTTATAAAAATAAGCAGTTTTGTTATAATTTTAATATTGTATTTTGTTCCAATTAGAATGTTTTTTTTTAAAGAAGCAATATATAAAACCAATAGTGTATTTTTTAAAAATGAATGAAAACTTTGTCGGTAAAATGTGATCGTTACACCCTCCCACCAGGATCGGTATGTTAGATCATCCCCCCACCGGAAAATCCTAGATCCGTCGCTGTGTGCTAACGCAAGACACTGCCCGAATTTTCCAAAATCATGCATCCAGCTTTGATAACTACTTAAAAAATTCCAAACTTGAAACACTTTTCTCCAAAAAGATCAGATGACCAGGAGGGAGTATTCACAGCTAATTTTCAAAAATCTTTTTTTAAATCTTTTCCAACAATTTTGTAGTTGTTTGTTTTCTAAAAAAAAACATTTTTTTTGCTTAATCCTTTGGGGGGGGGGCAATTGCCCCTCTGCCCTCTGCAAATGACGCCCCTGTTGCGACCGTGAGCTAAAGAAGCCGGGCACAAGGGGTGTCATAACGTTTTGCAGTTTAAAATGAATTTAAGAACAAGCAATTATTTTCTCTGAACACAACTAACTTTATTAGGTTCTAGAAGTACGCTGAAAAGAGACCACAAAGCATTCAAATGTGGAAAAAACAGGTGTTGCGATTAGAGATATTGTTATGATTGTTAGTTTAGTTGTAGGCAAAACTGCAGTCTGCAGTCATTTTCAATGTTGAATTGATGTACAACAGTTTTTACTCTTGCTTAGTGCTCAGTTATTTTATTAGTCTGTCTATCTTTCAACAGTGGTAAAGGTTCAGTCACACGTGTTGATTATTTACACTGTAAATTAATAAAGGTATAAATTTTACCGCATTCTGAAGATTTTTCGTATGTTCGTTCAATGAATGTTCGCCTCTTCAGCTGGATTGTCAATTGATACAATAGCAAGAACGAAATATGATTAAGTATGAAATGATGGTGTTTGTACACTTTTGGTTGCAAATAGACGCGTCCGTTGCGAAATAATCAGATAAAAGCATTGCACTAAATAAAAGTGAATCTGGCTTTCACCAGGGTCAAACTGGCTTAAAAGACCGGCCCGGGAAATTTGGCCATGGCGGCCAACTTCATCATTAGTTTCATATAAATTTTTTCAATAATGTAATAATTTTACTTGTTTTTAATTTAATTTAATTTGTATAGATTTTTCTTTAGTTTCTATAATTATTTCATATATAATAATAAAATTTTAAAGTTCAAAAACACTACTTTAAGTTGTATGCAAAACATCTTGAAACAACTCCTAGTTTTAACAACTTAGACATAAGAAGCACTAGAGTCTAAAATTTCTATTTACTGCTCGGGTTCAGCTGGCTCGTGATAAACTATCTGCTTGTGTCGCTGAGATAGGGGATTGGAGTGCTGCCATGAGCGCACCTAAATCCTTCAAAAATTGAGCCTTTTGTGTTTTCACCGTGGAGTGTCCAATACCCGTTTTCTTGAAAACTACAACTTAACACTTGGCGCTGACACTGTTATCCCCGCTATTAGATGTATTCGTAGACTCGGGGTTCTCTTTGACAGCTCACTTAGCCTCATTCCTAATATATCGAGTTGACTTAACTCGTTTTCTGTCTGTCATTCAAATTGTGCCAAAAGGTTATTCTCCTGTTTTTGATGGTGATTACCATTACAATCTGGGTAATTAATGACAGGAATAATGTTGTGCGATGATGATGGTGTCGATGAAGAGGATGGTGACGATGATGATGGTTGTATTGTCGATGATAATTCATCTGTATTGTTTAAGCGACTAAAACATTTTAGTCGAATTTAACTTTTGAATTTGAATATTAACTAATATAACAGCTTTTTTGTCGTTTCATTAGTCGATGCTTATGCTATAACATCAATGATTTCATTGTTATTGATTCTTGGAAGAAAAGCAACTTTTGATGAGGTTATGGATTCTTGGAAGAAAAGCAACTTTTGATGAGGTTATTGATTCTTGGAAGAAAAGCAACTTTTGTAAGCCAGATAAAGATTTGAATAAGCAAGACTATGCAAATTAAACTTTTGACAGGAACGTAAATTCAGCATTTTCCAGGGGTTAACAAAATTTTGCCGCCATTATAGAGCTTACTAACAGGATAACCCGACGTTGCCGGGTTTTCTTGGCTAACTTTTTCTCTTTTTGCCAATGAAACGTCAAATAAATAACAGATTTTTTTAAATATTTTAAAATTTGTTCAATGAAGTCTATTTGAATTACAAATGTTGTTTAGATTGGTCCCGCGGCTTGGATGTGATAAGCGAATGCACTCACACTCACACAACATTACTTTTTATATCTATATAAATACGTGGGTTCAAGAGGGGATGCATCCCCCCAGATATTAATTGTATTTTATTTGGGTATAATTCCTGGTTTGTGGAAAATGACCGTAGCTTTTTGGAATGAAAAAGTAAAAGTTTTTGAAAAAAAAATTGGAAAAATACTAGTCATCAGCTTTTTTTTGAAGAGAATGTAAAAAATTTCTGAAATGCATTATCTCCTACCAGGAATTTCTGGATCCGCCACTTGGTACCGGGGGGTTGAATGATTTAATCCTATTGCAGGGGCAAATACAGGATTAGTAAATAAAGGGGTTCCAAAATGGAGTTGGTAGATTTTTTTAATTTTTATGTAATAAATAATAATAACTTTGATGTAGACAGCTGTGAAATAATCAACATTGTATCAGCACCACTAATATGGTAAGTTCCACAAGTTCGCTGATTGTGTTTTGGCACAGAAAGTAGCCAAACTTTGGACCAACGCTGATACACGGTTTATTTCTCTGCAGTTAATGGTAAATCTAACATCGAGATCATACATAAAATTTTCTACACACGAAAAAAGGATTCCAATACGCATTGATAGAATTATCACGAGGTTAAGTAAAGTTAAAATTAAAAAACTAATTAGCAAACTCTAGATAAAATTTTAAATTTTGAAAATATGGGGGGGGGGGCAAATGCTTCCCCCTGCCCCTTGTTTTCTGCCCTTTCCTCGATTTACGTCCCTGACTTCTGAAAAACAAAATAACCTCAGACATTACATTTTTTGCAAGATTTACATTTATTTCTGTGGTTTTTGCTGTTTTCAACTGTTGGGATGGCAAAGGTATTTTCAAATAATTTAACTGTTTCAGATTTTTGAATGTTGTCTAAGACTGAGTCTGATATTTACATTTTACCGACCAAGTTATATTTATCTTCAAGGAAACTTAAAAATACGGTACACAAGCATGTGAAACTTACATGAAAAAGTAAAGGAGTCAAACTAAACTTTTGAAAACGCTTCACAATATAACAAAGTATTTATATAATTATTATCAGGGTACCCGGCGTTGCCCGGGGTTTTTAGAAGTTTTTATATTGTTTTTCTCTCTCGCTCCCGTTTCCTCCCCCAATTGCTCTCTCGCTCCCAGTCGCTTTCCCGTTCCTGTTTGCTCATTCTATCTTGGTCGCTTTTCCGTTCCCGCTTGTTCTTTCTATCTTGGTCGCTTTTCCGTTCCCGCTTGCTTTCCCGTTTCCGTCACCGCTCATTCATCCGCCAATGCCCTCGTAACATTACCGGAACTGGGCAGTCGGGAAATTTCCAAATTGAACTCATCTGACGCAGATAGTAATAGCCGGTTTTGACCAGCTTTGTTATGTGTTTGTGAAAGAGTGAGTGAGCTTGGGAGAGCCCCAAACTTGTGTTCGAGATATTCCAGTCACAGAACATGAACTAAATAAAGAGATACCTTTAAGTTTGTCGCTTGGTACTTCACTGTTGCTAACCTTCCTCCTGTTTCACCACTGATATTAGGAAAAACCATTTTTGGCAACATCTCAATTCCTAGTGCAACGGCAACATCTGCAATCTTTGAAACTCCCAACTGTGAAACATGAATCTTCAAACCTGGATTCAGGTTATTCGATGCATCGGGTCGTGAAGCAAACACTACAGATTCAAACAAGCAAAATATAGCACAAACAAGCAGGTAAAGCTTCATACTCAACGACACTTCCCTGACTTCGTTCGGTTGAATAAAAAGCGTGTCGTGTACAGGCTATTACTTTCGTTTAAAGCGTTTTATATCACTAGGCAAGCATAGAACGGAACCCAATTGACTTACATCACATTATGAGCTATAAATTAATAATTGTTTTTTGTTACCATAGGTGTCAGGTTTGTGGGCGGGGGTGACGAAATTAGCTGAATTCTAGAGAGAGCGGCCGGCGACAGCAAAGGAACGTTCTCCTCTATCAATATTATAGGAAGTTCAATGAAGTTAGGATCTTAATCACTGTAACTGATTGAATGTGGTTATTAGCAGTGATGGGCAACAAACTACTTTCAAGTAGTTAAACTTTTCTGTAGTTACATTTATTTTTTAGTAGTTAAACTTTTCTGTAGTTACATTTACTTTTTAGTAGTTAAACTATGTAGTTAACTACTTTTTGTCAGAGGTAGTTTAACTAAAGTGGTTAAATACTGTAAAGTAGTTAACTACTTTTAACTACTTTTTTCTATAAACTTGTACGCTAATACATTGCATCGCTGTATTAGGCCTTACATGATCACCATTAATTATGTTCACCATCTAATTTATTAAATAAAGCCATGACAAATTGTTTTTTAATTTAATAATGAAAAGACACATAGTTTATAAGTTAAATATCCAGTCAATCAATCTACTTCAAACGGTGTCAAACATCGTCTTATTACCTGTAGATGATTATCTTTTGAGTACATGACGCAGGAAAACAAGCTTTTCAGACATACTGTCAGACACTTTGCACCGTCTTGGCACTAATATTTGACCTGCACAACTAAACAGTCTCTCAACAGCAGCACTGCTTGGTAGACTTGTATTAAACTTGAGAAAAACTCTTGTTAGATGAGGATACATGAGCAGTGAGTTTGTTGTTGAGTCATTTGAAGCCAGATCTTTGCGTAAAATAATATACAGGCTGATTTAATTTTTTTAGACTTTAACTACTTTTAGGTAGTTAAACTAATTGTAGTTAACTACTTTAAAAAGTAGTTAAACTATTCTTTAACTACCGGTTACTTTCGGGTAGTTAAACTTTTTGCCTTAACTACTCCAATGTAGTTAAACTAGTAGTTAACTACTAAAGTAGTTAAAAGTAATTAACTACTGCCCATCACTGGTTATTAGACAGTGTGGACTGTGGTTACTCTACTTGTCCTAAAATGCTCAATACTTTGGATCGAACCTGGTCCAAGCAAGTTGAAATCATCATACATTTCATGCCATGCTTTCGTAAGACAGCTTCATTATCTTGCAATGTTTTCTTTTAAGCAATAAATCTAGCAAAATGTTTAATTTAATCAGATAAACTATTACATAATGGGCTTAGGTAAAACCTTTTTGGATCTTTAGGAATGATCATGAACTCCTAGATAGAACTACTGAACGTGAAGCCTGCTTTAGCATTTCACCTACTCAGGGCTATTGCGGCAATTGCACAAGCGCTGCTAATTATGAACTATTTTATTTAATTTATTTTTACAATAATTACAGTTCCAGCAGATTTAAGCTTTATCTTTTTTGATACTTGTGTAAACGTAGAGGAATATGCTTTCTAGCGATTCGTAACGTTAAAGTCGAAGTTATTTATATCACAATATTTCTCGAATTTATTTTAACTTAATTATTCTTCCTTGAATATAATCTTTTAACTGGACTCAAATAAAACTGAATTCTCTCACTTTGTAGAATTTCGCACGGTTCTAACAAATCTTTTGTTAATTCCAATTTCTCTCTGCACCACGTCTCTTTAAACTTTTATTTTCTATCCCGAACACTCAACTTTAAACACACTGTCTAAATTCTCAAAATTCATACCAAAAATAATAATTCTTATCTTAATATTAAAAATCCGGAAAAAGATATATATATATATATATATATATATATATATATATATATATATATATATATATATATATATATATATATATATATATATATATATATATATATATATATATATATATATATATATATATATAAATTTCTAGATAAAAAAATAATAAACACGCACACACGTACACACATACATATATATAAAAACATATATATATATATATATACATACATATATATATATATATGACTTATTGTTTTGACATATCCAATCATAATAAAATGCACACATAATAAAATAAAATAAACAAATACTATGAAAATACGTAAGATGAATCATCTTCATCTTACAACTTGTTTTTTTATTACAAACTTTTATTCAAGTTAAAACCTCTGTTTGTGGGTGTCTTTCTATGTTCGCAAATCTTGCAAGTAAAAGTTAACCAGCTTTTTGACTAGCTAGGAAGCTAAAACTTTCAAAATAGCTTTATAGTAGATGACAATACATGATTCAATTAAAAAAAACCTAATTTGAATATCTTTCGTATTTCTACCTTAAAAGATAGCACAGGGCGATATTTTAAATTTCACCAAGTAAGATGGATGAGTCATCTCACAAATTTTATGAGTATTTTTTTTTTAATAGTTTCTTTAGTTTGATGTCCATTTTATATTGATTGGTTTTGTTTTATTACGAACGTTTTTTACAAACTTTTATTCAGGTTACAATCTCTGTTTGTGCGTGTGTGTGTGTGTGTGTGGCTTTCTCTGTACGCAAATTTTGCAAGTAAAATTTAACCAGCTTTTTGACTAGCTAGGAAGCTGAAACTTTTAGCATAGCTTTATATTGGATGACAATACATAATTCAATTATTAAAAAAAAATAATTTGAACATCTATTGTATTTCTAAATCGAGTGTATTTGAAATAAAAGTTCGTGTTGAAAAACTCGTTTTTTCATTTACTTGTTTTCTTGACAGTTTTTAAATTTTTCGTTTCTTGTTTGTTTTTGTTTTAATTTTAACATTTGATTTGCCAGTCAGTTTTTTTTTTACATAATTTGACAAACCCTCACAATTAAAGGCACGTATAAAGTTTGAAGCAGAGTAGCTAAATTTTTTTTATCAATCTTGATTGGTTCATTGTCGGATGAATTAATCAAAAGCTTCTTGCACTGGTTGCATCGAGTCGAGTGGAAGGCTGATTTAGTTAGAACTCCAATGACGTAGTAAATTAATTATATTAGCATCACTTGCAAATATATATTTCAAGTATATCAGAGACTCTGCGATGTAATCAACGGTACTGTCGTCAACTGATCCGGTAGCTGTGTCATTATTCTTAATTACATCATCAATCTCAGATAACGTGATCCCAAAAAGCTTAAGCAGTGACATTGCTCTAATTTTCTTTTCAATCTCCATGACTTGTCTCATCGATACTAAATAGTTCGAACTAGAGAGTTGATGCAGCCAATCAAATCGAGACTCGATTGGATCCGACTGCAGATGACCAAGCAGGACGTAATTAAAGTTGCACTGATTAATTAGATACATGGAACAATCTCTAAATGGTAAACAAGAATGGCGCAAAGCCAAAAATGTCTATTTTTAGATGACTCCCATCGTTGCAAATAATCAGCAAATTGACGTAAAATCTAGCTTCTAGCAACACGTAGAATAAATTAGAACATATAGGATCCATTGAATAATCTTGTTTAAACTTTCCTTTAAACCTCGACTTTGCATTTATTACGTTCCAGTTTCAAAATAAATGTTATCGTTATTGAAAACCCGCTTGGAATAGCCGTCTCTGTTGCCAATCTGGTTAATATGGCTGCTGGCGCAAGAGAAGAAATGTCATCACTCTCACAAAATAACTCTTTGAAGATTTCCATTCTCTTTGCATGTGGTTCCTTTCTGTGTGCTGATGTGGCATTAGTTGTTCTCTTCTGACAAAAGGACAAGTTCTGGTAGATGTGTATGCCCGGCCAAGATGGTAAACGTTCCAAATCGGTTTCATCTACAGGTATCTAGACCTACATGAATCGGATAACTTCTTGCATACAAAAATTAGGTAAAAACGTTTTAGATATGTCGAATATGTCGAAAGCTATAACTCTCGAAAGTCTAGAAGTAGTTCTCAGCCGTATCGTCGACAGAATGAGCGACAATATGACGCGCTTACTGGAGACCATGAATAAAAACTATGAGGCTCTTCTTGATAGAATAGCCAAAACAACAACTGACTCGTTAAAAGAAATGTCGACCAAACTCGAGGACATTTCTATAAGATTGGGTGCTTTGGAGTCTGGGACTGAGTCTTCTAAATTAGTGACTGACGAGCGAAATCTATTAGGCAATCCAACTAGTATTGCCGAAGTACTGACTACCACTCTCTGGAGGTTGGAACAAGAAAAAGATGACAAAAAGCGAAGAGCAAATAACATTGTCATTTCTGGTTTGAAATATGATGAGAAAAAATCAGATGCAGATTGTGTGGTAGACCTCTGTAAAAACAACCTTGCTGTGGTGCCCAAGATTGTCGCGACAAGGCGGTTAGGAAAAGACCTTAGAAATCCCAGAGCAAAAGTATGTGTTACTCTAGAAAACCCTGCGGCAGCTGAAGAACTACTGATGTCGTCTCGGATCTTGCGCTCGTCCAAGAATGAGGATGTACGAAAAATCTTCATGAACAGAGACCTGACAAAACAACAGGCTGAACTCAACTACAAAAAGAGATGCGAAAGAAGAAAAGTTACTGATGGTCATCCTCCTGCCCCGGCTGGGTTAAGTGGCGAGGGTCAACTTTTTCGGAAGTAACGGTAGCACCCTAGCTTTCACAAACCTCAGAAGTATATCTAACAAGATTGAAGATTTTCGTTTTTTTCTAGAAGACTGCAGACCAGATATGTTTTGTATTACTGAAACTTGGCTATTAGAAGAGATTCCAAGTAGTTTATTTCTGACTAAAGATTATGATTCAGTTCGACACGATAGAAAAACTCGTGGAGGGGGTGTAGCGATGGTAATAAAAACAAGTATTCCTCACAGAACCGTATTAGTACCTGATAACTTCCGGCATATTGAACTTGTTTGTGTAGATATTGAATTAAACCATAAATCATACAGAATTGTCACATACTATCGTCCTGGAGGTTTTGGTGCTGAGGCGGAGATCTATATGGTGGACAGTATTAATTGTTTTAAAGCGTTATATTCTCCGATACGTACAATGTGCCTGGTTGGAGACTTTAATTTGCCGGAGGTGGATTGGACTTGTTACTCATATCCAAACAACAGAGTCTACGGAGCGTTCATGGAATTTGTAAATGAATTTGGACTTCAACAGTTTATTCAAGAGCCGACTCGAGGAAACAACATTCTAGATTTGGTGCTCTCTGGGGACTCAATGTTGATCTCAAATGTGGAGTTTAGATGCCAGATCGCTACCAGTGACCACAATGTAATGATTCTCCATTTAAATGATACAGATCCAAGAGACAAAAACGATGTTCGAAACTCATATATGTTTGATAAAGCAAACTTTGCAGCAATAAACAACTTTCTGAAACTTGTGAAATGGGACGACATCTTCCAATATTGTTTCGACGTAGAAAACTGCTGGAATGCCCTTCAGCAGTGTATGAGTTATGTGATACAAACCTTCGTTCCAGTTCGTACTGTATTGAGCTCACGAGGACGACCAAGGAAAATCTCCAATAGAATAAAACATCTTTATAAATCCAAATTATTCTTCTGGAAAATCTGGAAGCATACTAAAGAGAATAAAGATAAAATCAAATACATGGAGTTTTCAAAATTATGTACTAAAGCAGTAAAAAAAGAAAAATATGACATTGAGAAGGGTCTTGTTTTATCTGGTAACGTTGGTGCTTTCTACAAATATATTCACAATAAACTCTCCTTGAATTCTAAAATTACTGGGATAGAAACAAGTGATGGCACGATTGTTACAGATCCGGCTAAAATGTCAAATGTCTTCAACGACTATTTTGCAACCGTTTTTACAAAAGACGATGGAAGTAATCCACCTCTGGTGCAGAGGTCTCCCAATCTCCTGGAAGAAGTTACGTTCACTCCTGATGTTATTTTTTCAACCCTCAGAAGTCTTCGAATGACAAAATCTTGTGGCCCAGATGGTATACCGAATATATTGCTTAAACGCTGCGCCCAAAACTTGACTATTCCACTCTGTCATATTTTTGAAATGTCTCTCAAAACACGAAGATTGCCTGAAATATGGAGAACTGCATACATCACACCAATTCACAAAAAAGGACCTACAAGTGTTGTCTCAAACTACAGACCAATCTCTCTCACGTGTACATGCTGCCGCGTTATGGAAAAGATTGTTAGCAAAAGCATCTTGGCCCACCTCTCTACTCATGGTCTTATTTCTCCACATCAGCACGGTTTCCTGAGACAGAGATCAACTTTAACCTTCTGGAGTGTGTACATGACTGGATTATGGGGTTACTGGATGGTAGTCGAGTGGACATTGTTTATTTTGATTTTCAAAAGGCTTTCGACTCGGTCTCCCACCCAAAGTTAAAGACTAAACTCATTAGCTACGGAATATCAGGTGATTTGTTGGCATGGATCTTGGATTTTTTGAGTGCTCGAAAACAGCTTGTTCGAATTGGTGAGTGCTTATCTGCTCCGAGAGATGTTACCAGTGGTGTTCCTCAAGGAAGTGTCCTGGGCCCCATACTCTTTCTAATTTTTATTAACGATATTACGGATGGTGATGCTTTTGGACCGGTCTCTGTCAAGATGTTTGCAGACGACATAAAAATTTACTCAGCAACTCAGCCCACATCTTCTTCGGCTCCAGAAATACAGAGAGCAATTGATGAACTAGTTCTCTGGAGTGAAACATGGCAACTGAATCTGGCACTATCAAAGTGTTTTGTATGTCCCATTCACAGGCGAAGAAACGACAAAGGCTTCGAAATACCTAGATATCGAATTGGGACATACGAGCTTGAACCGACCGAGCAAGCAAGAGATCTGGGTGTACTAATTGATAAAAACCTTAATTTCAAAAAACACATTGAGAACATTATCCACTCTGCGTCGGTGAAACTCAGATTAATAAAACTATGCCTCCTGTCTAAAGATCCGTATCTGATGAAAAAAGCATTCACTACATACGTGCGACCATTGCTCGAATACGGCTCTCCAGTTTGGAGCCCTCGGCACAAGTACCTAATCGACGGCCTGGAGAAGGTTCAGAAAAGATTCACCCGAATGGTTCCAAATATCAGCCATCTACCATACTCGACCCGTCTCAGCTTTTTGGGATTGAAAACTCTAGAAGAGCGCAGACTTATCGCAGACCTTTGTTTCTGCTACAGATCTTTAAATGGAATGGTGGATTATAGCCTGGTTAGACAATTTAAACGAGCAAATTATGAAAAAACAAGGGGCCATAGCTACAAACTGATGCCAGGTCAATATAGAACTGACGATGCCAGGTTTTTCATAACTGGACGCGTGGTCTCAGCATGGAATTCTTTGCCTCAGGATGTTGTTGGATCATCAAACTACAGTCGGTTCAGAAGCTTGATAAATCAGATGGATTTATCTAAGTTTTCAAGACTTTGAATTTTTCATGAAGCATTAGCAGATCTGGATGTCAAATGAACAGATTTTTGGAGGTATTTAGAGGGATTTTGAAGATTGCGGTGGAAGTTTCAACTTCACGGCATTATGTATAAGCGTTAAGAACAACAATTTGTCAGGTTTAACCGTTCCATAAATGCAAAATTTAAATATTTACAAGACTTAATATCTTATTCAATATGTTATACGCGAGTATACTTTGCTATTGTATGTTTCTAACATCTTAACAATTTACGATTTGCAACTGAGTATGTGTACATATTTCGTTTATTGGTTTTTTTTTTTGTTTCGTTTGTACTGTCCGAACGGTATTAGAGACAGATAGGCCCTTCTGTTTGAGAATAAATAAATAAATAAATAAATAAGATCTTTAGTATTGACTGTACAATTACGTAATAACCATTGTTACACGCATATGCGCACTAATTCTATCAACTGCTAACTGCTGATTTCGCCTTATGCAAAATTGCTAACATACATACATACATACATACATACATACATACATACATACATACATACATACATACATACATACATACATACATACATACATACATACATACATACATACATACATACAGACATAAAAAATTATGTATGTAGATAAGTGTTTGTGTGGAAAATGAAGAACAAGGTCAGGAAGCGGTTTGCAAACAAAGTTTGTTGTTTTAGGGAGATAATATAGGACGATACCAAAATAGTTTTCAGATACTTAAATTGCGTTTTATTATTTATATTTTGCAGACTAACAAATAAACGTATAACTAACCTTGCTAGGAGCTGATATACAACGTAACATAGTTCCCGTATATTTTTTCATTTACCATCATCGTAAATTGTTTTTGTATATTTGTTTTAAAGAACAAAAACCTCGCAGAAAAAACTTTCGTTGTTTTTACTTGGCTGCCTGGGGAAGTTTGGTTAGTTGTATATTTAGTTTTTAGCTTATAAGCAAATTGGAAAGAGTGAAAACTGGAGTACTATCAGCATTTCAGTTTTGTTCATCGGTTTTCATATTTTCTTAAAAAAGATTTTATATTCTTGAAGAAATCACATTATTTATTTCCTAAACTGCAATAAGAGTAGTCAGAAAAAAAGAGTTTGAGGTTGCTGGTGAAATCGAGAAGTTGCAAAAGAATGCTAAAACATCAAATGAAACTAAGGAGTCAGCAACTAATTTGAAAACAATAAAAATGTTTGGGAGTCAGGTAGAATAGTTTATCTACGGCAGCGTATTAATTTAACTATAACCAGTTGGTGATTATTTTCTAGTATTTTTGTTGTATTTCTGTTCATTTTAATCGAAGATGACGATGACCAGAAAGTTATGATTAAATTGTTAAGAATCATAAAGATAAAGTTTCACCTCCAAAGATACTGAAAAGAAAGAAAAATGAATCAAGTGATATTTCAGAAAGAGACGTGTTTCAAATCAAGAAAGCCATTTTATGTGCAGAGTCAATAACTGAAAATGATAGTAGATTTTCAACAGTTATATAAAAAGTCCATTTCAGTAGTGAATTTTAATGAAGTAGTAAATGTTTCTTTTTTGTTTGTTTTGTGACTTTATGAGATAATTAAAAACGCGCACGCTCCGTGTTTATTATGGGATAAAAATATTTTTTTAAATATGATCGTTTTAAATTAACATTAATAACAAAATTCACCATATAATTTCTGGAATAAGTTAGAACACACCAGAAGCATCAATTAACTGCATTTAGTAAGAAGACCACTCATTATTTAGTTTCGAGATGGTCAGCAGTCTTGGTCACTCTGGTAAAACATTCGTCAAGCAAAACTCTCTTTTACTCTATGTCACTTTCAAACTGGATGTAATGGTCACCAAACACCATTGTAGAGTTGACCAGAGAAAACTGTTTCGGTAATGGAAGTTTCATTCCATTAGATCCTAGTTCATTTATGCGAGGAATAACTAGCAGCTTGATAATCCATTCAAGTGCTTTTGACATTGCCCAGCTAGGAAACCATCCAATGTTGTTTTTCTCGAGATCTGATAAAATACTAAACTTGAACAGATCCCAAAAGATTGTGGGAGAAATTTTGTCGATTGAAACAGCAAGCTGTCCACTTGCATTGACAGAAAATTCAAAGAGATCAACAAGTGAATTATTTGGCAGTCTGGCTTGAAACATATGTAAACTTTTCAACGATGACGACACTCCAGCAGTTGAAATGTTTAATTTAGGCCATTCTGTGACGTCGTACCGAATTTCTATTAACGAGTTCGGAAACATTTTTCCTAGCTGAGGTATGATGAATCCAATACAAAAGAAGCTTGTACATGTCGTGTTAAAGAAATCGTGGAACTTTACCGGCAGTTGACGCTTGGTTATTCTCCCTCTCATGAAGTCGTGGTTGTACAGAACGTAGGAAAAAGTATTGAGAACATAGTCTGAGACGAAGACGTTTAGCATTCTTTTAGATGTTATCAGTGGGAAGTGTTGAGGCTTAATAGAATTATATAAAAACAAACTTTGAAAAATGAACAAAAAATATAAAAAATAATAATAATGTCTTACTTTAAATGGTGCTTCCGCTGAGTCTCCGTTGTAAAAAAATTCTCCTTTATGGAGTAGATCGATCGAGTCTGAGCTGAATAGAGGAGCTTTCAACAGTCTAAAGTCAAATGCAGTTTCGTAAAAAAAGTTCACTTGCATATTATACTTATGAAATTTTTCGGAAACTTTATTAATCAGTTGTTGAACGATAGTACATGGAGTGTTGGCCATTTTTTCTATCTTTTTTTTGAACATATTGTAAAAGATATTATGTAAGTTTACTTTAATGTTTTTGAAGGCTCCGCTGCATTGCTTCAGCGATACAGTTACTTTTCCGCCAATTTCAGAGCCAAGTTGGAAGTCGATATGGAGTCTGAGATTACTGGCCCAGGCATTTAAACGTCCACTTTCACGTATAGCTCCAAAACGGATGTGCCAGCTGCCGCTTAAAAACACAGTCACGTCATTGATTATCAAACGTAATCCAACTCCTGGTATGACTGTGGTCGTATAATTTGGCTTTGTTATTTTATCCACCTTAAAAATTTAACAGTGAAACCTTAATGATTTCTCGTGTATGTATGTATGTATGTATGTATGTATGTATGTATGTATGTATGTATGTATGTGTATGTATGTATGTATGTATGTATGTATGTATGTATGTATGTATGTATGTCTGTATGTATGTATGTATGTATGTATGTATGTATGTATGTATGTATGTATGTATGTATGTATGTATGTATGTACGTACGTACGACGTACGTATTTATGTATATATGTATGTATGTATGTATGTATGTATGTATGTATGTATGTATGTAGGTATGTATGTATGTATGTATGTATGTATGTATGTATGTATGTATGTATGTATGTATGTATGTATGTATGTATGTATGTATGTATGTGTGTGTTTTAACTCTTTGCGAGCTTTCGTCGCCGAAGGTCTTCAGAAGAAGAACCTCTCATTTTTAGCGTTTCGGCCCTTAAACTTCTTGACGCTTTTAAGAGAGAGGTGGGCCCACGTCCGTTGATCAGGCGGACGCCCTTCGGCGAGAAAAATTTCCAAATTCTCAACTTGAAACACGAAAATTCAAAGTTCAGCAGAAAACTGTTCGAAACTAAACTTGAAATCGCCGGAACGATTATCGCCCAATGTAAACAAGGCTAAACCATTTCGTGTGCATCTTGTAGCGCTTTCTTTTTTCTATTAGCGAAAATCCAAAAAGATGCAGCTTCAGCTGTCTGGGAGATCTCCTTGATGGCTCGAGTTTTTTTCTCGGTTTGAAAAACCAAGAGCTTTCAGCAGTTTTAACATTGAGCTGCTAACCAACCCTCGAACGCCTGCAAAAATTTCAGTCCTGAACCCTTTGGCATTCAAATCACATGCTAAATCCCTATATCTCTCCTCTTTGAAAATATTGCTAGATTCCATGTTACTTTCCCATGGCACAGAGAGTTCAATCAGGAACATTGTCTTGGCCAAGTCAGAATATACAATTATATCCGGCTTTAAGCCGCTAGATCTCACGGCTTCTGGAAATTTTCTTTCGCCATCCAAATCAGCCGAAACCGACCAATCGTCGGCAGCACCCATCACACATTCAAAGTCTCTTGTAGATCTGAACCTGTGAAACTTCAGATTGCCTTCTCTCAAAAAGTAGATTTTCCTTTTCTGCTGTATTCCTCTTGTCTTTGCTTTCTTACACGCTTCTTTGACGAAGTCAAGCAATTTTCGGAGTACTTGGTTATGACGCCAAGTGTACCTCCCGTGTGAAAGTGAAAACGAACAACAGGAAAGAACGTGAATGAGAGTCTCCGATTGCCCGCATAACATGCACGAATCATCGTCTTTCAACTTCCATCTTCGAAGATTGCTGGATGACGGCAGTTGATCATAAACAGATCTAATCAAAAAAGACAAACGTAGTGGTGTGTATTGCCAAATGTCTTTCCAAGAAAGTGAACGCTGAACAGCATTTTCCCATGTCGTCCAGTCTCCTTGTTGAGATAACTGAACAAACTTAATCATTCTCTGGGACTCGATAGCTTTCTTTCTTTCCTGAATGACCAGACTTGTTCGTTCACTTTTGCTGGCTTTTGACCACCAAATTCGATGGGTTGACCCGAGACCCCGTTTGTCCTGTTGAACTGCCCCAACTTTTTCTGTCCAACGTAAAGAGGCTTCAGCTTCTGCGATCTCTTTTCTGGCTACCCATTTCTTTCCGGACTTTACAAGAGGTCCCATCTCCACAATTCTTTGATCCGAAGAGTTATCCAGCATTAGTTGCGTACGGATCTTGTTTATCTTAAACTCCTCAACCAAAGACTTCAGTGGCAACCTCAGTTTGGCAGTCTTGCTGTACAAAGCTACCGAAGAAAATCCCGGAAGCAGACCCAACCATTTCCTTGTAAATTTATTCATCCTCCTTTCTAGCTTTTCTACCAATGGTAAGCTCATCTCATACATTGATAGAGGCCAAAGCAATCTCGGTAATAGAACAAACTGAAGCAACCACAATTTGAACCTGCTCTGGAGTGGGGCCGCATCAATTTTCTTCATATCTTCAAATGCCGATCGAAGAACCTCAGAACACCGTCCAGTGTCGTTAAGCGAATCGTCATACCACCTTCCCAGGCTCTTAACCGGTTCTTCTCTCAATGTTGGGATCCTGTTGCCAGCAACTGAAAACGTCACGTTGTCGTCGATCTTGCCTCGTCGCAGAGATAAGCTTCTTGACTTGGTTGCCTTGAAACTCATGCCACACCATGATAGCAGCCCGCTGAATGCATCAAGAGCTCGTCGCATTGAGATACATTTGTTTAGAACCAAAGTTGTATCATCCATGAAGGCCTTCACCGATGGCATCAAGATACCTTTGCCAACGTAAGCTTCCTCCACGCGAGAACCCACTGCATTCAGAAGCAGCTGCATCGCTAATACGAAGAGAATGGGTGAAATTGAGCAGCCCATTGCTATGCCAACCTCTAACTGGAACCATTCTGTTGAACAGGAGGACGTAGACAACCTCAATTTGAAATGTCCGAAATACTGTTGCAACATTTCTATCACAAAATTTGGAATATGTATGTATGTATGTATGTATGTATGTATGTATGTATGTATGTATGTATGTATGTATGTATGTATGTATGTATGTATGTATGTATGTATGTATGTATGTATGTATGTATGTATGTATGTATGTATGTATGTATGTATGTATGTATGTATGTATGTATGTATGTATGTATGTATGTATGTATGTATGTATGTATGTATGTATGTATGTATGTATGTATGTATGTATGTATGTATGTATGTATGTATGTATGTATGTATGTATGTATGTATGTATGTATGTATGTATGTATGTATGTATGTATGTATGTATGTATGTATATATGTATGTATGTATGTATGTATGTATGTATGAATGTATGTATGTATGTATGTATGTATGTATGCATGTATGTACGTAGGCATAAATTTCAGTCGTGGTTACATTTGTTCATTTGCAACCGTTTGCTAGAGTCCGGAAACATCGGTAACATAACGTTTTGCAGTTTAAGATGCATTTAAAATCAATTAAATATTTACTTTGACCATGACTATTATTAATTAATTTTCAGGCTAAAACAATAAACAATATGACAAAATTATAAAATGTCGAAGACGTATTTTTTTGTTTTTCCCACTATATAAAGATAGATAAAGATATACGGGGATATTTGGCATCCTCTTGAATTTTTAGAATTTCAAAAAAATTTATTTTGAGTTTACTATTTTTAATTTTCGTTTGTGTTACTAGATTTACAATAATATGTAGCGTATTAAATAAATAGTTTGAGTCCAAGTTTAAACTTTCTGAACCATGGTACAATTAGCAAAATCTTGAAACTATATCCTACTAGCGGTTTATAAAGTCACTAGAAAGATACTTTTTTTATAATTATATTCTCGATATTAAACCTCTTATTTTATCTAGGCTTGGAATTTGCTCACATTTAGTTTAGTTATGGGGCTCATCACGCGCAGGTGCGTAGACGGAGGAAAAAGACGTAAATGAAAGTTTCCTAGTCACAAATCTCGGATTTTTAAGCTAATCTGGATATATAGGTAAGGAAAAGAAGTGCAACATCTTTTCTTATAATTATGACGACCTACTACGCTACAATCTATTTCGTCATTATTTGTAGGGAAATTTGAGCAGGTCGTCGTTATCACTTTTCCTCTCCTTACTTGATGTTGCCGTCAGTGGCGAAGGGAGGGGTAGTTGGGCAGCCGCCTTGGGCGCCGGTAGCTAGGGTGCGCCAAAAATAACCGCAATATCTGTGGAAATTCTGGGAAAAACATCTACGAATACCCCATCCGGTCACTAGCTATTTTTTGAAGCAAAAGTAAATAAGGTTTTTGAAAAAAATTGGATAAAGCACCTCATCGTTTATCCCATCTTCCCACATTTATGCCAAGTTCTTAATCTCTCGGAAACAAATCAGCGTACCTAAATTATTTATAGGTAAACAACCGAAACCTATGATACTTTATAGGACAAAATTTTAGGTCCGACCCGTTTGAAAACCCTAAAAATCGCACCCCACTATGAATCCGTCCTATCGCCCTCCATCATTGCCTCAATATTTGAGGCTTTTGGAGCTCTCTAAAAAATCTAAAAATAAAATAATTGCAAATATGATTTTTTAAACGATATCGTTTTTTTGAGTGACCAAAATGAACATGAGTTGAGCTCTCACACATTGTTTAACACTCTACAGTTATTTGTGTTGTGAATCTAGTGTCGGGTTCAGATATGAAATTGTCTTTACACGCAAAAAGTATAAATAGAAAGTGCAATGTAATTTGTTTTCAACTTCTGCAAAATCAAGGAGAGGTAAAAGCAAATGCCATCTTCCTTAACTTAGTAACCAGACACAACAGTTTGAAGATCTACCACATCTATATTTAAATGTGTATATAGTGGCGTTTTATTTCGCAAATAACGCACATCTACGAAGGCCTGGAGAGGCGCTAAAAAAAGATGTGGCTTTATAAATAAACACATGTTCATTGGTAAAATGTATTATGTATATTATTAAGAACTTTCCAGGCACGTCAGAGTTCTTGTTATATGAGTAAAAATACGGCATACAAGTTTGTGAAACTCACATGAAAGAGTAAAGAAGTTAAACTAAACTCTTGAAAACGCTTCACAATATAACGAAACCTTTATTTTATTTATTTTTTTTTCTCTTTTACAACGCCTTTTCCAAGACAAGTCTTGCTCGAAGGTGAGAAAGGGTACTTGCAGACGCAGCCATTTATAGGCGCCTATCCTTTTAGCAAATGCGAGTGAACTCCTTGCTTAAGGGAGTTACCCTGGTGACGCCGGCGAGGTTTGAACTGCCGACCTAACGATCGACTGGCGAACGCTCTACCGCTCCGCCACCAGCGCCTCCACCATTGCCTCAACTATTATTATAACTATTACACAGTAGGTCCTCGTTTATAAGACCCTCAGTTATGCGCTTTCATACATAGGCGTAACTAGACGGCAAAAAAATGGGGAGTTATGGGTCTGTAAAAAGGAAAAAATTAAGTGGCTTTTCCTGGACTTTTTAGTGGGCCCCATGCACTTGTGGAGGCACTCGGCACTAAAGTCGGCCCCACGCACCTAACAGGGCCCCCGCACTGAAGTGGGTCTCACGCACATAAGGGAGCACTCGGCACTTAACTGGGCCCCTCGCAGTTAAGGGGGTCCTCGGCAATGAAGTGAGCTCTACGTACTTAAGGAAACCTCGGCACTAAAATGGGCCATGCACTTACGTGAGCCTCTGCACTTAAGTGGGTTCCCGCCCTTAAGTAGGTTTCCCCGCACTTAAGTGGGCTCCGGCACTCAAGTGAGTCTTTCTTGACTTTTAACTGGCTTTTCCCTGACTTTGTACTGATTCACTCCTAGTTGTTTTTCTGACTATTAAGTAGCCCCTCCTGGTTTTTATGTAAGCTCCTGACTTTAAGTGGGCCCATGGTTAATATATGGGCACCTTTCAGACCGTTACTTTCAAAACTCAGAGACATCATTTAAGGGAGACTGGGCTCCCTGACTTTCGTGTAAGCCAATAGTTATTAAATATGGCCCCTGTTAGGTGTTTTTTTCTTTTTAGGTGTTTTAGTGAAGATTTTAGAAAAGAAAAGCAGAAGCTTTTGTAGTTATAGAATGGGGTCGTATATAGAAAAAATGCCGTCCCGGTTATAAGGATGGTTAGCGTTAGTCATAGCCTGGTTCAGTAGGCTCTCCATAGAGATTAAGAGAGATGAAATGCTAAAGAAACTATGAAACTAGAAAATCCACATCGAGATGGAGAGGTGTTAAAAAAGTTATGAACAGTTCAAAGTGGAACGAGATAGGTAACAGATTTTGTATGAATGCATCGATCTATTTTGTCTGAGTTGAACACACGATTTACAGGGTCCGTTATGAAAGTAATGAGCATCGTCTGAGAAAAATAGATTTATTAATAAGACCTGAACAAATGATTAAAATTTTTCAAAATACTCTCTTCCTGCATCAATACACTTGTGAAGACGTGTCTGCCACGCCGGGAAAGCACTCTGGAAGTCATCAACTGGAATGCCTTTCAAGAACGTTGTAACATGACTGAATGTTTTTGACGGTCTCCCAATGCTTTCCTTTCAACTCTCTCTTCAGTCGGAGAAACTTCCCGGCCTGTGACCTTAAAATGCAGTCGTCCTTGAAGGCCTCTTGAAACATCTGGAAAGTTTTAGCTGCATTTTTTCTAAGCTTGACGCAAAACTTAATGGCATATCGCTGTTCAAGAAAACGCTCCATCTCAAGCTTATTTATTTTTGAAACGAAAACAAAAAACATTGAATAAATTTTTCTAAGAATGGTTTTTAGCTCGCGATTTTGCGATTCTGACTGACAAACTAGTGTGTAAAAGTTACGGCGTTAGGGGCATCTTATAGCCATGGAAATTTCCAGTAATATATATTAATAACGCTTTAAGACGTGGAAACAAAAACTAAAGTTGTGGGACCCCAAATAAGAAAGTTATAAGAACAATAAAATGTGGACCAAACTTCCAGACGCAATATCTAAGTGAAGTAGGCGTGGCCAAGTGTATTCATTGGTCTCGTTGAATGCCCGCACTTTTTACGAGTCTCCTGATGTAACCAAATACTATATAGACGCCTGAATTACTGATATATAAACGGCTCAACTCAAAAGCATTTCTTTAAAAAATTTATTTTTTATCTTTACTTGTTAACAGATTGCATTACAATCAGCCCCAATTCATAGATTAGATGCAAATGTTGAACCATCTTAAATAATTAACATAAAATTTAAAGTTTTAATTTATATACTAATGTGGGGGTTACAACCCCTATACCCCTCCCTGGTTACGCTTATGCCTTCATATCCAGCCAACGCAGTCGGTCGTGCATCGCCCTCGTGACATGACCTGATCGAGGCAGTCGGGGAATTTCCGGATTGAACTCATCTGTCGCACATGGTAATAGCCGGTTTTGACCAGCTTTGTTATGTGTTCGTGAGTGAGCGAACCTGGGAGAGCCCCAAACTTGTGCTCGAAGTTTTCCAGTCACAGAACATAAAAAAACATTTTTTTAAAAACAACGTTTTTCTTGCGCCTTAAAAAATATAAAATAACATTCTTATAATTCATATACAACAAAAAACGTTGCATGCGCTTTATTTTTTATAACTTGTTTTACTAAAGTTTTGATGTTGTAGCCTATAATGCGCCCGCAACGTTTTTTGTTGTATATGAATTATAGGAATATTATTTTATATTTTTTAGGGCCCAAGAGAAACGTTGTTTTTTTTTAAAATGTATTTTTATGATGTAAAAATTATTTTATACTTTTTCGTTTTAGATGGGTGAAATTTTGTAAGCATTTGAGTTTTTCCGGTTTTTTTCGCTAGGTGCAAATCTTAGCCGGTTGAATTTAAAATTTTATAACTTTTTTACTTTTTTACGCTAGGTGGTAATATATGTTTAATCGGGTGAATGTTTAAAAAAACACCATCGTATGGAATTCGTGGACAGACATTCTCGGAAATCTCAAACAGACAACAAAGTGACCTAATAAAAACATTGTAAAAAATACCTTTAAGTTTGTTACTTGGTACTTGAGTGTTGTTGTTACTATTTTTGTTTCACCACTGATAGTAGGAAAAACCATTTTTACCAGCTTCTCAGATGCTAGTGCAACGGCAACATCTGTAATCTTTGAAACTCCCAACTGTGAAACATGAATCTTCAAACCTGGATTCAGGTCATTCGATGCATCGGGTCGTGAAGCAAACACTACAGATTCAGACAAGCAAAATATAGCACAAACGAGTTGATAAAGCTTCATACTCAACACTTCCCTGACTTCGTTCGGTTGAATAAAAAGCGTGTCGTGTACAGGCTATTACTTTCGTTTAAAGCGTTTTATATCACTAGGCAAGTATAAAGCGGAACTTTCCTAATTGCCCCACTTCACATTATAAACTTCTCTGTAGATTTGTAATTGTTTTTTAACAAAAGTATCAATTTTGTGGGCAGGGCAACGAAATAAGCTGCTTTCATGAAAAATGCTTATTCTCATTCGAAAGTTACGTAGGTACTGCCTTTCAAAGCGTTTTTAAACCCATTATATTAACTTCACCACCGGTTTTGCTTGTTTGCTTGGTTGATTGCTTAAATGTTTGCAAACCTTGAAAGCTAAAATTTAAAATATAGGCTCGCTCGCTCCTCATGACAGTTTTAAAGTTTGAAAAATTTGAAATATAGGCTAGCTTTTCACAACAATGCATTCTGTTAAAATTTGAAAAAATTTTGAGAAAAGATATTTTTATTAAAAATAATTATTTTTGTTTTAAAACAAAAACAAATTTTATACAATTATAAAGATGCTTATATATATATATATATATATATATATATATATATATATATATATATATATATATATATATATATATATATATATATATATATATATATATATATATATATATATATATATATAAATTCCAAAAAATGTCGTTTAAAAAAACATTTTTGCAACAAATGAAAAACCGGCAAATCCTGAAATATAAGGGATGTTAAAAACAGAATGTAACAATTTTTATATTTTTAGCAATCTAGATTACTAATTTAATGTCCTAATTTAGACTTAAATACATTTTTAGGAATTAAATTGGTTATAAACTGGTTTGATTAACAAGATAAGGAAAGGATCTTCCTATTCTTATGATGCTTTAGTTACACCATTTCTTTAATGTTATTAAGAACAGTGGATTGGAGAGCATACTTCTTGAACATGCGCACAAAAGACGGTAATATTGGCTCATCACAGGACTTGGCAAGTTCAGGGAAAGCTTTCCGATAGTGCTGTGTGGCCTCCTCTAGATGATAATGAGGAATTCTTGTGAAAAGATGGTGCATTTGGTGTGTTCCAATGCAGTGGATGGTGTGATGAACACTCCCATTATCATGATCAGTTGTTGATAGCTGGCTTTTCACGTCACACTTATCTCAAAACAAACAAATTAGACATGATATTGTTAAGCATTAAAAATGTTTTACTAATGATGCAAGATATCTTTTTACCACTCTGCTGCAAATACTGATAAATAATTATTAACCACTGAACTGAAGTGCTCAAACTTTGTTGTTGTTCATTAGTCAATAACTACTTTGAAGACCAAATATTCCCACAAGTCCAACTTGTCGTTCAACGACAGATCATTGTTTAATAAAAACAAAAGTAGCTATTTATAGGTAAGATGTTTTTCAAATGCGGCAGTGCTGTAATTATGTTTTTTATTTATTGAATATCTTTTCAATCAACCATTCCATCAGTTTCTATAACGCATTTTTAACGATCCGTGCAAGGGCGCTCGGCTACAAACTGACCTATGAAGAAGATTTTCAGTTTGTGGCGGAAAATATTGAGACAAAACTTTGGTGGAAAAGTGCATAACAGATAAATTGAAAACGCGATCAACAGTAGAAGTAGCAAACCTTAGCCCAGTAGCGGATCTAAGAGGGGACGATAAAGGCAGCCTATCGATATGTCTGGAAAATTTTTTACCAGACTTTTTCCTGTTATCGCAGACTTTTTAACAAATGTATGGGTTTTATTAGAGCTCAACGGGACCCGGATTTAATTAAATTACAAATACTTATAAGAGAACATTTAATAATCCGTAATTGTTAAAGATTCAAATCAAACAGCAAACATTCTCTCTCGGCAGAATTATCAAACGTTGAAAAAGGGTGATGCGGAGGAACTGCAATCATCTACGGAAGCAATTATCAGAAGCTTTGAAGGTCATTTCTGATGCTTTTGACATTTTTCTCCTTTCACCAAGCAAGTATAACTTAAGTGGCGTCGTGTTCAACTGAACTTCAAGACCACTGTTAACAAAAAAGGAAGTATTTCATGAATAGAAAAGTTTTGAGTGCTGTGTGGAAGCTGGTTGGACCATATATATAGAATAGATATATCGGCCCGCCTGTTGTTTAAGAATAGTCAGCCAGAAATAAATTTAACCGTGAAAAAATCCTAGCAAGCACTTATTATATATCGTTGGAAAGGTATGAATTAGGAGATTATGAAAATCGGAATTCTATAACACTATAACAATGCGGGGGAGTGTAGGATAACAAAATAACAAGATGGCCGACAATTCGAAAATATCTTTCCAAAACAATTATTTATAACAATGTTACAACTTGACTTTAATAGTCTTAAAGCATTGTTACTTAAATAATTTTCAAAAAAAAATTTTTTTAATAAAATTTTTGAAGAAAAAGTTGAAAAACC
>OZ022243.1:29156152-29172599 GCA_963978895.1 Erpobdella octoculata | reverse complement strand
CACAAACTGTTGTTCTATAAACCGGGCAACAGTTATATTGGAGACAAATTTTTAGTTCATACAGCCTGACTTACTTGAGTAACTCAAATATTTAGAAGACAATAATACTGAAATGTAGTGTGTATCATCACAAATGTTGTAATACATAGGTTTACAATAAAATTAAATCAAGACTATAAATATTGCACACCAATGTTGTTAAACTCAATAAAACAAAAAAAAATTATAACTTTAAATGAAATGATTAATTTATTTTCAAATGCTATATTTATTATTACAATATATGAAAACAAAAACAAAAACAGCAAATTTGAGATATTTAAATTGCAAAGCGAACGCTTAATCAAAATGGCAACCAAGATGGCGAGTTGAGCAAGACGGAGGTGTTATTACACGTTGAGTTCTCTGATTGGTTGACTTGTTTGAAAGTAGGATTTTGATTGTACGAGACAATTGTTTCTGGCTTTGTGATTGGTCGAATTTATTTTAAGCGTCAGGAACTATTCTTTTATTTTCCTAATATTCTTTCTAATATTTTCTTTTCAATAAAGATTGTTATAATATTAATTTTCTTCTTTTATTTTGTTTTATTAACTTTTCTTTTAATTCATTTACTTCTTTCGCTATATTTTGACAATTTTTGAGTGAATTTGTTAGCAGAATTGGTTGGTTGGGAACATATATATAGAATAGATATATCGGCCCGCCTGTTGTTTAGGAAGGCTTTTAGCGAGGCAGCCTAGTAGACCGGAGATCCGAAATGAAGAACTGAGCGTTACAACGTATAGTAACTTAATCAAGTATTTTTTTTAATAGAAAAAAAAATTTTTTATGTACAAAATAAATTTTTAACTTTATAAAAATTAACAAATTTTTTTTTATAAAAATTTCAGTTGACATTGAATTTTATTTGCGTAGTCTCTAGTTCGATGGTCTATTTATGTCTATTTAACGTCGCCTGTGTTATCGGTAAATTAGAATTGTATATTTTTTGTCGGATATCGCGTTAAATTAAAATAAAGCTCATATCAACTACTTTTAGCTATAAGAAATCGACGTTTCTGTTTCTTACAAACCGGAATTTAGTCTTCGCTGTCGTACCAAAAATAGATTACTACAAATAATGAATATTCATGGATCCAAAAGAAAATCGTTTTTTCGGAGGCCATCTTGGCATCTCGCTCAAAACCTGCTCATCTCCGATATATCTATTCTATATATATGGGTTGGACTAACTGAAGTGGTAATTTGGTGAGGAAGCGGGGAAATGCCAAAAACCCAAATTTTGTCAATTGCCTGAATCAGTCTAGGCAGTCATGCAAATGGTGTGCGAGGTCGTGCAAGTGGCGTGCGAAGTCGGGCTAATAGGACTCGTAGCCAGACGAAACTCGACGAAGCTAGATCAAAATCGCAGTAGTCACACTGATCTCTATAATATAACTGGATTGCGCTTAGCCCATTATTGCAATAGAAATGTTGTCGCCAGTGTGCCGCCATTTTACCACTCTCAATTACCAATGCAGCCGTCGTGTTTACGTCGATCGTCGCATGATATACGAACAATTAAGGGGTTTTAATTAAATTTAATTATTTTACTTGAAAATAAAAATTTGTGGTAATCATGTAGAATAGTACCAGAAATTATTTTCGGTGTTTTTAATTATTTTTCCGTAATAATAATTATATATTTGTAATCACAATAATAACTCCAATTTAATGATCCAAGCAGTTTATTAATTTTTGATAATAAAATTTTCTCGGAAAACTCACGAAACGCGCAAGAGAACAGCAAAAAAAACTATGAATAGCAAAGTCAAACAGAAATTACAATTTATAGCGCAGACAAGAAATATTTACAGCGCTTAAAAAAAAAATTATTAGCTAAAGTAACACAAGAAATAGTATTCACGCAGTCAAAATAACATTATTTACAAAAAAAATTTAAGTTTATTTAAGTCCGAACTGTTCTTCATAGAATGTTAAACGCGATAGTTATCAATTAAGGCACACAGAACTTCACCAAAGATGTTGCCATCTGGATTGATACTATGTAACTCAAATTCACGTGGATAAGATGGGAAAAGAGCACGGCTCGTTCCAAAAACTGCCATCTTTATCAAGTTTATATGGAATTCCGTGGAATCCCGCTTTATGCATTGCATCATTCAAATCAGTGTCTAATATTTTTTAATTAATTCATACTTTTTTTTAAAAATAAGTAATTACTTTTTTTCAAATTGTTTTATAAAAACTCGCAAAATAAATTTATTTGACAACTAGTCCGAACTGTTCTTCATAGAATGTTAAACGCGATAGTTTTCAATTAAGGCATACAAATTAATTCATACTTTTTTTAAAAATAAGTATTTTTTTTTAAAATTGTTTTATAAAAACTCGCACAATAAATTTATTTGACAACTAATTTATTTGACATTTCATTTCGCTTCGCCTTTAGTTAGTTTACTGTTTATGAACCTAGTTTTTCCTACTACCTGGCGGTTTTCTGTCATTAACTTCTTCTTTAATTATATTTTCAATAAATTATTTGGATCATCCGATTGGTAATTTTATTCTGTTTCTAATTATATTAATTTTATATTAAAAAAATAATTAAAAACACCGAAAATAATTTCTGGTACTATTCTACATGATTACCCAGATGAAACGCTTCGCAGATCACCGCAACCAAATCGCCCCGCTTTGGTTTAGCAAGTGCAGAATAGGTTGTACAAGAAACTGTATTACTCTAAAAGTTTTGAGTCTATTTAGTAATTTTTAACATCAAAATGTTTGTTAAATGTAGTAGAAAGTTATGTTGTGTATATAAAAAAAATTCAATAAGCACATTTTCTTTGAGCATTTGTTCAAAGTAAACGGTATCTTAAAAGTTATCTAGGTCTATAACAATTGGTCAGCGAATAATATATTTAGTTTAGACTAAATAAGTTACATGTAAGCTATAACATATTAAAATTGCATTTAATTTTTATCATTCGTAAAGGTGTTTAATTTGATTCAGGCTTTGAAGTAATTTAACGTGCAACGCAGCACATCCGCGCCGCAGCAAAACACGTAAGCTAATTACCATTACGTTGTTGTTTTATTTTATTTGTATTCTTTAAATATTAATTGATTTATATACAAACCAATTACTTGAGGTTTTTATAGCAATGGGCTACATGTGATATGATGTGAAGGTTCTTGCTATACCCGGCTCTATTCTATAACTAAGGCGTATTCTATTCCCACAAACTCATTTTTGGATGCTTTAACAAGGCTGAACTGATGTTGCGATTCATGATCTTAAAATCGAAATATCTTTGTGAAAATAAATTGTACGATTAAATAGTTGTTTGAATATTATGTTTTTTGTTTAAATTGTCTTTCAAAATATATCAATTAATTTTTTTTTAAATTTTTATGCTACTGCTTTCCTAGCATTCAACGAAGCTAGAAACAAAGTCAGAAATTCTATATTTCATCTTTGCGAACTTAAAACTTAAACAAAAACTATTTTTTACACCTTTCAACATGAGTTTGAGGCTCACATTAAATTATTTAGGCAATAATAAGGTTGCTCAGCCAAACGCCTTACGACAGTGTTGCTAAATATAGCCCTGGCGGCAAATAAACTTTGCTAGAAAACTGCATTAATTACGTATTTACAAATAAAATGACTGTTTTGCTCCCTTATATTGTTTATTAAAGCTATTACTAGTAGCGAAATTCGGTATTTTTACACTTCAAAAAATATTCCGTCAATAGCATCAGGTAGGTAGGCGTGGCCTAAGAGTTCCAAAATGGCGACCAGCGGCGACTCCCAGGCAGGTCTAAGCGCAATCCAGTTATATTATAGAGATCAGTGAGTAGTCATACAAAGGCTGTAGAAGTCGGCCACACTAACGTTGACGTAGACCTTTTTTTTTATTAATTTGACGTTCATCCATCAAATTGATGATTTAGACGAAATAACAAAAATGGTGACATTCAATTAAAGAAAATCCAAATTAAAATGTTTGAGATATTGCCGGCAAACAAATGTCGAAAATTGTCGAAAATTCATAAATCAGAATTAAACAAAATCAGAATTAAAAAATCGTAGACAAATTGCTTGACGTAGTCGTAGACCAATACATCCATTATAAGCAGAGCATTTTTACTAGTATTATCTTAGCTTGCTTCGTCAGGTTAATCGGACGTGAGGTTAATCTAACTATTTTTAATTTCCCAATTTT
Organism: Erpobdella octoculata; assembly: GCA_963978895.1. Taxonomy (NCBI): domain Eukaryota; kingdom Metazoa; phylum Annelida; class Clitellata; order Hirudinida; family Erpobdellidae; genus Erpobdella; species Erpobdella octoculata. Next base: position 29,168,364 of record OZ022243.1, on the reverse strand, counting down.
GAACCCTTTCCCGTTATCCAATCATTCTGAAATTTTGCACACTGTCGGTGATTGTATTTTTGTGGATTGTTCCCATATCTAGAATTAAAAAATCGTAGACAAATTGCTTGACGTAGTCGTAGACCAATACATCCATTATAAGCAGAGCATTTTTACTAGTATTATCTTAGCTTGCTTCGTCAGGTTAATCGGACGTGAGGTTAATCTAACTATTTTTAATTTCCCAATTTTGAACCCTTTCCCGTTATCCAATCATTCTGAAATTTTGCACACTGTCGGTGATTGTATTTTTGTGGATTGTTCCCATATCTAGATTTAATTTAATTAAATATTTTCGATTTATAGTGAAAATAAATAAATTAATTAAATATTTTCGGACACGAGATTTCTATACATATCTATATATATAAAAGAACATGTCCTGACTGACTGACTGACTGACTGACTGATAATCAACGCCGAGCTCAAACGCCTCATCCTAGGAACGTGAAATTTGAAACTTATATTACTTTTATAGCGTAAACATCCGCTAAGAAAGGATTTTTGAAAATTTTGCTTCTGAGGGGAAAAAACTGGAAAACAAACTTTTTTCTAAAACAATGTATATCTCGAAAACCAAAAATGAGGAGATTTTGAAATTTGGTATATAGATTCTTTTTGAAAAACAAAAAGATACGTGTTTCACCATTTTTTGAAAATTCGGTTTCCCGGACCTCAAATGTGGGTTGGAAAATTGGGTTATTTGGTTTTTAAAGTAGCTTCTACTCAAAAACTGTTAATGCAACAGGAGTAAAAATTAGTATTTAGTTTGTACTCCAAAAATAATGAAATACGTGTTTTAGCATTTTTTGAAAATTTGGTTTCCAGGACTTCAAATGTGGGGTGGAAAATAGGGCTAATTGTCTTTTATAGTAACTGCTACTCAAAAACAGTAAATACCACAGATGTAAAAATTATTATTTAGTTTCTTTTCTAAAAATAAAGATATACGTGTTTCACCATTTTTTACAAATTTGGTTTCCCGGACCTCAAATGTGGGTTGGAAAATTGGGTTATTTGGTTTTTAAAGTAGCTTCTACTTAAAAACTGTTAATGCTACAAAAGTAAAAATTAGTATTTAGTTTCTACTCTAAAAATAATGATATACTGGTTTCACAATTTTTTGAAAATTTGGTTTCCAGGACTTTAAATGTGGGGTGGAAAATAGAGTTATTTGGTTTTTAAAGTAACTGCTACTCAACAACTGTAAATACCACAGATGTAAAAATTAGTATTTAGTTTCTATTCTAAAAATACAGATATACGTGCTTCACCATTTTTTACAAATTTGGTTTCCAGGACCTTAAATGTGGGGTGGAAGATAGGATTACTAGGTTTTTAAAGTAGCTGCTACTCAAAAACTGTGAATGCTACGGTTGTAACTCTCAGTTCTTCCTTTCGGATCTCCGGTCTACTAGGCTGCCTCGCTAAAAGCCTTCCTATACAACAGGCGGGCCGATATATCTATTCTATATATATGGGCTAAACCTTAAATCAAGGTCGTACGGGCCGAGCTTTTTCACTAAGCATATAGACATTTTAGTAATATATAGGGTCTTCAGACGGGCCGGGCCAAACCTGAAGTCAAGGTGGGACGGGCCGAAGTTTTTCCTCAAGTATATAAAATTTCTAGGCCTGTAAAAACGGGCCGGGCCCATATTAGACGGGCCGTGCCGGGCCAGGAATTTTGGTTTTGAAACGGGCTGGGCCAAGTTGTCGACGGGCCGAACCGACACCTATGGATGCACGGTTCAAATTCTCTAATTTCATGCGAGCGAAGCCGCTACGGGCACTGCTAGTAGATATATATATATATGTGGGCATTTCCCTTTATTCTACCTTAGCAAGCGGGAACGGAGATCAAGCGGAGCAGAAGACCAAGCGGGGAAGGATTGATATTGATTTTTTTAAATTGTCATAATTTTGTACATTAAACTTTTAATAAGAACACCAGAATAATTTATTAGGCAAAACAACGGTCAGCTAGTATATATATATATATATATATATATATATTAAGACTAGTTCTTAAAAAGTGTTTTTAATGCTTACTTGTTAATGTTTTTGTCGCTAGAGTAACCAAAGATATACTAATCGTCGTGTCCCTGTAGCCTTGACTTCTTGACCAGCATCATCAAAAAGACTGTTAGACTGAAATAACTCATTGTCGTCAGAAAGGTTAACATAATACACAATAATATTTTCCAGCTCCTTGATACTTCGTGAATACCCGTACCTCTCATACAGATTACCCTGTCATGTTCAGTTGCTTCAAATGGTATTGATTCAATCTTTTTTCAGTAAAGGTGACATTGCTTTCTGGAAATCGGTCATCCAATTTATTCATCAAAGTATCTAATGCTATAATGTTTTCAAACGTTTTTGAATATCATCCAGTGCTTCATCGCGGCACTTCTCGTCTACCAAACGTGCCACTTTTTGCTTCCGGTACATCATAGTTGTTTCCTTCCCCGATAGCTTTCCCGTCCCCGCTTGCTCTCCCGTTCCGGTCGCTTTCCCACTCCATGTCGCTTTCTCATTCTCGGTCGCTTTTCAGCTCGCTCTCTCGTTTCTGGTTGCTTCTCCTTTCAAGCTCGCTTTTTCGCTCTCGGTCACTTTTCCATTCCCGCTTGCTTTCCCGTTCCCGCTGATTTTCCATTCATGTTTTCGCTCACTGTCCTTATCCATTTCTGCTCATTTCCTTCTCACAGGTTCTGAGACACAGTTGGTTAACTCCTGTTCAAACTGGGTTTCGCCGCAGCAATCCACATCATTTTTTTCACCAGAAACACGCTGATTCCAAGAACCCTGTCCGTCACTTCCTCAGCCGTGTCTGCGACCAAACACTCAACAGTTTTACCATTCAGACCCCAATCAGGCAAATCACTACCAGAAGATCTCTCGCTTTCATCCATTTGTTTGCTGTTCAATTTTGTCACCATGTTGTTCTCGACCTGGCAACCAGTCTGTTTTTGTTTGAAAAATTGTTAAATTTTATCTCCATATTGCTTTTGATTCTCTTTAAGATTTCTTTGATATTTTTTTTCATCAGTTTCTCCAGGTTACCTTTTTATAACTTCTGTTAAACCAATATGACCTTCAAGAATTAATTCCTTCATTCCTTGTTGAGCTGCTATTGCTGCTATGTTCTTTTATTGTGCCGCTCTCTTTTCTTTTTGAAACGCTCTGTTTTTTTTCAGCCGCACTGTTTTCTTCTGCCTTCTTGTTCAGAGCCGCTCTGTTTTCTTCTGTCATATTGTTCAGAACTTTTATCAATTCCTCACTTGTATCAAACTCATTTCTTTCTGGGTCAAACCAATTGTGTTCCAATGACGTCCGCAGGGGTATAGGAGTTTGGGTTTTACTCTCTTAGCGTTCAGGTCTCGTTTTCTTAGCTTTTGTTTCAACTAAGCAATAGAAAGTTTTTCATGTAACTGCAAAACCATTTTATATTAGATCCCACTTCTGACACCAATTGTTACGATATCGTCTAATCGTAACGGGGTTATCTGAAATAGTTTTGTAGCTTATTGAAAGATAATGAAATAAAGCCTTGATATGTTTCTTTCTACACTTTAAGTAACCTCTTGATTTTGTGAAGTCGACACGCAGTAATCTATATCTAAATCTATATTTATATATATATATAAATGAATGTTTGTATGTATGTATATATATATATATATATATATATATATATATATATATATATATATATATATATATATATATATATATATATATATATATATATATATATATATATATATATATATATATATATATTCACACAACCTTGAGAGTCAAGGGGAATCAAATATATATATATATATATATATAAATCCTTATAACAGATCTCTAGGCCACCTGTCTCTGCATCATTTACTCGTGACACTCCTTTTCCTCGGTGCGTACGTAATATATGAATGACCCCTTAATTAATATTAAGTGTTGATCGATTAAATTATTATAATATTAAATCTACTTCTTATATGAATAAGATAGTAATTTAACGCAAACACATGTTTGCAAAAATTAATTTATTGTTCTATTATAATAATGTTATGGCGGCATCTCCGCAAATAATCCATCGATATTTCCTTTTCCTCAGAGAAAAACTTTCACCTGCAAGCATACGCTCAACATTACGTTGGTTGATTTTCTGTTCTTTTTGTAGTTTCACTACTAACTTTATAGTGTTGCTAGTACAAAGAATGTCACCACGGACAGCTTGGTAGCAGTCCCAGATATCATATGAAACAAGTAAAAAAAAAACGAGTTTTTCAACACAAACTTTGATTTGAAATACACTCGATTTAGAAATACGAAAAATGTTAAAATTACTTATACAAACATTTATTTAGATAACAATCTCTGTTTTTGTGTGTGTGTGTGGTTTTCTCTGTACGCCAATCTTGTGAGCAAAATTTAAACAGCTTTTTGACTAGCTAGGAAGCTGAAACTTTCAGCATATCTTTATATTGGTTGACAATACATAATTCAATTAAAAAAACGTAATTTGAACATTTTTAGTATACATACACACATACACACAGACACACATCGAGTGTATTTGAAATCAAAGTTTGTGTTAAAAAACTCGTTTTTCCTTTACTTGTTTCTTAATTGAATCATGTATTGTTATCCAATATAAAGCTATGCTAGAAGTTTCAGCTTCCTAGCTAGTCAAAAAACTGGTTAAATTTTATTTGCAAGACTTACGTATAGAGAAGACACACATACATACATACATACATACATACATACATACATACATACATACATACATACATACATACATACATACATACATACATACATGGTTGGTAAATCTTTGCTAAAGTTGCTGCGGGCCCTGGGAATGTCTAACAGAGAGCGGACCCGTGCAATTAAACAGATTTCTGAAGCAGCAGAATCGGCTTCATTCTGGATTTGGTCTCAAAGAGAGAAAAAAGAAGATTTTCCAAATTTAGAAGCCGCTCTCTCCGCTCCGCAAGAATAGAATTGCTTCGTCTTTGTTTACGTGGCGATATTAAGTACCGCTACGAAAGCGAAGCCGTTATGTCGTCGAAGGTTTTCTCACTTGAATAGTCTGAATTTCTCTAAAGTCGCGAGTTTATTTGCATGACAAATATCTGCCACGATGCAAGGAATGATAGAAATTCGATGTCGGAAAAGAACAGAAACATTTTCTGCCGGAGGACGTTCGTCCGTCGAACGTGGCTCGCCCCCCTTAGAACGTCAAGAAATTAAAGAGCCGAAACGTTTGCTCGAGGGGGGGTTTTCTTCTGATGACCTCCACAGAAAAGCTCTTCAGGAGTGAACACACATTTTTGAGGCGTTAGCCATTTGACCCCCGGGAAAGACCGGGTGACTCTCGGGAAAGACCTTGTGGCAACTGGGAAAGACCGGTGACACCGTGGAAAGACAGGTGGCAACTCGGAAAGACGAGTATTACGGGTATCCTGGCCCAGCTTAGCCGGGATACAAAAAACACCGTTCATCTAGCTGCGACAACGAAATCGAATTTATGCCCCCAGAGCTCCAACCGAAAGGAGGGGGAGTATGATGAGCTCACAATCGGACCTTCGGCCATCGAACTTGCTCTTCCAACGGACCCTAATGGGGGAACACTTCATGAGTGTGTGTGCGGTAGAGGTTTTGCAACAAGCCGCGGTATGAAGGTTCACCGTACGAAAATGGGTTGCCTGCTTAAAGCTGTACAGGATCATCGTACTGAAGCAAGCATTGCTTCAGGTAAAACGCCGGGCCAAGTCGGGCCGGATGCCAACCACAGCCCCGACAGGTTCCACGATCCTGATAGCGACGAGAATAGGCAACCTCGGGCTAGAATTAACTTCCCCGCTGCTGCTCACAAAGCGGATTGGTCGAAGCTCGACGAGATACTTTCCAAGCTTCTCAAAGTGCAGATGAAAGAACTTCCAATGTTTCAAGTGAACAATCTAACTGACACCATTTACAACAAGTGTTTAGAGATGTTCGGTTCCAAGGAAAAAGTTCTCATGGACAGAGGCGAAAAAACTCATATTTCAAGGCGACAACGAGAGATTGCTAGACTCAAAAAGGAAAAAAAACGACTTCGTCAACAATGGAGGAGAGCTCCAGACAACGAGAAACCAGGGCTCTCAGCATTACGACATGACTTGAGGCAGCGATTGAGTGCACTCTTGCGAGCAGAACGTTTGCGGGTAAAGAAAAGAGAACAAAGGAAGGCAAGATTCCAGTTTGTCAGAGATCCATTCCGTTATGGTAAAAGCTTGCTCGATCCACCAAAGTCAGGTACTCTGCAAGTCAGTAAAGAGCAGCTTGATCATCACTTCCGAGCTGCTTTCATTGACCCCTTGGGCGACAAAGAACTAGCTGAAAGATCAGATCTTCCCGAGATTCCTCTTCCAAAGGTTGCTTTCAACGAGGGAGTAATTTCAATTTTTGACATATCCCAATTCCTCCGAAAAACAAGAAATAGATCTGCTCCAGGCCCTAATGGTGTACCATACCTGGTGTATAAAAAATGTCCGGGTGTGTTGAAAGTTTTACACTCATTGCTCAAGTCTGCTTGGACTTCCGGGTCTGTTGATAAAGAGTGGCAAAAAGCTGAAGGCATTTTTATACCAAAGGAGAAAGTTTCAGTCGACATCAATCAGTTCAGACCAATTTCTCTTCTCAATGTTGAAGGAAAAATATTTTTTGCTGTGCTTGCCAAGAGGTTGACGAGCTATCTAACACAAAACGACTACATAGACAAGTCAATTCAGAAAGGAGGAATCCCTGGTGTTCCTGGTTGCATCGAACATTCTACCATGATCTGGGAGTCTATAAAAAGAGCAAAACAGAATCGACTCAGTTTGCACGTCGTTTGGCTTGATCTTGCAAATGCTTATGGAGCGGTTCGTCACCAGCTGATTTGGAGAGCTTTGACGATGCACCATGTTCCAAAGTTCGTTATGGATATTCTACGACAGTATTTTCAAGATTTTCACCTGAGATTATCGACAAAGACGTGTTCAACCGATTGGTTTCGTCTTCAGGTCGGTATAGCCATGGGGTGCTCTATTTCTCCCATATTATTCGTGCTAGCAATGCAACTACTTCTGAATTCAGTTGGTGCAAGGGTAGAAGATGTTTATGTCGGCCGAGGTATTTTCATGCCACCTCTGAGAGCTTTCATGGACGACACGACAATTAGTTTGAATAAGTGTATTTCAATGAGACGGACACTTGATGTCTTCAGCGATCTACTCAAATGGTGCGGAATGAGTTTTAAAGCATCTAAATCGAGAAGTCTCTCCCTGCGTCGCGGTAAAATTGATGAATACACCGTTTTCTCTGTTGATGGTAACAAGATTCCAACAGTGAGCGACGAACCAGTGAAAAGTCTCGGGAGATGGTATTGTAAATCCCTGAATGACGTTGATCAGGGTGCTTCTATTCTCCGTATGGCAACTGTCTCCATGGAAAGCATTAATGCTGCTCCGCTTCAGAGCAGGTTCAAAGTGTGGATTTTGCAATTTGTTTTAGTGCCAAGACTGCTTTGGCCTTTGACAGTCTATGAAATTGGTCTGCAAGTTGTGGAGAAACTAGAAAGAAAGATAGCTCGTTTTACACGTCAATGGTTGGGTCTGCCTCCGGGATTGACGTCTGTGGCTTTCTACGGCAAAACAGCCAAGCTGAGACTTCCATTGCGGTCTTTTGTTGAAGATTTCAAGATCAGCAAACTGAGAACTCAGATGATGCTCGATAATTCAACGGATCAGAGAGTCGTTGAGGTAAAACCAACTCTAATCTCAGGAACCAAATGGAATGCTAGGGTTGAAATAGAGAATGCCACGGTTTCTCTCCAGTGGACTGAAAGGACCGGAGCAGTTCAGTTGGGGCGGCATGGTGTTGGATGGAACCACCATCTCTGGTGGTCCAAGGCAAACGCTCAGGAAAGATCAGACTTGATTGTTCAGGACAGAAAGCAAGCGATAGAAAGCGAGAGAGTTGTGAAGAGCGCACAATTGTCACAGCAAGGCGACTGGACCAGATGGGAGGAGACAGTTCAGCGGTCTCTGTCATGGGAAGATATATGGCGCTATGCTCCAGTGCGGCTATCGTTCCTCATTAGATCGATGTATGATCAGCTGCCAACAGCCAGCAATTTAAAGAAATGGAAATTAATTGAGAACGATGAGTGTCAGCTCTGCGGTCAGTCGCAGTCATTGATTCATATTCTTTCCTCCTGCTCCTATTCCCTTTCTCATGGTAGATACACGTGGCGCCACAACCTTGTTCTCCAAAAGCTGCTGGGATTTGTAAAAGAGGCCTGCCGAAAAGCCAACTCAATGGAGGTGAAACCTAGGAGGAGGATTTATTTTTTGAGAGAGGGATTGCCGCAGCTAAATCGCCCAAAAAGAACCCTCACGGAAGGAGAGAATGTTTTCCATGCGGCGAACGACTGGAGGGTCTCTGCCGATCTGAAAACGGAAAAGTGCTTCCCAGTTTCAATAAAGGAAAGTGGAAAAAGGCCAGACATAGTTGTTTTTTCGAGTCTGGCCAAGACATTTCTTCTCATCGAGTTGACAGTGCCTTGGGAAAGCAACATGGAGGCCAGTAACATCATGAAATTAGAAAGATACAGAGAATTGATGTTGGATTTGGAAGCAAATGGCTCAAGAGCTGAGCTTTTTGCTGTTGAAGTCGGAGCACGCGGTTTGGTTGGTAAATCTTTGCTAAAGTTGCTGCGGGCCCTGGGAATGTCTAACAGAGAGCGGACCCGTGCAATTAAACAGATTTCTGAAGCAGCAGAATCGGCTTCATTCTGGATTTGGTCTCAAAGAGAGAAAAAAGAAGATTTTCCAAATTTAGAAGCCGCTCTCTCCGCTCCGCAAGAATAGAATTGCTTCGTCTTTGTTTACGTGGCGATATTAAGTACCGCTACGAAAGCGAAGCCGTTATGTCGTCGAAGGTTTTCTCACTTGAATAGTCTGAATTTCTCTAAAGTCGCGAGTTTATTTGCATGACAAATATCTGCCACGATGCAAGGAATGATAGAAATTCGATGTCGGAAAAGAACAGAAACATTTTCTGCCGGAGGACGTTCGTCCGTCGAACGTGGCTCGCCCCCCTTAGAACGTCAAGAAATTAAAGAGCCGAAACGTTTGCTCGAGGGGGGGTTTTCTTCTGATGACCTCCACAGAAAAGCTCTTCAGGAGTGAACACACATTTTTGAGGCGTTAGCCATTTGACCCCCGGGAAAGACCGGGTGACTCTCGGGAAAGACCTTGTGGCAACTGGGAAAGACCGGTGACACCGTGGAAAGACAGGTGGCAACTCGGAAAGACGAGTATTACGGGTATCCTGGCCCAGCTTAGCCGGGATACAAAAAACACCGTTCATCTAGCTGCGACAACGAAATCGAATTTATGCCCCCAGAGCTCCAACCGAAAGGAGGGGGAGTATGATGAGCTCACAATCGGACCTTCGGCCATCGAACTTGCTCTTCCAACGGACCCTAATGGGGGAACACTTCATGAGTGTGTGTGCGGTAGAGGTTTTGCAACAAGCCGCGGTATGAAGGTTCACCGTACGAAAATGGGTTGCCTGCTTAAAGCTGTACAGGATCATCGTACTGAAGCAAGCATTGCTTCAGGTAAAACGCCGGGCCAAGTCGGGCCGGATGCCAACCACAGCCCCGACAGGTTCCACGATCCTGATAGCGACGAGAATAGGCAACCTCGGGCTAGAATTAACTTCCCCGCTGCTGCTCACAAAGCGGATTGGTCGAAGCTCGACGAGATACTTTCCAAGCTTCTCAAAGTGCAGATGAAAGAACTTCCAATGTTTCAAGTGAACAATCTAACTGACACCATTTACAACAAGTGTTTAGAGATGTTCGGTTCCAAGGAAAAAGTTCTCATGGACAGAGGCGAAAAAACTCATATTTCAAGGCGACAACGAGAGATTGCTAGACTCAAAAAGGAAAAAAAACGACTTCGTCAACAATGGAGGAGAGCTCCAGACAACGAGAAACCAGGGCTCTCAGCATTACGACATGACTTGAGGCAGCGATTGAGTGCACTCTTGCGAGCAGAACGTTTGCGGGTAAAGAAAAGAGAACAAAGGAAGGCAAGATTCCAGTTTGTCAGAGATCCATTCCGTTATGGTAAAAGCTTGCTCGATCCACCAAAGTCAGGTACTCTGCAAGTCAGTAAAGAGCAGCTTGATCATCACTTCCGAGCTGCTTTCATTGACCCCTTGGGCGACAAAGAACTAGCTGAAAGATCAGATCTTCCCGAGATTCCTCTTCCAAAGGTTGCTTTCAACGAGGGAGTAATTTCAATTTTTGACATATCCCAATTCCTCCGAAAAACAAGAAATAGATCTGCTCCAGGCCCTAATGGTGTACCATACCTGGTGTATAAAAAATGTCCGGGTGTGTTGAAAGTTTTACACTCATTGCTCAAGTCTGCTTGGACTTCCGGGTCTGTTGATAAAGAGTGGCAAAAAGCTGAAGGCATTTTTATACCAAAGGAGAAAGTTTCAGTCGACATCAATCAGTTCAGACCAATTTCTCTTCTCAATGTTGAAGGAAAAATATTTTTTGCTGTGCTTGCCAAGAGGTTGACGAGCTATCTAACACAAAACGACTACATAGACAAGTCAATTCAGAAAGGAGGAATCCCTGGTGTTCCTGGTTGCATCGAACATTCTACCATGATCTGGGAGTCTATAAAAAGAGCAAAACAGAATCGACTCAGTTTGCACGTCGTTTGGCTTGATCTTGCAAATGCTTATGGAGCGGTTCGTCACCAGCTGATTTGGAGAGCTTTGACGATGCACCATGTTCCAAAGTTCGTTATGGATATTCTACGACAGTATTTTCAAGATTTTCACCTGAGATTATCGACAAAGACGTGTTCAACCGATTGGTTTCGTCTTCAGGTCGGTATAGCCATGGGGTGCTCTATTTCTCCCATATTATTCGTGCTAGCAATGCAACTACTTCTGAATTCAGTTGGTGCAAGGGTAGAAGATGTTTATGTCGGCCGAGGTATTTTCATGCCACCTCTGAGAGCTTTCATGGACGACACGACAATTAGTTTGAATAAGTGTATTTCAATGAGACGGACACTTGATGTCTTCAGCGATCTACTCAAATGGTGCGGAATGAGTTTTAAAGCATCTAAATCGAGAAGTCTCTCCCTGCGTCGCGGTAAAATTGATGAATACACCGTTTTCTCTGTTGATGGTAACAAGATTCCAACAGTGAGCGACGAACCAGTGAAAAGTCTCGGGAGATGGTATTGTAAATCCCTGAATGACGTTGATCAGGGTGCTTCTATTCTCCGTATGGCAACTGTCTCCATGGAAAGCATTAATGCTGCTCCGCTTCAGAGCAGGTTCAAAGTGTGGATTTTGCAATTTGTTTTAGTGCCAAGACTGCTTTGGCCTTTGACAGTCTATGAAATTGGTCTGCAAGTTGTGGAGAAACTAGAAAGAAAGATAGCTCGTTTTACACGTCAATGGTTGGGTCTGCCTCCGGGATTGACGTCTGTGGCTTTCTACGGCAAAACAGCCAAGCTGAGACTTCCATTGCGGTCTTTTGTTGAAGATTTCAAGATCAGCAAACTGAGAACTCAGATGATGCTCGATAATTCAACGGATCAGAGAGTCGTTGAGGTAAAACCAACTCTAATCTCAGGAACCAAATGGAATGCTAGGGTTGAAATAGAGAATGCCACGGTTTCTCTCCAGTGGACTGAAAGGACCGGAGCAGTTCAGTTGGGGCGGCATGGTGTTGGATGGAACCACCATCTCTGGTGGTCCAAGGCAAACGCTCAGGAAAGATCAGACTTGATTGTTCAGGACAGAAAGCAAGCGATAGAAAGCGAGAGAGTTGTGAAGAGCGCACAATTGTCACAGCAAGGCGACTGGACCAGATGGGAGGAGACAGTTCAGCGGTCTCTGTCATGGGAAGATATATGGCGCTATGCTCCAGTGCGGCTATCGTTCCTCATTAGATCGATGTATGATCAGCTGCCAACAGCCAGCAATTTAAAGAAATGGAAATTAATTGAGAACGATGAGTGTCAGCTCTGCGGTCAGTCGCAGTCATTGATTCATATTCTTTCCTCCTGCTCCTATTCCCTTTCTCATGGTAGATACACGTG
>OZ022243.1:28998652-29151152 GCA_963978895.1 Erpobdella octoculata | reverse complement strand
GCTTCACGAACAACATTTTTTCGGCAAAATGATTCAATCTATATGAGCAGCGCCTCTCAACAGTTACTTAGAGAGAACGATGGTTAATGGGTAGATAAATAGCGTTTAGTTATGATCACCTATGTCAGAAAAGTTAGCTAATTTTATTAACCACTGGAGCGGATCTTCCTGAGCTGAAAATTAATTTGTACATAAATACATATAATACAAATCCGTAAAAAGAGTTATAACATAAACAACAACTAATCTTGTGGCGCAGTTCGTCTAGTGGCATAGAAACCGGTTTGGGTATCCTTAGTACCCGGGTTCGATTCCAGGTTTCGTGATGTAGTTTTCTTGAGCAAGGAACTAACTAACTCATATTCGATCAGTGCCACTCAGACTTTCATTATTAACTGGTCAATAAATGAGTGTTGAGTTGTATATATTTATTGTTATGACGCCCTAAGTCCTCCGACTTTTATCTTTTTACATAGTACAACAATATTTTAATACATTTTATAAGTTTTAAATTATGAAAATTGTACTACCCAAACTCGACTCAAACTTCACCCGAACCCGAAGGTTTTTAATTTTGAAACCCGGACCCGAACCCGAAATTTTGAAAATTGAAAACCCGAATCCGAACCCGATTTTTGAAAAGTTGAAAACCAGAACCCGAAAATTCCAAAATATCCTACCCGTGACATCCCTAATATATATATATATATATATATATATATATATATATATATATATATATATATATATATATATATATATATATATATATATATATATATATGTTGCGAATAAACTGTGGAATCAATTTATCTTTGAGACACGCTCCAAGAAACACAACTCGCCATTTGGCAGAAACAACTTTTCGAGCCAAATTCTCGACCTTTCGGCACAAAACTCTCTGTTCGAGACTACAATTAGCCAAAAACTTTTCCATTAAACTTTTATTGTCAGACCGACGGACCGTTTCAGCTATGTCAGCCATCCTCAGGTTCAAAAGTAAAATGAGAAAAGTAAACAAACAGAAAGAACCGAAATTATCAACTACTTTAGTAGTTAACTACTTTTAACTATATATATATATATATATATATATATATATATATATATATATATATATATATATATATATATATATATATATATATATATATATATTAGGGATGTCCAGTGATGGGCAGTAGTTAACTACTTTTAACTACTTTAGTAGTCAACTACTAGTTTAACTACATTGGAGTAGTTAAGGCAAAAAGTTTAATTACCCGAAAGTAACCGGTAGTTAAAGAATAGTTTAACTACTTTTTAGAGTAGTTAACTACAATTAGTTTAACTACCTAAAAGTAGTTAAAGTCTAAAAAAATTAAATCAGCCTGTATATTATTTTACGCAAAGATCTGGCTTTAAATGACTCAACAACATACTCTCTGCTTATGTATCGTCATCTAACAAGAGTTTTTCTCAAGTTTAATACAAGTCTACCAAGCAGTGCTGCTGTTGAGAGACTGTTTAGTTGTGCAGGTCAAATATTAGTGCCAAGACGGTGCAAAGTGTCTGACAGTATGTCTGAAAAGCTTGTTTTCCTGCGTCATGTACTCAAAAGATAATCATCTACAGGTAATAAGACGATGTTTGACACCGTCTGAAGTAGATTGATTGACTGGATATTTAACTTATAAACTATGTGTCTTTTCATTATTAAATTAAAAAAACAATTTGTCATGGCTTTATTTAATAAATTAGATGGTGAACATAATTAATGGTTATCATGTGAGGCCTAATACAGCAATGCAATGTATTAGTGTACAAGTTTATAGAAAAAAGTAGTTAACTACTTTACAGTATTTAACTACTTTAGTTAAACTACTTCTGACAAAAAGTAGTTAACTACATAGTTTAACTGCTAAAAAGTAAATGTTACTACAGAAAAGTTTAACTACTTGAAAGTAGTTTGTTGCCCATCACTGGGGATGTCACGGGTAGGATATTTTGGACTTTTTTTTTAATACATTTATGTTTGATTTTGATTCAAATCCCTTTTCAGTGACTGATCTTGAGCTGATTTACAAATCCTTTTTGAGTCTGTGATTTGTGATTTTGATTTAATTCATTTCAATTGTGATCTTACCAAACACAAGTAAATTGAAAATATAAGAAACTTTCGAATCAATTAGAATCAATATAGAAAAAAAAACTAAGTTTTTATTATAACTTTTTACTTTAAAAAATCAAATATCGCTTTCATTAAATAAACTAAAACTTGGTGTTCATTTCTTTACAGAACAGGTCAAACCTCTGATTCTTCTTAGGCCAATTTTGGGACCTCACTTCTATTTCTTGGGGGGCCCAAAACTATGTCAAGGGGCCCACTGAAGTCAGAAGGAGAATACCTTCTCTGTTCCTTCCAAATTGACGTCCCTGAATTCACAGCTTTTATTCAGATTACAAATGATTACTGTTTTAAGAACTTGTTGTTGAGCCTTCTAAACTTATTTAGAAAAAGGAAGGTGTCATTTTCAACTTTTTTGATGGACCTGCAAGTGAAAGTCTAAATGTTTTTTGAGATATTATTTGAATTATATTTTTTATTGAATTGGCTTGAAAAAAGCCCAAAATTCTTAAATATCTGCCAATTATCAGAACTATTGATGGTCGAGAGGTGAATTTAGTAAAGATAAAGCCTCAGGATACAGAGACAAAAACTTTAAGCTAAAAAGTACAACATTTTTATTTTTCTGAAAACTCTTAGGGGGGCCCGGGGCCCTCCGGGCCCCTTAGATCCGCTAATGAGGACATGAGTGGAAGTGGTTGAGCACTTTACTAGCCAAAATTTACTTGTGTGTTTTAAAAGGCCAGTTCTCGAAAAGCTGAAAGGAGAAACCTGTACAAAATCTGTTATTAAAAGTGAACAAGGACTGTGAGTGACGAAAAAACAATCCATTGAATTGAAATTGAGCCAGACGCTTGCCGCATGTCGTGCGCGCGTACCGGGCGAGATGGCTTCCTACAAAAAGACCGATTCAAGGTCTGGCGAGGAGATCGGTGTTTGCGTCGGTTAATCGGTTTGAATTTTGGGAAGAGTAATAATGAAGACTTTATTCGTAGTTTTGCTTTCCTTTTTATTGTCAGCCTCCGCAGGTTAGATCTAAATCACTTTCTGCTAATGATTGGTTTCCACTTTATTAGATTTTTTTAAAATTTACAATACCATTACTTCGTAATAATCTAAAATTCTAAATAAATTCTTCTAAAGACAACAAGTAGGTCTAAAAGGTTTTAATAATTTTAATGATTGTTTATTTAAAACCGGCTTATAACTATAAAAAATTGCAGATGGTTTTGAAATGTAAAGTTATAATAGTTATATTTAATACTGATTTTATTATATTATTTTATTAAATCTTTGAAATCGAGTTAATAAATGTTTTATATTGTAATTTTAAAGTAAAATTTCTTAAGAAATGATTATTTTATAGTCATTGAGTAAGAAGGGTAAGAGTTTTGAAGAGATAGTATATATTAATTATTAATCTATTTGCTGAAAATTATTTATAACGTATATTTTAATAATATCAAAATATAACAGAATAAAAATTGCTTTTGAAGCTTGAAAAACATTTCTTGAAACCCAGTTTTGAGAAGTTTATTAGTAGTACAAACCCATTACTGAACGTAAATATAGGCCGGCGCAAAAGTTAACATTTATCTTGTTGTCTATTTTCAGTGAACTGAAACGATTGCTTTAAAAAACAAAGAATACGATATTTTAAACGATAATTTTATGATTATGATTGCTGGATATTGTATTATATTACATTCAGCATAATATCTTAGCCTATAATTAATATCGGACGAGTAGATAGGAATAGGTACTTTGATGTTTGACTAATCTGATGCAATCTGAAGAGATTGTGTGTTACATATGTCTTTCAATTGGACACTGATGGCTGATCTATTGCTAGGTAGAAAAGGTATTTTGGCCTACTATGAAATGCCAAGGTGTGGTAGTCACACACAGAAATCGATTAGAGTTATTTTTTCTTTTTGGTAGAACATTTGCAATGTTACCGCAATTGACCACACATTCCAGTTAAAACTTATTCAAAAACTCAAAAATGTCGGCCAATATCACGAGACGATAACTACAATAATCGGAACCCCATTAAAATTTAAACCCTGCTGCAGTGTAAAAATAGCATCGAGACATGACGCACAGCTAGAGTAGAGAGAGAGAGAGTGAGTATTGATATTTTCTTGGCGGTATGTTAATAAGGGACTGGAGACACGCGGACAGGCGCTCAGTGGATGGATGGAAGCAGGAAAGGTCTGATGCTGCAGCATGAAATGTTGGGTTGCTTGCAATGCAGTGCTGTGTTGTGCACCAACTGTATGTATGTATGTATGTATGTATGTATGTATGTATGTATGTATGTTTGTTTGTCTTTTGGTTGCGTATCGGTCGGTTGGACACAAATGATTTGTTTAGTCAGTGGATCCGACCAGGTGGAAAGGACTTTCAAATTCTTTATTTTTTGGGGATCATGCGGGTAACGATGCATTCCATATCAGAATTTTTCATTTTCTTCAAATGAGACTTTTAGACGTGGGTCTATTTTGATACAAAAAACTTAGCATCAACTTATCGCGTTTAGTGCTCGTGGATGTAAATGTTTGTGTTTGCGCGTGTCAACGTGTATGTGTGTGGTGTACGCGTGCAACTGTACGTATGCTTTGTGTGACTGTTGCAAAAGTCCAGAGCATGAGTCATAGAGATCTTTCCACTGTTTTCCATCAATACGATGAATGGGTGTGGCAGTGCAAATATTCAAGGTCTCAGATCACAACTATGTCTTACGTCGCGACTGCAGAGATCATTCCAGATTTGCTATTGCAAAACTTCACTCGACAGTTTATAACTTCAAGTAATTTAT
Source organism: Erpobdella octoculata (assembly GCA_963978895.1). Lineage (NCBI taxonomy): Eukaryota > Metazoa > Annelida > Clitellata > Hirudinida > Erpobdellidae > Erpobdella > Erpobdella octoculata. Next base: position 29,146,224 of record OZ022243.1, on the reverse strand, counting down.
GTTGAACACAGCTAGTTTATGTTATGTTGTTACTGTGTACGCAAAACAAGTGCAGCTAGCTCTAAATTAAAGAGATCATTACCCGACTTAGAATAAAATTAAAATTTTTTAAATTTAACTGATTGGCTAAAGTCAAATCTTAAATCAAACTGCATATCTTGGAAACGTATTTCGTGGAACATGAAATCAAAGTTTGACCGAATGAATTATTTGCGTCCTTCAATTAAATTAATCCAATCACATTTAATCTCTGGAACAACCGATGTAGGTCAAAAGAGTGGCTAGCTATTTTCATTGACAGCACATGTTCTCACCTCACATGTTGTAGCTCACCAAATGTCTCATCCTTATTGATCACAAAATAAGTTAGGAGAGTACTTTATTGATTATTGATTGGGACGAATTTACTCACTAATATTGATTATGATTCGGCATTAAACAATTATGTGTATTTATTGTATTGTGTAGTTTAGCTAGATAGAACCAGACATGAGAAATACAAAAGTAATAATAAATGTAAATATAATTAAATTGGAAATACCGTAATATTTGTGTAGCGTAAACAAGCATCATCTTTGGTATAGACTACTGCACACACACATACACACGAACGCCCACTCGCGTGCAGACGCACAGACACACAGACATGCTTCAGCTTCAACAGCGAACACACACACACACAAACAAACACACATACACTTCACATTGTTATCCGCTTGTCAATATTTGCTGCTATTATCTTTCCTGTTAACGTCACACAGATTCTGACACAGATGCAGACACGGAATCATCGGAAACAGTTCCAGGTCCTGAGATGCTGCTCAAACCGAGCGGAGAGTCTCACAAGAGAGGTGTTTCGGCGTCCATAGTGTTCTCATGCGAGGTTGAAACAGACCAGAGTTATGATTTGAGATGGTTCAGTCCCAAAGATGTGGAAATAACTGAAAAGTCCGGCAGGTTAGTTGTCTGACTGATTTTGTGGAGTAAGTCAAGGATTTAATCACTTATATTTATAACGGAATCAAAACAATTTTTAACGCAAAAATTGCTCAGCAATTGTTCCTGCAAGTCTGTCTAACTTTTCCAAATTATGTTTTATTCCGTCTCTGAATGGAGGCATGTTAGGCAATAAATATGGTCGCATTGCAAAGTTTTTTTGTACGAAAATTGTCCAATATGAAAAAAGATGCTAAAAGCGTTATAGCCGACGTGATATGAAAGCCCTTCATATTGTTGGATGTTCTTTCAGTGAAGCTGTAGGATAGATAAATTGGTTTTTATGTCGATATGTATGTATGTTTGTATATATGTATGTATGTGTGTGTGTGTGTGTTTGTGTGTGTCTGTGTGCGTGTATGTTCGTGTGTGTGTCCATATTGTGTGGATGGATTGGTCGAATATAATTTGGGATAGCTGTGCCTTAATGACAAGGATCTTTACTGTTTTTCCAGTCGTTATATAAAACAAGTTTTCTCAAAGTTGACTCTTCTTATAAATGTTTATATTCTCCTCACCCACCCCGGTATATAACCTCCAGTCTCCAGTACATATGATTATGATATTATGTATTTAATTAAATTAGTTATCTAATTGCCAGCTGAAATATGCAAGGAATGTGTTCAGCAGAAGTTCCAAGGATTACAATCTGACATGGCACAATATTAGAAAAATAAAATCTTTCTGTGACTACAAGCAAGGAATGAAGATTCGAGAACGAAGCCTTAAAAGGAACTTGTTGAAATAGCATAATAATGACAAACATAAGAAGAAACCAGAAACAGTCGGTCAAATCATAAATCTCTCAGGTTCAAGTGCCAATTGTATCTCCACATAAGATGTTTCCAATGAGAGATGCCTGGAATATATCCGTGTCCAGTCCAGTTCAGTCGTTTGTAGAGTTTATTTCTTAGCATAAACCTTTATCTTGCCGAGCAGTGATTGAAGATCTGAACTCTGAAATGTTTTAATGAGTGTAAGTGCGTAGAAGATGTTATGTTGTTTTAAGAGTGAGTGACATAGTGATAGTGATATGCAATTAAACGCTTGTAAGAAACTTTACTACGAAGAAGCACGTGGCGTATTTTATTTATGAAGGGGGGGATGTTTGTCGTCGCGTTTACTGCGGTTCGGAGTTTCCGTCACCTTCCTGATTCTATATAATAGAAGTCCATGTTTCAAATGAAATAAATTATTATCGAAGCATTATTTGTCTGTTTATTCATTCGTGTTATTTGTCCACAAGTGGATTTAGAGAGAGGTATAAACTATGACCCCCTTGCTCCATGTTCAACCTTCCATTCCATACATCTCAAATGCAAAGAATTTCCAGCACTTTCTCGAGCCGCACTGCCACTCTTACATATTAAAAGATCAAAGATAATTTTTTTTATTTTTCAATCATCACGTGGCAAGGTTTTCCTTTCTATCAGCCAAGCTAGCATTCTTCGCGATTTTTTTAGGCCATACCATAATGTCTCTCCACGTCTCTCTCTCTCTCTCTCTCTCTCTCTCTCTCTCTCTCTCTCTCTCTCTCTCTCTCTCTCACTCTCTCTCACTGGTCTCTTCTGAATATTGAATATACAAACGTTTATTTTATGCTTCTCCGCTGGATGGAACGGAAGTATATTTTAAATTATTTTATGAAAATATTATACTTTATGTTGTGCCAGATAATTCCAATTGTCTGTGTGATCTGGTTGTTGTTTTATTGTAGGCGATGTTTGTTACTGTTAAATAAATAATCCAATCAAAAAATTCGTAATTCCATGAATTGTGCTTGATTGGGATTTATTGTTGGCAATGAACGTAGTGAAAAAAATAATAACAAAATTGTATTTATGGTTTGAGAAAAAATTATACAGCTTATTATTGCGGCTTTCACTTTCACTCTCTGACTGTTACTTCATCAATCTCCAAATCATCTCGCATTTGATCTCGACTGTTCTGCATGCTGGTTAACAAGTCAATCCTCACTCTCTCGTGTAGCTCTGTTGACATCATCATCATCATCATCATCATCATCATCATCATCATCATCATCATCATCATCATCATCACCATCATCATCATCATCATCATCATCATCATCATCATCATCATCATCATCATCATCATCATCATCTACCGGCGTCCTTGTTAACTGTTAGTCACCACTAAGATCATTATCATTCTGTGCATACCTGCATTCGTGATTGATTGATTTGTTGTGGCTTGTTTCTGCTGCTGCTAGAAACTCGTTTGTTGAAAAAAGTCGAGTGTTCTTTTTATACACTTTTATCTAATCTTTATTAAGTTCAATTGTCATTAAAATTTTGTGCATTTTATTGCGTAGGTGTGCGTGGTCATCATCATCATCATCACCGCAACTTCCCTTACACTCTCCCATCTTCCTCCCATCTTCCTCCCATCAGCATCATTATCATTATCATCGTCATCATCATGATCGCAATCGACGTCATCATCATCATCATCACCGCCGAAAATGCCCTTACACCCATCCCCATCATCATCATCGTCGTCGTCATCACCACCATCATCACCACCACCACCATCATCATCATCATCATCGTCGTCGTCGTCATCCTCCTCTTCATAATAATAATAACCATCATCATCTTTTCCATCGTGGTGGTAAACCGTAATCAAGATTTAATGTGTGGCGGACAAAATCAATTTGCAACCAGAAACTTGTTTTCGATGTTTACACATTCAGTTTTCCATTCTTATGCAATAAGTGACTGCTTGCACTTAATCTGCCAGTCATCTGTTACGATCGTCATGACAACGGTGCAAGCCTACCTGCATGTGTGGAATTGTTAAAGAATTCTTTTTGTGCACGTGTATGTATGTGTGTATGTATGTATGTATGTATGTATGTATGTATGTATGTATGTATGTATGTATGTATGTATGTATGTATGTATGTATGTATGTATGTATGTATGTATGTATGTATGTATGTATGTATGTATGTATGTATGTATGTATGTATGTATGTATGTATGTATGTATGTATGTATGTATGTATGTATGTATGTATGTATGTATGTATGTATGTATGTATGTATGTATGTATGTATGTATGTATGTATGTATGTATGTATGTATGTATGTATGTATGTATGTATGTATGTATGTATGTATGTATGTATGTATGTATGTACGTACGTACGTACGTGTACGTACGTACGTGTGTGTATGTATATATGTACGTGTGTGTGTATGCGTTTATATGCACGTGTATGTTTATGAGTTTGTAGATTTTTAGCAGTCCATAGTTCAGTTGTTGGTGGAGGAAAACACGATTTCGGAACAAGTTTTTCATTTAGATTTTATTTTTAAACATTTTACCAGGATACTTCCAGTATGTACTTCCTTGTATGCTTCTGCAGATTTTTCTATAATATTTCTCTGTGTTTCTTCTATGTGGTACTTTTTCCGGGTACTACCACATAGTAGTTATGTACTACTTCATTGAAATTCTTCCGGGTACTACCACACATTATTTCTTCGGTTTTCTTTTTACATAGAATTTATATGTTTTTTTTCATCATCCCTGATCATTAAAATGTTTGCTTTAGAATGAAAATTTCCATTGACTACATAAATTTCTTTTAAAAAAAAAGTTTTTATTCTGCGATTTCTCTCAATCTAATTATTATTTTAACGTAATTAAATCGACCATGTACAAATTATGTTTTCTCAACCTAACCTTTAACATAACTCGTTTTTAAAGCTCAAACAACCATCTAACCCACCACTTAAATGTCAAATATGCAGGATCTATCTGGAAGATGATAACGGTGGATCAAAGAAGCTGTATGTGACAGATATTGTACTGGAAGATCGAGGAACGTACACTTGTCGGGCAGTTGTCGGTGAGACAACACTGTCCAAGTCGACAAATCTCTCTGTTTTCAGTTAGTCAAGTTTCGCTGGTATTGTTTTGTTTTCCTCAATTTGTAAGTGATTAGAAATTCTAAATCTAAGTTTTTGCTAAATAATATTGCTGTTTAGAATGGCTTTAACATGATTTTGAAGTAGTATTATTCTTGGTTTGTCTCTGTTCTGGTGTAATTATACAAGCGCTGTTGATCCGTAAAACAACTTTCATGGCAGCTCTTTGATTTCTTGTAGGTAGATGCAAGGAACTGTTTCACAATTTTATAGCAAGTTTCCTAAATAACTTTATTTCCATCAGTTCGATTCTGACATTTTCAGAACAATAAATTTGAAAAAAAAACACTTCTATTCGATTGTAACCACCAAAGAGTTTGTTTTTTTTTTTAAACGATTTTACGTTTACTTACTTGCAGAAGATATTTCATTCGATTCGGCACCTACTCCTCAACATCATGCCATCTACACTGATGCTGTCATCGTTTGTAAGGTCAGTGGTAAACCACTACCAGTTGTGTCTTGGAAATACAAAGGAAAGAGACTCAGTCCTGGTTAGTCACCTGGTCTTTCTCTCTCTTTCTTTCTTTTTCTCTCTCTCTCTCTCTCTCTCTCTCTCTCTCTCTCTCTCTCTCTCTCTCTCTCTCTCTCTCTCTCTCTCTCTCTCTCTCTCTCTCTCTCTCTCTCTCTCTCTCTCTCTCTCTCTCTCTCTCACTCTCACTCTCAATCTCTCTGTTTTTCAATTCAAATTTTTAACAGCAAAAGATTTGCTTCAAACTTAATAACTAAAAACGATTATATAACTGAGTTTTTGTTTTTATTGTTTTTTCCTGTTCTACAATTAAGAGGTTAATATATTGAACGAGACATGATAATTGTGAAGACTGGAGCTTATTGAGTGTGTATGCATATTGTGTATGTATGTGTGCATGTAGATATGTATGGGTTTATAAATGTAAGTTTGTGTTTTTATGCGTGTGTAGTATGTATGTATGTGTGTGTAATTGTTCAACTTATACTTTTTAAATTAAAATGGTTTGCAGTCATTGAAGCTTTTTTGTTCTGTCTTGCTGGTTTTATATCTGATCATTATATAAATCGGTGGCAAGATTCTGGGGGGGGTGTGAAGAGTTACAATTCTGCCCATGAAGGGGTGTTTCCTGAAGGGTAATTTCAAGTAATTTGAAATTTTCTAATAAGCAGAGATAGAGTCAACAACAACCCAAACTTAAGCTCCTAAACTTTTAAAAACCAGTATCCAATGTGTTTTATTATAGTGGTCAAGGTCTTTGAAAGATTTATAACTGTAAGCTGAGATTAAATGTCTACTTTGTGTTTTTTTTGTGTACTCTGGTTATTATGGTACTGTTTTGTATGCTGGAATTATCTTTAAAAATATGTCAACAATAATTAAATAAACATATTTGATGATAAGTTAGTTATTAATGTATATAATAATTGCAATAAATGAATATATTGAAACATTAAAATTTGTGAGGAAACTAAGCGAGAAGACTAAAATGGTTATTGGTTATTTTAGAAAACAAGGAAAATGCAGGCAAATCCAGTAAATACGTGGTGGCAGAAGATGGACTTGAGGTGAGAAATATAACTATGAAAGATAGCGGTGATTATACTTGTCAAGCTGAAGTGGAATCCGACGGAAGATTCGATGAGAAGAAGATACGCGTTGAAGTTCATGGTAGTATTTGTTGAAACATTTCTTGTGTGATCATTATTACTTTTTGAGCAGGTCGTCATTATGATCAAGAGTTTTCTATTTAGTTCTAACTCGTTCCAATTTGTATTGTCACACCACTCACTCACTCACACTCACTCACTCACTCACTCACTCACTCACTCACTCACTCACTCACTCACTCACTCACTCACTCACTCACTCACTCACTCACTCACTCACTCACTCACTCACTCACTCACTCACTCACTCACTCACTCACTCACTCACTCACTCACTCACTCACTCACTCACTCACTCACTCACTCACTCACTCACTCACTCACTCACTCACTCGCTGGCTCACCACTCAATAATTCCAATTTAAATGATGAACTGAGTCATGTGCCTCTGAATCATCTCAGTTGATGATTCCATGTTGATCTTCCATTGATTACTTTCTTCTTGCTTTATTTGACTTAGACTTTGTTTAGGATGGTCGGGGAAATGAATTGATGAGCGCCACGGATGGGAAATAAGACATTTGGAAATGGCCTTAAGAGAGCCCTATTATATTTGCTGTGACTGGCAACATAAAGAGTCATTGCCTTTTTGAAAAAATAAAAAATGAGGCACATATTTGCTGGTAGTTTGTATCTATCAATCTCGGTCAATTAAAGTGGTCTGAAAGCTTTATAATTTTTTCATAATTTTTACTTAGACTGACTGATTATTTAATTATTATTTATATTTATTAATGTTATTTTTAATTATTACCATTTTTAATTTTTTCCTTTTTTCTCTGTTTAAATATTTATTTTATATAAAATTTTTCATTAAAATTTATTGAACCTTAAATTATTATCTAGATTTCAGAGTATTTTTCTAAATTTGAATGATTTTATAAACTTTTTTAGCTTTGGTATCTGGACTTTGAAAGTTGAAATTTTTCCTGGTGGTTGTGAAATAACTTAATATAAATATTATTCAGTTCCTCCGAAAATAACAGAAGGACCAGGAAAAACAGAAGGAATTGAAGGAGACGAAGTTTCAATTCTTTGCAAGGGTCAGGGTCACCCCGCTCCATATTATAATTTTACTAAGGTTTGCAGATCTCTTTTGTTTGTTTATGTCTTTATTTATTTGTGGTTTATATAATACTATAGATACCCAATCAAAAATAAAGGATTTTTTAAATATCATTTATCATTTTGCGATTGTTTGTTTATGTCTTTATTTATTTGTGGTTTATATAATACTATAGATACCCAATCAAAAATAAAGGATTTTTTAAATATCATTTATCATTTTGCGATTGGATTGCAGTGCTAATTTTTTTTATCTTTAGAACTGATGATGTACAATTGTGTAATAACTTTTATTAAACGCCTGCACGCACTTTTTCTTATCAACAGCTGACTACCACGTTATACAAAATTGTTAACATGCATACATTGCATACATTCATGGACAGACATAGAAAATTATGTATATCGACTAGCTGTTTTTTGTTCTTGTTTTTGGCTCTTAAAACGTAAAATAATGAACAGATTTTCTAAAATTTCTAAGTGAAGACTACCTATACCTATATGCCAAATTTTGTTTAGTTTGCTCCAGTGGGTCGGATGTGATGAGCGAATACCCACACATACACATACATTGCCTTATAAAGATATTAAAATTGTTATTAATTAATATTTATTATTATTGTTTTTCCTTCTTCTTACTTTCATTTTTAAGTGCACAATTGTTATTTGTCTTAGTATTTATTTTATAAAAACGTTAAATTGTTTTTCATCTCTTACTGTAACATTTATTTTCCTTATCAATAATAATATCGTGGTATAACAACTGAATATTCAACCTAGATAGAAAACCTTCTATTGGTCACGAAGGATAGAACCAATTGCTCATAGTTAAGTTATATAGAGATTTCAATAAGTATCATATAACTACTGATGTTATTGCATTTTGTTACATCAATTCATTCGTAATCATGGTGTAGCCAGCAATACCACAAGAGGCCTATCAGATTGTTTTATGTCAAGGTTGTGTATCCACATTATATGTTATAGGTCAGAGGATATCTATCTGAAATAATTGCAAATATATTTTCTCAAACTGATAAAGATTAAATTGAGTTCATCCAGTATAATAAATGACTCACAGCCAAATAAGACAAGCAATACCAGGCGTGGTCCCAATATTTTCTAATGGAGGATGATGATAAAGTTATTATTGGTTGGCAGTCTTACAATCACCACATTTGAGAAGCAGGGCCAATTTTTACTTAATTTTACACAACTTTCTTATTTCATTTATTTAAATTCCTTTCTATAGCTGTAAGCTGAATGCACAACTCAGACTGTTACAGTTGTGCAAATAAATTGTGTATAATTACATTCATTACTGAAATCATTTAAAAATATTCTTTTTAAGCCAAAATAGTGTCAGCAGCATTGTGAATCTATTGAATCTTGTGAATCTTTACTCACAACTGTCCTGGGCAAAGTCTTTTACAAAATTATTAAGAAAAGATGTCATCTTGATAACTATTCACAAAATTTGAACACACTTGAGTCATCTTCCAAACAGTTCTCATGAGCCCCTAAAAGCTCTTGATTTCGTCCTGACATTGAAAACATGCCTAGGAAACAGATTAGAGATGGGAATCGAACCCTATTTTAAAAGTGAGGGTTTGGTTTCGTTCAGTAGGCGATAAGATTCAGGTTTGGTCAGGCAGTTGTAAGTAAATTTCTGATTTATTTCGATGTTAATCGCAGTTTAAAAATTTCAATGTAAGGCTGCTAAATATATATTTAAAAAAATAATCATTTTTTATTTTTTTATGTTTCCATAATAAGTATAGCATTCCATTAAATGAGAGTCAATACACAAATTTAAAACAAACACATAAATTCATTAAAGAAGCATATTACATTTGAAAGAAATAATTATTTCTAGCATGGCCATTAGAGTACTGCATTGGTCGATTTTAGGGGCCTGGCCTTTCAGCCACTTGGCCCAGCCCCGTTTTATAGGCTAAAATTCCAGACCCGGTCCGTTTTTACAAAACTGAAATTCCTATACCTGGCAAAAGAATATTGGCCCGATCCGGCTTTACTTTAAGCCCCGCCTCTTTTTGAAAACCCTAAAATCAAGGCTCGTACAGGACTCTAGTGTCCATACTAAATCAAGTCTTCTGTTCACCTACACTTAATCTACAGCTTACAAAATCTTTTACTGGGTGTCATAGTTGCAGGTATAGCTAATAGAGACTAACTATCGCGTTCCTACGTCTTCCGCTGTCAGTTCCATTTCTTCTTAAGTCACACATACATAATATGGTTTAAATACTACTTCATTCAATGTAAAACGCTAAAACTCCACTGGATCTCACCAACCTATTTGTTGTTGCTACATTTTTATAACTACCACTTCCCTATCTATAATTGTTAATTTTCACAAACAGGACAACAAAGCAGTGCAATCAAATGATAGAATTCAAGTTGATACAAAACTGGGATCAGTGACTTTCAAGAAACTTGCAAAAGTGGATGAAGGAAATTACACCTGCCACGTTTCAAACGATGTCGGATCAAAAAGTGCTGACGGATATCTGAAAGTCTTAAGTGATTATTTTCTTTAAATGATTGTTTTCTACCACTTGAAGTCGTGCAATAAAACGTTTGATTTATTATAGATGCTTTAAGATTTATAAACCCAAATTGTAAATTTTAATTGTATTTGTTTTGTGTCACGCAGTGAAGCCATTTATTCATCAGTTTGAAAACAAGTCGAATATCGAGGGACAGCCAATTTCCATGGAGTGTAAGTCACATGGAGATCCGCTTCCTGAATTTGTATTCACAAAAATAGGTAGAAATGAACCTTTCAAGCTTGGAGACAATGTTAGTATATCACATTTTTCTGGTAGTTAACTTTTTTAATGTGAGTGTAAATTTATAATCTATTTTTGAGTAATAAAAATCAAAATGTGAACTTTTAAAATATTTTTTATACTTTTAAACATATGACATTTGTTAAAATAGATTTTTTAGTAGTTAATAGATAAGTTTATTATTTAATAATTTTCATTTAAATTTATCTTTTGTTTGAAATACCTTTTTCTGAAAATAGGACGATGACAGAATCTCAGTCTTCAAAAACGAACTCGATGTGATGAGGCTGTCCATCAAGAAATTGATACCAGAAGATGCTGGTGACTACGTGTGCATTGCTACCAATAACATCGGCAATCACGAAGCCATTGCTCATCTCAACGTCTCGTGTGAGTCATTTTAATATACGAACAATCATCACTATCATTTAGTTCACTTTTCAATCTGTTAGGTTAGATTGAGGTTATGGGTTGTTAGATATTAGTATTGAGTTTAATTAAATTTGGAAAGGTTAGGTTCTTAATCAAACAATAAGCATTTATTTGGTGAAATCTCATCTATGATCCTTACAGACAAACCACGATTTCCATCAAATCATACAAAGCTGGTTCACATATGGGCTGGCAAATCACGTAACATAACGTGCGAGGCCGATGGGGGTCCTTATCCTCAGTTTGTGTGGCTGAGAGGGGAGGATGTGGTCAAGGAGAATTCAACCTACACAATATTTTCATCTGAGAAGAAAAGCATTTTGCAGGTTGAGATTGTACAAATAATTTGTAGATTTTAAATTTTATTTATTTAATTTAATTTATTAAATTTTGTTATAAAATAGCTGGGTATTTTTGGTTCATTGATTATAATCAATCCATCTTAGTTATTTATGAGCCTTTTTTAATTTTGAAAAGCCTATGTCCATTTTTCTGATGGAACTCCCCACATTGCTCTTGGACTGCTCTGTTTAGCCAAGCATGTAGCACACGCACATATACACACACATACATACATACATACATACATACATACATACATACATACATACATACATACATAGATATACATACATTCATAAAGTGGTACCTCGAGATACTTATTTAATTTGTTCCGTAACCTTGCTTGTACATCGAATTGCACTTACCTCAAAGCATTTTTCTTTATTTAAATTAATTGAAATGCCATTAATCCGTTCCAGCCCCCAAAATGCCAACCCAGTTGTTGTTGCTACATGCTTTTGAATAAGAAAAATGTGTTTATACATGAAAAATATTGTATAAAACATATTAAAAGAGAATGTAAAGAAATGAACTTAACTAAACTTCACTGAACTTAATTGGCCTTAAATGTTACTGTACAATGTTTTGCTTAATTTTCATTGCTGCTTTTCTCTTCACTGATCTTTGCCTTTTTCGCCACGCTTTCTTCACTTTCACCTGCAGGCCGTTTTAAAACAAAACATGTCCAAGAAGTTTTGTTTCTTGTATCTTCTTTCCTTTTAGTATGTTGCGGAAATGAGTTAAGCAGGTGTCATTAAACAGCTCCGATGCATGACCAGTTGCAACTTTTTCTGGGCGTTTCTTTTCCACGAACTGTGACACTCTCTCCCACATTCTCAAGATATCTTTTATCTCAATTGTAGAGATAACCTCCTCCACTTCTGGTTCCTCCTCGAAACCAATTTCTTGCAAAACCTCCGTATACTGCTGCAACTGTAACTTTTCAAACTCCTCGATCGTCAGTTCCTGGGAGTGCTCTTTCTCATCCACCTCCAGGCCCATGGATATCCCCAGAGACACAATCTTTTTTTCCACTGAAACTTCGGGTTTAAATCCTTGGATGGTCCTTTCAACTCAGGCCACAGCTTCTTCCATGCAGAGTCTGATTATTCAGTTGCTCGTATCTCAAATGTTACTCGTATCTCAAGTGTTACTCGTATCTAAAGTGTTACTCGTATCTCAAGTGTTACTCGTATCTCAAGTGTTACTCGTATTTCAAATGTTACTCGTATCTCAAATGTTACTCGTATCTCAAATGTTACTCGTATCTCAAATGTTACTCGTATCTCAAATGTTATTCGTATCTCAAATGTTACTCGTATCTCAAATGTTACTCGTATCTCAAATGTTACTCGTATCTCAAATGTTACTCGTATCTCAAATGTTACTCATATCTCAAATTTTACTCGTATCTCAAATGTTACTCGTATCTCAAATGTTACTCGTATCTCAAATGTTACTCGTATCTCAAATGTTACATGTATCTCAAGTGTTCCTCGTATCTCAAGTGTTACTTGTGTCTCAAATGTTACATGTATCTCAAATGTTACTCGTATCTCAAATGTTACTCGTATCTCAAATGTTACTCGTATCTCAAGTGTTCCTCGTATCTCAAGTGTTACTTGTGTCTCAAATGTTACATGTATCTCGAATGTTACTCGTATCTCAAGTGTTAACTCGTATCTCAAATGTTACCCGTATCTTGAATGTTACTTGTATCTCAAATGTTACTCGTATCTCAAATGTTACTCGTATCTCGAATGTTACCCATATCTCGAATGTTACTTATATCTCAAAACAAAACATCACTCGCTCAGCGGCTCGTATCTCACAAATCTCGTATGTTAGAGCTCTCGTATGTCGAGGTACCACTGTATATATATTCACACATGTGGACATATGGACAAACATTTTTATAGATATAGATTGTTTTACAAATTTTATTTTTTCAGATTACTGTGCAAGAAGTCGATCAAAGCTGGATGTATGGAGAACTGAAGTGCAAAGCTAAAAATTATTTAGGAGAAAATGATATCAGCATTGACCTGAAAAGAGCAAGTTAGCACCGTGTTTCTTTTGTCAGTTATCTAAAAAATTATTTGTTAGGGATGAACATATTAAAACTAAAAACTATTAACAGCTGTACCTGACAGTCCTAAGATGGTTAAAGTTAATGAAACGCTTCCCACTGGATTCATCTTAAGTGTAATTCCTCCAGAAGACGATGGCGGTGAACCGCTGAGTGGATATAAAGTGGAATATCATGTTAAAAATTCAGTTGGGATTTCTGGTTGGTTTGTTTTGATAATATTATTGTAGGATGTAATTTTCATTTTATATTTACTTCATAAGAATATATAATTAATGTAAACATATCATTCATATAGTGAATAAAGTATCTGAGGGATTTTTGAATGCTTCCATGAGTTTAAAATAAAAAGCTTTTAGTTTTGATTTAGAAAAGTAGATATCTGGAAATAAAAACTGTTTAGTGTAATAAAAAACAATTGAAAGTATAACTTTGGAAAATAAAATAAAATTAGGATATCAGTAAGGAAATTAGATCGTGCGCTTTTGTGACTTTTATTTCCGAAATGCACCCTAAAATACTCAAATAATAATAACAATAGTCAGTTTATTATTTGTCGTAACCCTAAAGTTAACCCTCGATGTAACCATAGGGTTAGCATACTCCTTGTGGTTAGAGTACAGAGTCGTAACTTTCTCTTACCCTTATACCATATGAAAACTACCTTGAAGCCTAATTTATTATAGATTGATCCAGTTGTTCGGATGTGAGAAGCAAACAAAGACACACACCTTGCCTCTTATTTTAGTCGTTTTTCTGGCGATGTTTATTTTATACTGTCGCTTTTTCTCTTTTTAAATTCCTTATATTAACTTCACCGCCAGTCTTGCTTACTTGCTTACTTGAATGTTTGCAAACCTTGAAAGTGAAAATTAACTAACTTCCCGTTATTCAACCGAGCTGAATTTTGAAATATAGGCTCCATCCTCACAACAATCCATTCTGTTGAATTTTGAAAATTTTATAAAGATCAAATTTTTCTTTTTTTATTCGAAAAAATAATTAAATATGTTTAGAAAACAATTCAAACATAATTATATAAATATTTAAATTTATAAATTAAAAAAAAAATTTTTAAATAAAAATTTTATTTAAATGAAAAACCAGAGAATTCTGAAATATGAGGGATTTGGGAAAAAAACCCACTTTTTACGGTTTGCCTGATATGGTTCTAATCAAATTACCTCTAATGTAATATCTTTATTTTCATCGCAGTTACCTTGGCAAATGAGTCTGCTCCTACAGAACACCCTCCATATCAGATTATTGTAGCCGACGTTGAAGATAAAGGTTGTTGTTTAAACGTTCATGTTACATATGACATTATTCTAATGTTCCTGTAATTTATTACACTATTTCTTTACAGATTAATTTTTTTATTTATAAATGTGCATAATTCTACATTGAATTACGCTGATTTTTTCTGATTTCAGGTGATAATATTTTGAACATTGTGAACTTGAAGCCCAGTACTGATTATGTTTTAAGAGTTAGAGCCAAGAACGAGGTTGGACTGGGAAGACATTACCAAGTTGAAGCAAAGACAGAAGCTATTCGTTAGTTAATTATGTATTTATTTTTAATATGCTTATTTTTCATCCATACAATCTGTTTGGTTTAATGGTTTTTTTTTCATTTTTAGGCAAACCCTATCCAATAAAAATAAGCTCGCCACCAGAGGGCGATGCATTCAGTTATAAGATTGAATGGGAAAAACCAAACGCAGGTGGTCTGCCTATCAAGAGATATGAGTTTAGATATAGAGAGGTTGGTTTTATCAGTTAAAAGTAAGCTTATTATTCGGACTTGATATTGAAATAATATCAAAAGGTTCTACAATAATAACATTATTTTAAATTTTAGAAAAACTCTGTCAAAGGACAAGAGGGGCTATTAGAATGGAATCATGTGCCAAGAGATGTTGATTCAAATCAACCACTGAACTCATTCACATTGAATGATTTACTCCCAAACTCTACGTACCAGCTTCTGGTTAAGGCTGAAAATGACATCGGTTGGTCAGATCTTAGTCCAGTTTTTGAATTCCAGACAAGAGAAGGTTGGTGCTGCTAATCATTATTTATAATGTCTAGTCATTTTTATAATCGGTTATAGCAGTTTGTTTTTAATAGAAAGGTTTATGAGCAAACATTTTTTTGTTGTCTGAATAAATCATATTTACAATGGCTCGATAATCATTATAATTTACTGGATCTCCTAAGAAATAAAAATCTTTAAGAAGAAACTGAAAAGGCTAAAAAAGTCAATTTATCTTTAAAACAAAAAACTATTTTAATGGACAGAGTATGGAAAAAAAGTGTGGGAGTGCCAATATTGTGCCACTGAAAAAAAACGCTGGTTAAAAGTTAATGTTTATAGCCACATAATTATATTGGTTATAATTAATAAGTTATTATTTATAATTATTCTGAGTTTATTTATTTAACCAGTTAATGTTTATAATTGATAAACAAATGTTTCACATCAATTAATTAATTTCCTAAAAAAATTAACTAACTAATGTGTATATTTATATTTAATTTTTAATATTCATTAAAATAAATAATTCAATAATTTCCGAGATGTTAAATCTCGAATATTCAAGATGAAACACAATATTTAATTGAGTTCTTGTTTTCGAATATATTCAATATCAACAGTTTTTTTTCTTCCTCTCCTTCACTCGGCATTTCAGCAACTGAAGGTGAAAGCTCGGAACGTGTGCATTCTGCAGCGAGCATTGGAACTATCGTTGGTCTCGTTCTGTTTGTTCTCTTCCTTCTTTCGGTTGTTGTCGACATACTCTGTTACTTCCTTGTTGGATGTGGGGTCACTCACACCCTGGTCAGCAGGTCAAAGGGCAATTCGATGGCTGCTGAGAAAAAGAAGGTTATGGAAGAAGGAGAAAAGTTAGTTATTTATTTATTCATTTTGTGTTTGCACATATTTTTGTGTAAGTTTGTGATTTTCCTGGCAAAGACTTAATAAATATTGTTTATTATAGATGGACTGTTCTCATTATTAAAAGAAAAATGTATTTAAAAAATCAAGTTATTTATATATTAAAGTTAATAATTGAGCATTTGATATTTCGTAACCTGGTGATTTAATTTTTCATGAAAAAAAATTCATACTTGAATTACATAAATTACATATGCTAGAACAGAACTTAATCGCTTGTGTGAAACGCAAATTGCTTTAATTCTTCTGATTGGACGATTCATTGTTATCATAATTATATTAAGGTTATTTAATGAAATTAGATCTGCAGCAAATATGTGCAAACTTTAATTTTTTACGGATAGCAAGAACATAGATGCAGATGATGATGATGATGATATTCAGAAAAGTGTCGATAATCCCATAATCATAGATGAGTGAGAAATGAATGATATTAAGACAAATTCTTTTTTCCAAATTTGCATGATAGCTGCAGTATCTTGGAAATATTTTGGAAACAGCATTTGTGGTGTATGCGTGTGTGTGTGGTTTATTAAATCCTACTTTTTTTTAAGCATTTATTTTTACCTCATTAAAGAAATTTTTCTTTATTTAGGTGATAATTTTTCTTTTTCTTTCTTGATAATTTATTTTAGTTTTGTATTCCCATATTTTTTACTCTATTGTGTCGCTTATTTTTCTTGTCATTAAAAAGTTAGATTTGTTTGTCATGTATTTTGTTTTCTTGTGCGCATGCATGGTTTTCGAATATTTTAAAATAATTACTTTTTATATCATTAGGAGAGTTTTTAATTGCTAAAATATATTTCAGGGAGCATTTGAAAGCACAGGACGACGACGATGACATAAAGAAACCATCCATAATCTACGAAACGACTGAGGTGTTTTTCTTTTGAGATTTTTTTTGTTTTATTTTTCAAAAATAAATGAATTTTGATGTTTTATGTTTTATTTCACATTCGTATCATTTTGCTACTTGTAAACGTTTGATTGTGTCTGTTAGTTATCCGCTGGAAGATATTTGGGTTGAGAAGTGGAAAGTAGGTATGGAAGAGAAAGAAAGGATTGCAGGAAAATCTGGACAAGACTAAAGTCATGAGATGTTGGATGCTACTGTGGATTGATCAGCCAGTAAAGTCAGTAAAGTAGCCATGTGGAGTGAAGGAGTAGGTTCAAATTCCATCAAATTCACCTTATGCAATGCAGGATATGTGGTCTCTTAGAAGTATAGCAAGATTAAAAGTAAATTGAAAGAAATTTGGCTACTTCTGCTTTTAAAAATGCCAAGGAGGAAATCTTGTGAGTCCTGATGTGCTGCAACAAATATTACTTGGAGAGGGTCGGAATTTGGAATGTGTTGACAAATTCTGCTACCTGTTGTGATACTGGAATTTATTTAGAGTGAGAGTGTTATAAGTATGGGCAAAGTCCAGGGAGTTGACTCTAATATTAACCTCAAGAGAAGCATATTTGAAAGTTAAAGGTCAAGTTTACAGAACTTGTGTACAGACGGTTTTGGTGTATAGCAGTGAAAGCTGTCCAGTGAAGACAGAGGATTGTGCTGCACAGAAAGAACAGAACGGAGGATGATCATCTGGTGTGAGTCTCAAGAGCAGAATACCAACTACCAAACTGCATGGGCGACTGGCTTTGGAGGAGGTTGCAGATGTTGTGAGGCGTGGTCGGCCGAGGTGGTTTGGGCATCTGGAGCGGAAAAGCAGAGATGATTGGCAGTTGGCAGGCGCAGGTGCAAAAAGTCTTGGAGAGAATGTGTCGGACATGACCTGCTCAGTCTTGGTCTTCCGGCTGACTTGGCACAGGATAGAACTGAATGGAGGCGCCAAATTGGAAAAACCGTCTAACCCGTTCAAGCACGGAAAACGGACGTGAAACCGGAAAAGAAGAAAATGTATTGTATCATATTACTTCTTACTTGTATATATTTTCTTTGTTTCTGTTAGTTGTATATAAATATTCATTTGCACCAATTGATTTTTCAAAGGATGAAGTAGAGAAAGAAGACGACATAAAGAAAGAGCGGGTTGCATAAGAAGCAAAAAAACTTCCAAATTGCACAGCACGAATGAAGATGTTGATATGCAGATTCGATACGTTGAAAATACGATGTTTCAGTTGAAAATACGATGTTTCAGTTGAAAATACGATGTTTCAGTTGCGCAAAACATTCTCACTACACTTACTTCCCTAATTGTGAATTGTGAAACGGAAAAATTTGTACACATCGATGATTCTATTCGTTTCTTCTTTTCTATCTCTGCATTTACAGTTCTTGTCAACGTGTGTGATTGGTGGAAAGAACGTGATTGTTCATTATTTGAAGCTTTTTTAGTTGCATGTTGTGGACTCTGTTCGTGTTTTGCTGCCTTGCTGTAAACAAATATAAATTATTGCTATTTTATTGTTCTTTTTTATTCTGCTTTTCACAACACTTAATCATTTTGACATAGAAAAATAGATTTTCATCTAATTTTTCATTTAATACCAGCAGTAGTTATTTGGATTTCAATTCGCATTTATATATCAAATATAATATTTTCTCTAATTCTTTCTACAAATAAGCATACAATTTCAATTTGAGCCGGCTTCAATTAAAAATAAAAGAGCTGTACAAGTGGCTTGACATTTAATGCACTGAGTAACTATCCAATCCAGTT
The DNA here is from genome assembly GCA_963978895.1 of Erpobdella octoculata. Lineage (NCBI taxonomy): Eukaryota > Metazoa > Annelida > Clitellata > Hirudinida > Erpobdellidae > Erpobdella > Erpobdella octoculata. Next base: position 29,127,250 of record OZ022243.1, on the reverse strand, counting down.
AGTTATCAAATTATCTTTTTTTTCTATTATTGAGTTGTTTTGTTTGATTTTTATGACAATTTGACGGTTATTTTTCGTGTTTCGCTTGGCGTCTGTCAACTATTTCTAGTCTTTTACAACATGAGCATTCTGATGCAAGCTGTCTGAGACTGAATCGTATCATATTGACCACTCCATTCTTGGACCACATTCCAGGAGTTATTCTCTAGAAAATGTTAACTATTGTAAATACTGTCTGCATTTGCAAAAAGAGGCTCAAGAAAGTGTTTTTGCATGGATTTGTTCCAAGTGATTGCTTAATGTTGTCCACTTACTAATTAGTAATGCAAATTATTCTATTGGCTGTTTAGCTTGCTATTACTTGCAATCTCTGTTCGAGGATCTGTGTTTGTGGTCTCACCACTTTGTTGTGAACATTTTGTTTATATTCGACCGCTTTGCTTTTGGAAAAAGTCTGGAGTATATGTTACCCTAATTCTGTGTACATGTCTGTCTGTATGTTCCTTCCATGATTAGTTTTGTTACACATATTTGTCGTGCTTGCTTTTTTGCAAGATAAATTTGACTGTTTTTTTTGTAGCTGTCTATGCTATAACTGAAAAGAAAAAGTGACATATCTATTATGAGAAAAGGGTTTTAATGTTCCCAAGAAGAAATTAGGTTTGCAATTTCTGTCTTTTATTCCACACGCTTCTATTTTTAATGCATATATTTATATAGATATACATATTTTTTTATTTTTAAAATTTTTATCAATGCTGTGTTTATATTATTTCTTTCTTTCTACAACAATTGGCCATTTCTGTTTAAGTCGCCTTGTTTTTGTTGCATCTCAGTCAGTATAATTTTAAAACCAAAATCAGTAACTTTCTTCTTCGTTCTGCAAAATATTTTAATTTTTTTGCATTTCTGTGCCGTTGTTCAAAGAAAGTTTCTTCGAATAGAATATCCACTTACAGTGTTTGTCTTGAGAACTCATTCTATTAGATGCCTTGGCATCTCAGAATCAATCCTCAAACTGTTTTTATGGCAGAATCAGTGGCGTAGCGAAGTGGAACAATATCAATGGAGGCAAAAGTGTATAAGGTTTTCAAGAAATCATGGGAAAAGTACTTACGACCAACCTCCCTCTCCCCAGTTATCAGCTATTTGTTGAGGATAAGTTTATAGATGGGATTTTCTCATTTTCTAGGGACGCATACATTGGACTTTGCCCCGGGCGCCAAAAACAATAGCTATGCCACTGGGCAGAATAGCTGTCCCTCACATTCCAACAATATTGGAAAGTACAAGTACAATGGCCAATTTTTTGAAATATCTTTTAAAGCTATACTTCACAAATTTGAGCAAAATACAAAATTATTGATGAGTTAAAAATATTATCTGTGGGTCTTTCTTGTGGTTCAACTTTGAACGATTCTCTTTTTTCCTATTATTCTTTATTACTTTAACCTATATGTAAAACATATCCTCCATTCTATTTGCAAATGATAACCATTTCTAAAAGCGGTAATCATCATACAATATAATCTTCTACAAATCCATTACTTTTCAAATTAAAGACATAACGAAAGATGTAAATAACTTGATGAGATGCCTCTAACAGCCACATATCTGTATAATTGAACTTTAGAATTAGTTAATTTATTATTGACATGTATATGCCGAGATGTCAGTGTTGCATCTGTTAATTTAAATGTTTAATGTCAGAGGATCACAATTAGACCTTCCCCCATAAAGGTTTAAAGTTAGTTGACCCCTTAGTAACTAGTAAAGCTGACCACAAACCTGAAGATACGTTGAAGTATGTTTATGCTCACATCATCATGCTACAAAAATATTATCTTTATGCTCTTTAGTCTATCAAATAAATAATCTTCCCTGTCAACTTGGCATGACCTCACATTCGTCCTTGACACAGCACAATCTACTTTCATTTTCAGATATTATTTACAAGTATTGGTAAGCAATTTTTAATATCGAATGGATGAAACTGATTTTTGATGACACAAACGAGAATGTACAGTAGAAGTCCATTAGTCCGGCATTCAACGGTCCGGAATGCCCGATGGTCCGGCATCACTCTGGAAAATTGTAAAAAACTTTGGCCAGCTGCAAACCCTCCATTTGACATAACTCTACAGACTGATGAGAAAGAAGACCATCAAGACACTCTGACCAAAGTTTTGGATGTCGTTAGAAGTGTTGACAATTCCTTGAAAAACCTGCCTGAGGATGAGGTAGAGGAGTGGCTTCTAATCGACGAGATTGAGCCTGTTGAACAAGAACTAACCGATGAGGACATTATCAACAGTGTAGTAAACCCTCAGCTTACTCAAAATCTTGAAGAATGTGACTCAGATGCCGAAACGGAAGAAAAGGAAAAAATCAGCTGGACAGAAGCTGCAGAATCACTAAATAAGTTTATCTCTTTTGCTGAAGCTAGAACTAGCTACAGTGCTTCAGAAATTATTGATTTCCATATCATTAGAAATAAATTTTATACTAAATGCCAAAAGTCAAGAAATCAAAAAGACGTTCATGACTTTTTTAAATATAAGTGAAATATGTTTTACAGTATGTGTACATACATTATATGAAATTTAAAATAAACTTTGTTGGATCTGCATATGGTATTTGTAATTTTTACTAACCTAATTGTTCTTATAATTATGATTTATGTATGATGTATGTAGTTAAAAAAACAAAGTACATTTGTTTTACGGCAAAGCCTACATTAAAAAGAAGGGGCACCGCCCGATAGACCGGAATTTTCGGTAGTCCGGCATCGAGCCGTTCCCAAATGTGCCAGATTATCGGATTTCTACTGTAATATGTTTTCATTTAATCTAATCCTGTGAGACCATTAAATACGATTGCCAAATATTACAAGACAAAACCTGTGCTAGGAAACAATTTAGTTCATAATAAATATTCAATTATGTAAAGCAAATATAATAACAATAAACAAAGTATTATGTATAAAACAACGATATTTCTGAAAAATCAAGCTGTGTTTCGGATGACTTCTCTGCAGAGTTTATATAAGCCCAGACGATGCAGTAGTGACTGAATAATTGTGTTAGCATTTCTAGATCATCTAAAAATTCTAATTTTTCAGTCCTGCAAAAAATACAAACAAGCAATCAGCATAACAACTCAAATAAATCAAAGCACAAAAAACAAAAACCTTTGAACGTCATCTTGCGGAAGACTTTTATAAATTTGTAACATGTCACCTCCATCTACCCCATGCCAGCCATTTGTTTGAAATCTTAATAATTAATTATTTATAATGATGATATTGAATTATGTTGATTTATAATAAGTAACAAAATGATTAATAACAAATCATGAAAAACATTCATTAAAACTCCAGCAGGCAATGAAACAAAAACCTAATTTTGACTTAAGAATAACAAACTTAAGCTGAAAACCTGTCAAACTGGGTCTGAATATTCTGACAGTGTTTGACACCAACTAGTGCACACCCTCTTGACATTAAATTTTCGATCATGACCTCCCCAAATCTATCTGCCATGTTGACCTTAAAGACATTTATAATAAAACAAATAAATGACAATCAAATGTGTTGTGAAAGATATCAACAAAAGTTTGTCACATTAACACAAACCTGCTCGTAATTAATGAAAAATGTCTGACTGAACTTTTCCGCTATCCAACGAATGATATTTGAAGATGCAGTCGCTTCTATGTAAACCAACACACATTCGCAGATAAAAAGCGTAGGCATCAAATAATTGACACCACATTTTGCCAGAGCAGTTTCAATTTGGTAGATATCTCTCAGGTCACAAGAGACTAGATGATAAATTTGAGAATGAAGTTCATTGGCTTTAACTCGAACCTCTGATTCTGCAATCAAAATAAAATTCACAACATTTTATGTTTAATTATTATTTTTTAAATACATTCAACTAATAATATTAATAATAACATCATGATTAAAACCTGAAATTACATTCTTCAGCAGTAATATTTTTTCATCACTTACAAGTACTCTTAATTTGTGTTCATCTTATATGACTTTCTATGCTTTCTTATAGCAGAGATAATTTAATTGATTTAATGAATATATTAAACCTGAGGTATCTGATGCTCCAACTCCAATCTTCAATTTATCTAAGAGAATCTTCTTAGATCTAATTGCTCTGATTTTACGACTTACCACAGGCTCAAAATCTAACTCAATCCACTTATAAGGTGTCATGTTTTGGTCACACCAATTCCAAAATGCTGTATCTGATCCTGCACCCAAATTGATCACCTGGCACTTGAACATGGATTTCTTTAAAAGTAAAAACCGTTTCAACATTTGGAAAACGTAATAAAATTATTTAAAACTAGACTAGAGTCTAGTCACTAGCCTGATTGACTAGAGATGCTTTAGTTAAAAACTTACTTTTAAAAATTGTCTGACCAGAATCTCAACTCCTTTTACTCTGGCATAATAACCCCTGTTAATTTCTGGCGGTTTTCTGGAACAGGGCTTTGTAAAGAACGAAATATACGGATCTCTCCAATATCCATATTGGACAGCTGAGCATTTTGATGCAGCAGCATCATCATTTGTGGACTGCACTTCTTCATCTCGAGAACTGCTTGCCATTCAGGATTCAGAAATGTAACTTGGTATTGGTAATCTTTCACTTTTTTTTGGGAATTAACTATACCTTAATTTTCTATGTAGAAAAGTAAACTTTTAGTGAACTTTTACCAACAAAAACCAAAAATCAGCCGGCGTTAAGTCAAGTTAAACTAGGTTGGCTTATTAAAAATAAAATTAAGAGGCGTCGGTTTTACACAGAGCGGTGCAGTAAGAAGACTCTTACTAGTACTAGTCTTACTACTGTCTGTAAGAGTAAGAATAATAAGATTTAGGTTTTAGGAGGTGATCCTCTTTAGCAATCTTCATAATAAAATAAAATAACAAAATCCTTAGACAAAATCCTCATTTTATCTGGGATTCATAAATTAATAATTAATATAGCGTATAGCGACTTTGGGGTCGACCGAAAAAAAACAAAGCTTTTAAAAAACAACTTAAACTAAAAGTACATTAAAAAATATTATATCAACTTTGCTTAAATTAAATGTATTATAGAACTTGTAAAAAATTCTTTGAATAATAAGATTTAGGTTTTAGGAGGTGATCCTCTTTAGCAATCTTCATAATAAAATAAAATAACAAAATCCTTAGACAAAATCCTCATTTTATCTGGGATTCATAAATTAATAATTAATATAGCGTATAGCGACTTTGGGGTCGACCGAAAAAAAACAAAGCTTTTAAAAAACAACTTAAACTAAAAGTACATTAAAAAATATTATATCAACTTTGCTTAAATTAAATGTATTATAGAACTTGTAAAAAATTCTTTGAATAAATAAATTGTTAGAATTCTATAGCGCCTATTTATTCTACAGCACTCCTTTTTTCTCCACTTTTCCTGTTATCCAATTGAGTTGAAATTTGGTGGGCTTTTTTGTCTATGCGGACTTTACATTCTATTAAATTTACAAATTGATTGAGCAAAATTTGAGCTATTTATAGAATACTAGCGGGGTACCGGGGTTTTTAGAGGTTTATCTATTGTTTTTCTCTCGCTCCCGTTTCCTTCCCCGCTTGCTCTCCTGCCGATTTCAATTTTTTGCCGATTCCCGATTTTTCGATTTTGGTTCAAAAATTTGCCGATTCCGGTTTCGGTACGATTAATCGGCAATCTATAACATGAAAAATTTCACATCAACGAAAATGTTTGCCGATTCTTCTGAAAACTATTTTGGTGGGTACCCAGGACGGTTTTTTTTGGCAGCTTTCAATTCGTCTTCTGCTTTTCGTCTCTTGTCATTTTCACATATTCCAGAATATTTAGAAAAATTATCTGGGTGTCTTGCTCTCAGATGTGTAATCAATCCACTCGTAGCGAAAGTGCGCGCATCGCTTCTTCCTCGTTTTGTTTTTCATTGCAAACTAAGCAGTTGGCGCTCGATTTGTCAATCGCATTGATTTCAAAAAGTCCCAAATTTTGCTTCTTTGCGCCATTATTAACTATTTCGAATTATAATAATATTCAAATTAATTATAGTAGTGTACACAGACGAGTAGACAAATTTTATATCACAGAATTGGATACACAAGTGTTTGCTTTGCTTATTTTATAGCAATTGAAGTAACAGCAGGGGCGGTATTCACCAACCAACGTTTAATTAGCGCATACAAACGATTTCCTGGCTTAATAACCAACGCTTCCTACTACTAATAAACTTCAAAAAAACAAAATTTATGCATAGTGCATCCTCCTGTGCATGTAGTTCTAGTATTCTCGACGTTTGACTGTGCAATGTTTCATTGTCATCAATAGAATAGAAACGAGTTTTTTAACACAAACTTTAATTTCAAGTACACTCGATTTAGAAATACGAAAAATGTTCAAATTAAGTTTTTTTTAATTGAATCATGTATTGTCATCCAATATAAAGCTATGCTGAATGATTCAGCTTTCTAGCTAGTCAAAAAGCTGGTTAAATTTTACATGCAAGATTTGTGTACAGAGAAAGCCACACACACACACGCGCGCGCACGCACACACACACACAAACAGAGATTGTAAGCTAAATAAATGTTTGTAAAAACATGACAAAATCGGAATTTTGCACTAATCGGCAATATCCGATTTCCGGACCAAAAGTCGGTTACTCCCTAATATATATATATATATATATATATATATATATATATATATATATATATATATATATATATATATATATATATATATATATATATATATATATATATATATATATATATATATATATATATATATATATATATATATATATATATATATATATATATATATATATATATATATATATATATATATATATATATATATATATATATATATATATATATATATATATATATATATATATATATACTAGCGGAGATACCCGGCGTTGCCCGGGTTTTTTAGAGGTTTTTCTAATGTTTGTCTCTTTCTCTCCCGTTTCCTTTCCCACCTGCTTTCATACTCCTGTTCGCTTTCCCGTTTTCGGTCGTTTTCCCGCTGCCGGTCGCTTTCCCGCTGCCGGTCGCTTTCCCGCTCCCGGTCGCTTTCCCGCTCCCGGTCACTTTCCCGCTCCCGGTCACTTTCCCGCTCTCGGTCGCTTTCCCGCTCCCGGTCGTTTTCCCGTTCCCGGTCGCTGTCCCGTTCCCGCTCACGTTTGCTCTCCCATTCCCGCTCACGCTTGCTTTTCCGTTCCCGCTCGCTGTCCGTTCCGGGTCGCTTTCCCGTTTCTATAATAGACAAACTAACCCACAAACATTCATATATATATATATATATATATATATATATATATATATATATATATGAACTAAAATATAACTAAATATACAAATAAACTAATATCCTCAAGGAATTATCTCAATAGAAGGATATTAATAAAAATAATCAAATTTAGACAATGTAATTAAATAACGTACATAAAATAAACTGGAGTTATGAGGATAAAATAAGTATAATTAAAAACGTTTAATTAAAGGATAAAATAATAGTAGCAGTAATAATAATAATAATAATAATAAAAGCAAGTATTATGATAATAAATAATTAAATTAAGTCGAAATTACATAAGATATTTAAATAAATAAAATCAAGAATATCTCCGCTTTCGTCGAACAGTGATGTTCTCGTTTGAAAGTAAATGGAGGAATATATATATTGCGAATAAACTGTGGAATCAATAGCTTTTCGTTTAGGTGGCATAATTAATTCGATAGAAAGATTTGAAAATTGAAATTTTATTTTTAGCCAATTTTCAATATATGACGATATATGTAGTTCCCGCTCCGCTCCGCTCATTTTGTGACGGATTTCAAATTTTTTTTTATATTTGATTCCCCTTGACTCTCAAGGTTGTGTGAAAATTTCATTACGATCGGATGAATGGTTTAGCAATGCATAAACGCCATTAACATATATACATATATACATACAAACATTCATTTTTATATATATAGATATAAAATTAATTAAAACTTTAAAAAATTACAAATTTTGCGTAGAAAAACAAACCATCAATTTTTAGTTTACTTAAAAAAGCTGTAATGAATTTTTAAATTTATAAATTTATAATAAGAAAATGTGCTTATTTGATATTGATTCGATGGATGGCAAGTATCAATACTCTACTCTTGATTGGTGGAAAAGTTTTACTATCAGTGAATCGACGTTCCAATTCGTGCACAACCTGATCAATTATCATGGGTTTAAATTTAATCTCTATCAAGTTTAAATACTTACTTAAAGATTTTTAATTTTTATGTCCAAAACTTTTGATGGGCCTAAAATTTTTGTTTACCCCTGGCTACGCCACTGGGACCCAAGTAACCTTTAATAAGTTACCAGCGGCCCATACGAATAAAGTTAATTACATAAGAATGATAAAAACTATCTAATCGATCTTTTATAAGGGGTTAAGTCGAACTCGTGTTACTCTACAAATCCCACGATTTTGGCAACAAGGATGTATTAAATTTTAGCAGTTGCTGTTATTTTGGCAAAATTGTCTGACTTCCTAAATCGTTCCTTTAGCTGGTTGATGACATGGCCGGATTTAAGAGCTGTAGGCCATTTTTTTCATGGTTTTGAAACTAATTTTGACGCTACCAATTACCAACTGTGAAGAAGAACGTTCCTTTTCACAAATGGCGAAAATAAAAAAGAAATTTCGTACGGCTGTACGAAATATGCAGTGCAATCTACTCTTTAGAGCTGCTTTGGTATCACTGTGATCTTCCTGTCTAACTGTGTTCTACAAACTCCTCAAGCTTCTCACTATTGAACTTGCCAAGCATAGTGGCTCGCTCTGCCATACCTCTATTATTAGCAATACTTAAAGTTAAGTCAATTGGATAATTTTAGAAAAACGAGGACTATATAGAAGACTGCCACGTAAAGCAAAAATTAATGTGGATAATAGCTAATGGCAAATACGGTAAATTTTTAAGTTTTGCACTATGGAAGAATTTAATTTGGAGAAAACATCTGACCATAGTCTGGAGAATAAAATGAAAGTTGTTAAATTAAATAAAGATGATTGAAATAATTATTCTAAAATTTTTTAAACGTTGAGAGGTTATTATCGTAGGTTTTTCTGTCATAGCGGGTCTTTCTCATTGTGACGGACACAATATTTTTTATGATAGTTTATAGTCCTTTACACCAAGTGTTTTAAGACTGAATTGGCTGAGTAGGAAGCACATAAGTACTTCTTGTCGTGGATCAAAGTTTGATCCTTTTAACTATCCCTCCTCCTTTATCCAGGCTTGGGACTGGCTCGCAATTTGGACTTCTGTTGTAATTATACAGCAGACGTTTGTAAAAGCGGGTGCTATTTTAGTTATAGTGGTCTTTTGTCACTACAGACAAAAACCGGGATTGTCGTGGATCATTTTTAAGATTTTTGTCTATAATTTTCTCAACTTTTTTTTTAAAATAGCTGATGACTGGGGTGGGGGTAGTCGTAGATCATTTTTATGAAATCCTTCTATAAACTTCTTTACCTCCTAACAAAACTAATGACTGGGAGTAGTAGTCGTTGTTAATAATTCTACCCATTTTTTCTGAAAAGTTCAAAACTGTTGAACTGTTTTGTCTGAATTTCCACCCCGTTTGACCAAAATTTAGGGCATTTTTGCGAGGATCAACTATTTTAAGAAAAATAGCTTAGTATTTTTAGGGTATTCCGGCAAAGATTATTTCAGCCGCCAATTACGATAATGGTACGCAATCACTGGCAAGCAAGCATGCAAGTTGATGCAAAGCCGGCGGTAAAGTTTATATAAGAGATTTAAAAATAAAAATAAATTAAGGGTTAATATAAGGGACATAGAATTTACATAGATGATCATCAACATTTTTTGGTTTACAATCTCTTTTACGATATTGTTTCTTGCTCTGAAACGTATTTGGCTCGAAACTTTTCTTTGGCATAATAAAAAAAAAACAAACTTAAAAAAATTTTCTCTTGGAAGTTCGAGGCCAAATTTTAAAGTAAATTTTTGTAGCCATATTCTAGAAAAGGGACGTCATTTCAGCAAAAAATGTTGAAAAACCCGCCGGTTCCAAAATTTTTTCATAATGTTCAACTTTTCTTCCAAAAATGATTGATGGCCGGAGGATGAGGTTAAGCAAAGGTACTCTTCCAAAGAAATTGTAGAATGAGGCCCACTTCAAAAACACAAAATCAGGAGAGCCTACTTCATTGTAAAGGGGTCTACATCAATGTCAGGGGGCAAAGGTCTTTACCCTGACCGCCTAAATAACCTTTCTGTTCTAGACAATTGGTTAAAAACTAATCGATAAAACATTCCGACTGATAAGAGATACGTTCCTTTTCCTCTCTCGTTTTGTAAAATAATTATGAAAACCTCAAAATAGCCAAAATGAGATGTTTTCATCGCCCAAACTTCACAATTATTTCAGCCATCCACTATGTAGCTAATGAAAAAAAGATGCTTCTGGCAATCTACAGTGAGATATGATTGTCTATGAAGTCTAACAATGAATACGTGAGTTATTGAATAAGTGAGCAAGTGATTTACAACATATCGATCACAATTATACGACGGCGGACTTTTGATAATTAGTAAACTATAAAAGCCTTTACTGTAAAACTGAGCTTACCGTCAACACGCTATAATATGTACAAAATCATTATACTAGGCATTCATCGGAGTAATATTATTTATGTAATGCTTGAAGCGAAAAAAGTTCTATTGAAATGCAAAATACCGCCAAACGAACCAAACGCAAATATCAAGCGACAATTTTTTCTCTCTCTGTGTCCTACTTAGACGGATGTCCTGGAGCGACGAAATGTATGTAAAATTGAATGCCACAATCTACTGCAGCCGCCTATCTAGGAATTTTGCGAATCAAAAATTTTGTCAGGGCGTTTAAGCAACGTTTATCTTATTAGATTTCATGAAACATTTAATATTTTGCTATAATATTTCCATGCTTAAGTTTCTGCTGATCACGGAAGAGATGAACTGTCCTTCAAAATTACACGGATCCGCTACTGCACGGAAGCAGACAAAAGTTAAAAAATATGAAAAAAGATGCTTTACACGTTTCTAACTCTGCTCATTTGAGGTTCAAGTGCTAGCTGGACCGACCAATTTCACGCCTCATCAACAAAGCAACACAGCTACTGCAGTAGCGGCGCCAGCCAGACATAGCCGCTGCTGCTGCAATAGCTTGTGTGTCGCGCCGAGTGAAGCAGAATGAGAAGTTCAACTGCACAAACGTGAGGTGGTTTATAAAAAAAAGAAGAAAACAAAAATCGATATATTTTGAGTTTTAAAAAACGAATTCCGGAGTAATATGGACGTTCACCAGAACTTGTTGCTGTAGATGACGCTGACGGCAACGATGATGGCCATGCACGTGAAAGCTGATATGGCCAATACCACCCAACGGTACTTGAATTGCCTGTTGACGACGCTGCGTAAGAAGAGTGGCGAAGAGCGGTTGTGTTTCGACGGTGGAACTTGCAGGAGGCCATCGTTCAGATTGCTTGAGCTAGAAGCTCTTTTGATTGGACGAGTGTTGCCGTTCATTAGCTGGCCGATTTGACCTGTCAGGTACAGTCTGAAAGCAATTTTGTATCACGTGCTGAATTTCAATACACAAGAGGTAACCCTTTTCTAAGACTAACATCTTAGAATGCAACAGAAAATTGAATACAATGAAATATGAATAACAACATAGGAATATTCTTCCAGCCTTTTTAATTAAGTTTAATTTAATTTTAATCAGACCTGATAGTGAATAAGAACTTCATTTCATCTTCCTGGCCCAGATCATCGCAGTACATCTGCATCGGATTCATCACCGTTTCTGCACCGAGTACGTCAGCTCCTATGTTACAAGATCCAACAAATGTTACTTTTATTTGATCGTGTTAAATATAAAATTGTTTTAAATGATAGTATAATTTTGTTACAACGAACAAATTCGTTAAAAGACGCCAGAAAGAAAAAAATATTAATAGTATTATTTAAGGGCTTTAATATAATAAATTATAATAATCATTTAAAACAAATATCGAGTTTGTTTTTTTATTTATATTTTTATATTTTTGTTTTTAACCGCTTTTAAATGTTTCAGTTTAAACACACTTCAAGTATTTGACTATTATTATTAAAAACCTATTTTCAATTACAATCTACAGTTTAGTATGAATTAAAGATAAAAATTTCTGCTTGTGAGAAATAAATTAGATTTAAAAAATTGAAGCAATTTAATTCAAAAAATTAAACCATTTTATTATAATAAAAATATTGAAAATAAATTATTTCAATAACTTTATAACGTTAATTATGTATATATACACAAACATTTCTAAAAATTAACTAATATCTTAAAAAGCATTTCAATTGAAATACCTGAATTTCTTAAAAAAGCCATGACTTTCGAAAAGGTTTCGCGCATTTCTTCCAGTCGCTCCGTTTGTGTCCTGGACAATGTGACGGCTTCGCATCCGTCTTTCTCTCTGATTATCTCCGGCGTGAATGTTTCGTAAACAAATGGAAAGCAAACTGGAAGGAGCTGCTGGGTTTCCTCTTCACCTTCGAGCTTTGAGTCAGGTTTCAAAGTTTCAGCTGCTTCGTCGTGTTCGCTGACGACGGCAAGGACGGGTTTGGAACGTTTGTTTGGGACGATTTTGAATATGTACATTCTTAATATGCGGAAGAACTCTACAGGTTCCAGGTTGTTGATACCGGGCATGCTGAAAAAACAGGACTTTCCGAGGTCCAAGTGAGCCCCTGGTGTTTCGAAAAAAAAGAGTGGAAATAGGTACATCGAAGTACATCACTAATCAATCAAATTCGATCGATTAGATGCCGATTACTCGCTCGCATGAGAGAGCAAATCGATTTCAAAACAAAACATCATCCACCCACACTTGGGTAACAAGATTTGCACATTTCAGTTTTTTTGCTATTTTTTCTCTTCTAAACCTATTCAGCGCGAGTTACTCACTCACATATTCATCCTTTCATTCATTCGAAACCACGCACGATCCAGACGTATCGATTGGCAAGATAGCACATAAAATGATATTTTATATTATATATATATATATATATATTAATATATTTATTTGTTTATATACCTTGATCTTTTTGCACCATAACTGACTGCATGTTCGAAATGACCAGTTCTTCTTGCTGGTCTTTCAACCAGCAGTTTGCCCTCTCTGCAAGAACTTCGAAACCTTCGTAACCGTCTTCAACTGGCATTGGTACCATGTCCTTTATACCTGGATGAATAGAAATTGAACACGACGTAAATTATCATAACTGAGAAACTCTTCAATTAGATAAAATTAGCACAACATATGGTTTCATTTAAGTGCTGTTTTGTAGTTTTTTTAGATGTCCACTTTGATGCATTTAATGAAAACGAAATAAAGAAGGTTTTAATACTGTTGTGAACATGTTTCAGTTGAATTATATTGCAAAATAAAAAATAAAAACATTGTCGACCGAACTTAAACAAAAAATTATAAAACATTTTAAAACGTAAATAAAAAATCAAAACTATGTGGCTTACGATAGATTACAACAGAACGATACATTGAAGCGGACACTTTCAGGACCGAATATACCAAACTATTATTCACTTTCCACGACTAACTAAACAGCAATATTTTGTTTACATTGTCTACAACAAAATTTTGTTTACATCGTCCACAATAACAACAACATTCACATAATAGAAATGCCAAGATGGTGAAATTGTAAACAAAAACTTATAAATAAAACATTAACGCACTCAAAGACAAGTTCATCTTTCCGATTGAAATGGCAGGTTCTTTGCTGAAGAAAACCCTCAAGATAAAAACGTAAGGAGAGTCCTGTTCTGCTTCTTCGGACCAGGCTGTTATGTTGTGTCGAACCTTCGATTTCAACACTGGTGCACTAACTGTATCGATGGATAATATTCGGCCTGAAAAAAATATATTTGTATCTGTATATCTGCATTTGTATGTCTGTATTTGCATGTCTGTATTTGTATGTCTGTGTTTCTATGTCTTTATTTGTATGTCTGTATTTGCATGTCTGTATTTGTATGTCTGTGTTTCCATGTCTTTATTTGTATAGCTGCATGCTTATGTGTGTATATGTGATTTTGTGAAGATTTATTACCGTGGTTTGATCGATCACAAAAAAATTGCTGTTAGAAATATTGGGTTATCTCCAAAATAATATATTGCTCACAAAAGTATAAATTATTCAATTTAATGTAAGGATAATTAATCTTAAGAAAGTTTTTTTTTATAAAAGTTCTGCGAAGGGCTTAAGATGGGACGGGGCATGGAATTGGGCACACACAACTGGAAAAATAATCCAATAAATAAAATAAAATTATGAAAAGTTAGTATGAAAGAGGAAATGTGAATGAAGGAAATCGTCATTTTATTTTAATCCGATCAAAATATCGGTCCGTCTCCTGAATATTATCATCAAGGTGAAAACTTGCCTACGCGTTTCATAATGGCAATGTTTTAGAATACTCAGACAGGTGGAAACAGAATCATTTGAATTTGTAGGAGCATGCATGAACACAGGTAACAAAGCACTGAACGCTTAATTGAAATGCAAAAGTTTTTGTTTATTTGTTTTTTTATCAATTAATGGGGCAGCAAATCATTTACTGCCGTAAGAGATGCTTTATCGTTTACAAAAACGGAAAGGTTTCGGTTTCGTTTTTTTTCATATTTGGAACAATTTTTATAATTTTAAAATTAATAAAAATATCTACTCTTTTACTAAAAACTTTGCATGTTAAGTTATTTTTAATGTTTCACGATACTTGATATTGAACTGTCAATCATCAATGAAATAATTATTACTGATGACCGGAGTACGAGAACTCAAAGAATAAGCATCTCATAACCTAACGTCTCGTCTTCATTAGTTTACTTATTCAGGGTCAGACTGAAACCAGGACAAGGTACCGAACACCTGACATTCGTAGGCTCATAACTACAATTCTATATTATGCGATTCATCGACGAAACTTTGAACGCACATCTTCCTAATCAGCTAGTAATTCTAGTTTTTCTAGCGAGGTGTGAAAGTTTTCAAAGTATTAGTGTGAATGTTGCTTAAGATACATGAAAGATAAGGCTGTACAAAAATTTACAAACACCATCCTAATACATTTTCTATATTCGCAATGAATAAGTAACATTAGATTTTTAAATTGCTTATTACTTACTGAAAAAGAAACATTACAATAGATCACATCAAATTATAAATACTGATTAACAATGGAAATGCTACAATACTGAAACACATTTCTACCTAGTTATCTAAATTTCTAAAAAGTACAAAATATAATAAAACACACAGTTGTTAAGAAATTATTTAAGAAGCAATAAATGTAATAATATCCATATTTAACGTTTTATGAGCAAAAAGAAGTTAGGAGACTGTAGAAGAAAGACAAGGAGTGGGAACGTGAGAGCAAGCTGGAGACCAAGCGGGAGCGAAAGAACGAGCGGGATTGGGAAAGCGAGTGGGAGCGGGAGGGCAAGCGAGGAAGGAAACGGAAGCGGGAGAAAAAAAAGATAGAAAACTCTCTAAAAACACCGGATAACTCTGCTAGTTAAATAAATCAATATTTTCATTGAAGACAAACCTGCCAGATGTTTGTGCTCAAATTTACGATTAATTTTCTGGACTAGATTGTCAATGCGCTCACTTCCAACAGGCACAAAATCTTCATAGTGGAGAACCTGCAGTTTGTTGGATTGTCGTGGGACCAACCACAATCTGTGATATTATGAGACAATTTTATGTAATTATTTTAAATGTATTTATTATTTATATTTATGATTATAGTATTAAATTTCAAGTAACGTTGTGATAATGATGCAAATAAATATATGTTAAAAAAGCTAATTAAGAGTTGCTTATCATTAAATTATAAAAAAAAGAGTATTTTCTACAATGAAACAGAATTGCTTTATATTTAAGTGGACAGCATGTTTACTGGTTTGTGTCAGATCACCGTTTGTAATAAAAACTTTGTATGAACACGCACAAGCAGAGGCAAACTTGCGTATGATTTGATAAACTTGCGTATGATTCATCATGCAAGAGAAAAAAAGCATTTTCTCATGTTTTTCGTGCTCACATTCTGCATAAAATAAGTCTTCAGATATTTTCCCCTTATATTTTCTCTTGGTTCAAAATTCAATTTTTAGGGCAGCCGCATAGACAAGAACACAAACCGAGGCTCTGAAACATTCCAGTGAGCACGAGGCCACGGTTCATTGTGCATGACAAAACTTGCGACTGGTCTTGGGATTGACTCTCAGTTTCCATTTATCCAGCCTAGTTTATAAGAGCGCTGCACGAGTCGGTTTCTAGGGCGTTTTACAAGACCAGGCCTATAACCTAATAAAGCCCTCTTATAGAGAAAATTAACACTGCCTATATATTGGATACTAAATTTGTTTATAGCTTTCGTTTTTAAAAACTGGTTTTTTTGTTGATAGTGAAATGATTGTTATTCAGAAATTAAACTTGTGTGAATGCCGTTATATTTTTATCTTATTATTACAACGCTTATATTAACTTGCAATGCTGTTTGTTTGTTGTTTGTTTGTTTTTATCTCAGCGCAAACGTTGTTTTTTAAATTAACGCTACTCGTCCGATCAACGAAGTTAAGCAACGTCGAGCTCGGTTAGTACTTCGATGAGTGACATTAAATACATTAATCCGTTTATAGATTTAAAATAACTCTAAAAAATGAAAAAAAATAACGAATATAAATAATATTTAGATTTATAATAAAATAAACACTAAAATATAAAATATAATATAAAGTATAAAACATATTTTTTAAACTAAAATTTTTGTCTGGAGGATAAGAGCGTTGGGCGATAGTAGGTTATAGATATTATATAGATAACGCCCAACTTTCTTATCTTCCAAACAAAACGTTTAGTTTAAAAAAGGTTAATATGTACACTTTAATATTATTTTTAACTTTTTAGTACATTAGTTAACAAGCGTTGTTTTAAAAATATTTTTTATACTTTATATTATTTTTTAGCAAAATGTGGTCAACAGTTTCTCGTTCTAATAATGTACGGGGGGAGCAGATATTGTGGTCAATTGTGGATATAATTTTTATAATATGATAGTTGAAAGAAATAGAAAAAATTTATATTTTAAAGTATTAACACAAAAATTGGTTTGAACTAAAATAAAATATGATAAATTAAATAGCGTAAACAACAGATACAAAAGCCTCGACCCGTTGTTTTGATAACTTTAAATATTAAGGCTTAAGGCTTATTCATTCGACTCAACCCATGCAGAGCTCTATAGTATATTAAATATCTACGTTTGTTAATAAAATATAGAAACAAATTTCATGAGTTATAAAACATAAAATAAACAATAATTCTGAAAAAACATTTTTATAGCTTTTTTTAAATCTGAATTCCACGATTAAAAAAATTCGTTAACTATCGCATATGAGATAAAAATCAAAGCAATATTTTTATCATTATTGACTGCTTTAAATGGTTGGCCTTCTTGGTCATGCATGACTTAATAAAGCTCAAAATAATAGAAATAAACAGTTTTTCTACAGTCGTTAAGCCTTTTGACCGAACATTTGAAATTTTATTCATTCTTAATGTCTTTTATCGGCTTTTTCTATTTTAATATTAAAACTATTTGTTTAATTCGGGTTATTCACGTCTTAGTATTAGCTGGTTATATTTGCTCAGTTGGTATTTCAAGACGTACGGCATCCAACAATTTTTTTCCAGTTTCTTCAGCAAATTTAATTTAAATATTTTTTCAAAATCAATGATTGTAAATCTGCAATAACGTTTGCTGTTTTTTCATTACTATTTAAATCAATTTTTAATGGGTTACTCAAGACACAGATGTATCTAATTTAACAGAAGAACGTTTTTATACGCTTTTGGATCATTACTGCCCAGAGTTGCCGTTATGAGAAAAAGTCATAAATCACTTTTTACGCTTCATCAATAATTTTTTTTTCTTGGGGTTTCTGTGCTTGTTGGCTTTCTTCATGTAAGAACAACTCTATCACCACACTTTAAATTGAAATATTAAGCAGAAAAATAAATAATGGATAGTTTGTATTCGTATTAGGGTAACTGTATCTACATATAATCAATATTTTATTTTGAAGATAGATTTTATATTGTTGGATTAGTTTGTTTTATTGAATGCAAAGTAGTAATTTTTTTTAAATTATTTTAAAAACAGTTTAGAATAGGATTAACTTCAATAAATACATAAACTCATTATAAACTTGGTCATCAAAAACTTTTTTTTGCTAAATAAAGCAAGAAAAGAACGTTAGAACAGTTTCTGTAAAAACAGATATTTTAAGACATCATCCAAATTTATATAAACACCTATGGATACCTATCTGCATTTCTCCTGTAACAAATTAACCTCAGCATGACAAAAACATTTTAACAAAATGTTTTGATTAAAACAATCTTGTTACTTCTTTTTTTCCATCTCTTTATTACATCCCTCATCAACACTTCCCCCTCTCTGCCTTCTCACCCTATTTTTTCTTCCGTTTTCTCTCTCCGTTTTTTCTCAATCACACCACTCCCACTCCATTGAGTAGCAATCGCCAGGACAAAGCAGTGAAGGTTATGATCTAAAACCCTTAGGATTTGTCCCGAGTTGGTCTAATAGCACGGTAGGGCGATATATAACAGCTCCTTGACTAAGGCTAATCATTCGTTTAATAGCTGAAGTATTATTATTAGCGACGTTAGTGATGGTAATAGTGATCTTAGTGATCTATGTGATTGTAGTCAATACGATGACGATTGTGTTAATGATATTAATGATGATGATGATGGTGAAGATGATAGTGATACTAATGATGATGATGACGAAGATGTTAATGATACTGACAATGATGATGACGAAGATGTTAATGATGACGGCGACGACGATAGCGATGTTATTAATGATTTTGATAATGGTAATTAAGTCATTTGCCGCTCGATAAAACCATTAGGTGCCGCTTTTTCCTATTTTCAACGATAACATTTAAGCATTCAAAATAACATCAATACAAACATGATGTATGCACAATGTACAATTTATAATGTACAACGTTAATATAGAATCAGGACAGCCAATTTAAATAGCAGTGTACATAAGTAGGCCATTGTTTTAACGGCGTTAGATCACTTTCAACAAAGTCATGCCATTATGACCTATATTATAAAGGAACGACATTTTAGATTCATAATATTTTCTATTTTTCCACCACTTGGATTTGTCTGTATGCACCAGCATATTTAAATAATACCAAATAACTTTCAGCTCATATATTTTACAATAAGTATCGCTCTAAAAATTATACAAAAATAAAAAGAAAAAAGAAGTACTTTACAATTAAAACTGTAAAAATATTTCCGATGACGCAGATGAAAATAATAATAACATTTTCTTTATTAAACCTATCGCAATATAAGTTTGTCTAGTTTTTGCTGCAGCTGCATGTTCTGTGAAATCAGTAATGTTAATAAATCGGCCTAATGTTTACTAGGTTAATTTAAATTTTGCTCTGAGTTGGCTCTCCTGACCGAATATTAAATGTTTCTACAACGCAACTTAAAATGAAATAAAAACCTCAGTCCTCTTCCATAATACGTCACAGCTCCATCCACCAGTTTTTTTGAAAGAACCATCTGCTCTCCGTCTTTGACCTTGGAAGTATTTGAACCCATCCAGGTCAAGGTCTCACAACTTTTAACCATGGCGTCGGGGTTTTTCTTCAACCAATCGTTTGCTCGGTCAACTAGTTTTCTATAAAAAATAATGACCATTAATTGCTTAATAATTAAAGTTTATAAAATAATTAATAAATTATCAAATTGAATAAAATCGAATTTAATATTTAATACGCAGGAAGGTCATTTCAGCAAAACCTTGCTTGGGGGCGTCAACTTGGGGGCCCACCAATTTTTCAAAAAAATCATAAATTTTATTTTTGCTTCAAAGCCGAAGAGGAGATAGTCAAAGCTAATTTTTCAAAAAAAATCAAACCAACTCACATCTCTGGGGGACCCACTCAAATATCACAGGGCCCACTCAAAAATCACAGGAGCCTACTTCACCGTCATAGAGGCCCGCCTACCTATAAGAAAGAACTCTCAAACATCAGAAGTTTCAACTTTATACATCTCAGGCCAATTTTGGGGCACCACTTCTATCTTTTGAGGCCCAAAACTGCGTCAGGGAGCCTAGTCAATTGACGTTCCTGTCAATACGACAGTGATGTGTTTGTCTTTTTCAACTTCCAATAAAAAATTGAAATAACAAGCGACAATGATAATGGTTATGATTATGATGAAAATGATGATGATAATGACAATGATGGTGGTAGTAGTGGTGGTGTTTGGTGCATACAGTGAAACAAAAAAGAGTTTTTCCACCCACAGGGAGCATGCATTTTTCAGTTGAGCGACACTGGAATATAATTGCTATGCATTAGACGACTCCTGAAAAGTAACGCAGCTTGTTATCATTATTTGCGTGGGAGCTCGTAATAGCATATTGCAGAGAACAAAACAGTAAAAAACAAAAAGAAAGAAAAAAAGCGAGAAAAAACGAAAAAGAAAAGAAAGAAAAAACTTAGAGAATGAAAAACAAATCACTTTCAAAAAGTTGTTACTAAAAATAAAAATGTGTGCATAATTTTGAACCACTCTTACAAGTCACAAACATTGCAAAGCATTGAAAGGCGTGGTTTTTGTACGGCAATGAAGCAACTTAAAGCAAGATAAAAAAATTTTCCGGGAAATGGCGACTATGCAAACTGGAAGCAGAAACAGAATCAATAAAATGCACAAAGTTGATGCCGACACGAAACTTGTGACGCAACAAATTTTGAAAGCATTTTCTTTTGTTTCAGTTTTTAATCGTTTTCGGTGAAACTCCACCACAAGCAGCCATAAGAAGAGCGGTTTCAATAAAAACTAAAACACGTCAACAATAAGTTGAAGTGCAAAATTGTAAAGAGATTACGTTGGTCAATCAATATCAAGACTTCTACAGATAGGGCAGCCGTATTATGTACTTTGATTGCTTTTTCACCCCTGGGAACCACAAGTAGATGAGAGGTTGGGTCCGCTTGAGCCGTTAAAAGAAACTCGTTGTCCAATAACGTTATAGAATTTGGAGATTTTTTCTTGTCATAAAATTTCATCCGGGACCTCAAGCAGAGAAGACTCCACCGCTACACCCCCGTGCCTAATTAAAACACTCTTCGCTTAAAGCAACGTAACAATTGTATTATTTGTTTTGTTTCTTTTGTAAATATGTTGTTTCCCGAGGCTTAGATCTTCCCCCAGAATTCCAAGATGTGGTGTAGAATATTTGGTTACTTGCTGTTTCTTTTTTCATTCTATTTAGATTTAATCTCATTCGTTTTGTATTGACCGCCATTTTGTTTCGTATAACTTCGAGTTTAAACATTAACAAACTAAAACATCGAAGTAACTAAACAATATGTTTAATATTAGAATGTTTGTTGGTATGCAAGTATTGTCTGGTTTACAAACTTTAGAACACGCAATCATATTTTTTCACGTGAAAGGTATTACGTGTATAATTTTAAACTGCACAACCTTTAAGTTTTGCCTTGAGTTTTTTTGATGGTAATTGCAAAGAAAATAATTTACCAAAACTACGATAATTTAGAAAAGTTTATTTTCAAAATTATTTTTTCATACCATTCAAAAAATATTTTGACCAACATTTTTTCAGGTGGAAAATGTTTAACATAGCAAATTTTGTGTAGATCCGTTCATTAGTTCTGGAGTGATGCAGGAACAAAATCCAACCATTTTTCTTTTATATATATATACTAGCGGGGTGCCCGGCGTTGCCCGGGCTTTTTAGAGGTTTTTCTATCGTTTTTCTCTCACGCTCCCGTTTCCTTTCCCGCTTGCTCTCACGCTCCCGGTCGCTTTCCCACTTTTCGACCACCTAGAGCTCTAAAACTTTCAGGAAAGCTTTATTCTGGATGACAATACATGAATTTAATGTTTCCGACATGAATTAGGCTTTAAATCAATTAAAATTAATCAAATCAAATTAATCAGACAGTTCAAGATACTCTTTGACAAGAAACAGATATATATACATATATATATATATATATATATATATATATATATATATATATATATATATATGCATATATGCATTTCTATCTGTTGCATTTTCCTATGAAAAAGACATAATTGCACCTCTTTGTTTTTCCATTATAACTTTTTTTAAATAATTTAACAAAAATATTCTAAATAGCCTACAACCTATCCTCAGACCTACCAAATGTACACAAAAAATTCGGTTCAGCCGTTTCGGAGGAGTTTGAAGTCAAACACTATGACACGAGATTTTTATATATATAGATAGAACTTATTGAACAATTTTTTTTAAGTTTTTATAATTACATATTATTCCAAACAAATTTTGTTCAAGCGGATCCATAGCTGGGTGACAAATTTTCTTTTTGACTTCTTCATTTTCCTTGGCACTCTAAACATGAAGATGCCCCGTAGTCTTAGTCCATGAGCATAAAGCATTTAGCTCGAAACTATTTTTTTTTACATTATGGTCAATACTTCTGCAAGTTGTGACGTCACCATACTTGTACACATTGTCAGGAGAATACCACGCCCTCACTCAATACCACTTCCTCAATCAATACCACTTTTTCACTGGATACCACTTCCTCACTCAATACCACGTCCTTATTCGATACCACTTCCTCACTCGGTATCATGTTCTCATTCAATACCACTTTCTCACTCGGTACCACTTCCTTATTTAATACCACTCTTCACACTTCCAGCAACTCATCACTGGTTTTTATTTATTTATAAAAACTTTGTTTAAAAAAATAATTCTTTGTTTTATGTTGTGGTGTTTTTTTACATTTGTTTTTTATTTAAAACACAAATGTATCAAGATCTTGTCACTCATTTTCGAGAGCTTGTTCCAGAGCTTTCTACCAGCACGTTTGTATAGCTTGTCACGTTAAGGTCAATGCTTCATTTAAAAAATATTTGTTGATAAAAGTTTTCAAAACTTAAATGATTTTACTTTAAAAGTTTTTAATAATGTGGTTCTAAATTTTACTATTTTGAATACTAAAGACTCTGATTATTTTCAAACATATGCCTTGCGTGGCACACATTCGTTGTAAAAAAATAATTTCAGCAAAATCATATAGCCTTCTTAATAAGGTGTGAAGTATAGTTTGGCAATTAAGAAAATCTACAATCGCAGTTCAAAAGTTAATAGACTTATTTTGAAAAAGTTAATTGCTGATTGTCCGACGAGATAGAATAAAAGCTACTTAATGATGAAGAGATTGAGCGAGATGAAGTCAAGTAATGAACACAGACGTTTCGAAAAGGTTACTAAAGGCAGCCAAATTGTTCATATTTGAAGAGGTAAGACCTGTGTTAGGTTAATATTTTAAATTACAGCAAATTTAAACTTATTATATTTTTTAGCAGTAACAACAAAATGAAAGGTGAGAAAGACGTCACAACTCACAACTGATGTTCTTCCAACTCCAGCTCTTTAAAGACTTTAACTTATTTCTGTAGTCTTTTAATGGACAACAACGACCCAAACATTAACATTCTTTTATTCACAACTTGACCATTATTTGTCGGATTTCAAAGAACAAGCCAATGCGGATTCTTTTACATATTGGAAAAATCACCAGACTACTTATGCCTTTTTAGCAGAAATGGCTATTGACATTTGTAGCAGCACCAGCTTCACAGGCTTAAATGGAAAGGATATTTTCTGTTTGTGAAGTGCTCTATCAAGATCGACAAAACAAAACTTCAAACTCGCTAGAAATAAGAGTAAAGCAAAAATTAAACCTTAAAAAAACCTCCAATTTATTTTTGATCTATTTTATGAATAAATTATGTTTTACAATGCAAAGAGTTTTTAGGTATTACATTATTCTAAAACTGAATAATAGAAACTGAAAAGATTTATAAAAAAAAACTCTATATATACTGAAACTAAAAAATAAAACAAAACTGTATGAAAAATAAAAAAAACATTAAAAAGATTTTTATAGAAACTGAAACTTAAATGATTTTTGAAACTGGAATATCTCTGCATGCAACACAAAACAACAAATTCAAATAAGAACTCCACTGCTCCCACAATGATCTTCTAAGTCACACAAAGTTAGTTTGTTTTTTTCTGCTATTGTTAAAAATTTTCTAGCTTTAAAAATTGTAAAAAATGATTATTTGAGCTATGAAGAGTTCTACTATCACAAAATAACACCTCAAAGAACTAAGAACTATTAGAACTATGGAAAGTCTCGTGAATTATTTGGTTGTAATAAAGTTGTCAGTTTGCTGTTTTTCAGTGGTTTTATGCTTTGCCATAAAAAAATAATAATAATAATAAACAGGTGACAGTTCTTGTACATGAATTTTTTTAAATCCTTTTAAATCATCTGAAAAACTGAAAATTCCAAGCCGTCAAACTTTGAGGCGCTAAAACATATTTGTTCAAGTACTACACAGACAATTTGCTCTTGGACCAACATTTTGATCCAAAATCTCTTTAATACAACTGCTCTTTCAATAAATTATTTTTTTCAATGGCATAACTTCCTTGTATTTAATACAAAATATATTAACACTTTATTGATAAACACTTATAAATGTACAAGTTATATAGACACAAACACACACGTATTAGATGACTTGCTATCTTGATCATTATCTTAATAATTTAGTCTTCCTACAGTGCTCTATTTAACTCACTACCGTCAAAAGTTAAGAGTTAAAGTACTTTCATTTTTGAGTGCCACTCACAAGAACGAATCAGCGTTACTTTTACAATATTGGCAGCTCGCAGATAAGACTAGCGTATGCGGTGTTTTCGGTGCTGCTGGCAACCCCGCATGCTACTCGCTAGCTCCACAGGCTCACAAAGGACTTCAATCCTTAACAAACGATAGTACTCATTTACCGACCAACAAAAAAAACAGTAAGTTTCCGTGAAAACATGTCAGTTAGTTGAAAATTGGGATCACGCCATAGCTCTGACAGTAATCGAAGTCAAGGGGGATGCGGAAAGTTC
This sequence comes from Erpobdella octoculata, assembly GCA_963978895.1. Taxonomy (NCBI): domain Eukaryota; kingdom Metazoa; phylum Annelida; class Clitellata; order Hirudinida; family Erpobdellidae; genus Erpobdella; species Erpobdella octoculata. The sequence goes on along the minus strand of OZ022243.1, from coordinate 29,101,973 downwards.
GCCCCCGGCGTTTCGTCCCCGTTTTTCTCCCGGGAAGATTCGCTCCTGGAAAAGTTCGCCCCCGCGCTTTTTGCCCCTGGGAAAGTTCGCCCCCAGTTTTTCGCCCGCGGTTTTTTGCTCCATTTTTTTGCCCCAAATTTTTCTTATTAGTTTTTCTTCTTAGTTTTTCACTTCTGGTCAAATTTGCTCCCAGTTTTTTGTCCCCGGTTTTTTTATCTTTTGTTTTTCGCCCCTGGTTTTTTGCCCCCTGTTTTTTACATCTGGTTTTTGCCCCCTGTTTTTTACATCTGGTTTTTGTCCCCTGTTTTTTACATCTGGTTTTTGTCCTCAGTGGTTTGATCTTGAGAAAGTGTACTCCCGGTTTTTCACCTCTGTAAAAGTTAGTCTCCAGAGCAAACGTTTAAATTTGAAAAAATTTAAATAAATCACTGTTTTTAAAAAGTGCTTTAAATTATTTCAATTGTTACCAATTGAAACAATAGTAGAAAAAAAATCAAAAACGAAATTGTGGAAAAATTAAACACTTAGCTCTGGTATGACCAAAAAAATGGAGAAAACGTCAACACCGTTAGGAGTAAGAAGAAATAATATGAATTAAATTTTGATTGACATTGAAAATATAGATGAGTTTTTTCTCCTCTACCACGTAAAAAACACGACTCGATCCATTTGCCAGTTTGCAGGATGGAACGTTATCAACGTCTGAAAAACTAAGCAAAAATACCAAATGAATTTTCATGTGAAAAAGAACTTTAAGCTTAAAGTTGAACTTTGTTTAAAATAATTAAAAATTAAGAAAACAGATTTACCACTCAATGGGTATGGGTATGGTCGTGTCGGGTCGGGCCGGTTCAGGCCATAGCGGGTCGGGTCGGATCACAAAATTAAGAGCGGAAATGGGTCAAGTCGGATTTGGTTAACTTTTTTGGTTGGTTGGGTCGGGCCCTCAAAATTTTACCCATGGACAACTCTGATTTAAATTGTTATTTTAATCTTGACGTCGGTAGAAGCGACTACATTGGTTGAGCGGTTTTTTCATATGCGTGGAGACAGGGATGGTACTTAATAAAAAGAAAGCGTGTATGATTGATGAATATTTCGAACAACAGCTGCTTTAAATAGCTCACAATGAACTTCTATTGTGATACGTTGGAAGAAAGCATTTTTTAATCCTGCAATTTCTAATTTTTTCAAATTATATTTTGATGGTAATAACTCTATAAAATAGAAAAAAACATTGACCAGTCTTCTAAATATACATATGTAAAGTATGTGTAGATTGAAACAAATGAACCGTAAAATACTTCGTTTTTAAAAATCCTTCAAAATTTTTTAATTCCGCGACTACTAAATGTTTTCTTTTCTAAAGTGTTTTAGTATTTGGAATTTTAAATACTTTTCAGTTAGTATTTTGCCCACCTCTGTAAGAAAACGATACATAAAAACTGGAATTTAATGCAGTTTGAGCATTCTATCTGATCCGTAATCGTTATAACCTCTAATGCTTTTAGATTTTACCGTTTCAGAGCCCGCAACCGCGGTTTGGTTTCATCACAGCAGTTTAAACAAGCAAGAGTTCTAAGCCGTAATTTGTAAAATGAAGTCGCAACATAGAAATACGTTTTTCAATAATCAGGCGGAAAGGATGCGTGAATGTAGAACATTCCCCCCCCCCCCCCAGACGTTCCTCCCCGACCATCCCCCCCTCCGACAGACCCTAGGACATTCCCACGGACATTCTCCCCCCGAGGTAGGACATTTCCCCCCTTTGTTGTAAGACTTTTCTTCCCTCATATAACGTTTTCTCTGACAGATTAAAATAAATAAAATAATATAGTAGTATGAATTTGTAGTTTTGCAAGAATTTCTTTCATGTTAAGGTGCAGGAGCTGGGGCTGTCAAAAGCTTATAAAGAAAAAATCGCGTAAAGTATTTTTGCAGAATTTGGATGCCCTTGCTTAACTGTCGGTGAACGAACTAGCTAGTGGGATCTAACCCCAGGGGCTCCCAGAGGGGGGTATAGGAGGCAAATGCTTCCTCGCAAAGTTATGGGGGAAATTCCCCCCTGAACTTAAGTTTTACAGTTAAAAAGTTTCAGATGTGTAGCAGATTTAAGCAACAGAACCTTACATTCATGCAGCAATTGTCGTGGTTCACGCCTCAGACTCTCTTTAGTGATAAATCTATAAACAGTTCGGACATTGAAATGATTTGCCAACTCTAAGGAGCTGATGCCAATGCAGTCGCAGCTTTAAAAACAACGTTCTGTCTTCTGTCTCAAAATAGCACTACGACTAATACTGATGATCTCGTACAAAATGGTTGCGATGATCAAGGGCAATCTGATAATGAAGAAGACTAAATTGAAGATGTTGATGTTGAGTCTGACATTTGCAACAACGATGTCATCATGACAAAAAACAGGGGCGCCACTAGGGGGCAGGGGGAAAGCCCCCCAGACAAAATTGGAGGGTCCTGCAACTTTTCCAAATTTGATGAGTTTTTTTGGGTAGGGGGTGGGGGTTGCTACATTTATTCATAAACTTATTTTTTTTACAATTGCTTCAACTGGTTTGAGACTGATTTTGACTATCTTCAGTTTGTAGTCTTTATTATTTTCTATCATTAATAAATTCTTAAAGATACCAAAAAAGACTGCAGACTAAAGATAGTCAAAAAAAATTTGCCTGCGGCGGGCTTTTTTCCTTTTTTCACACTTGAGCCCCCCAGCATTTTCTGCTGGTTGCGCCCCTGTCAGAAAATGACGCAAAGCTGAACTAGGCACGGCAGTGGCAACGATATGCTTTTATGAAACCCTTGCAATTGCTTTCTGAATTATCTGGCTTTCTAAATTTGTACAGTCTGTATAGCATCTTTGCTTGTCTTGCAATTTCTAATGTCTCAGCTGAAAAGGCTTTAAGTAAACGAAAAATCATTAAAAATAGACTTCCATCATCAACTTTAGATGATTATTTGTCAGCCCTCAAGATAATATCTGAATATCATCATAGTGATGTAATTTTTTAAATAAATATTGAAAATGCTTATAATTTTACAGGTATTTGGATGTGGCCATATTGTCAATTTGCAGGTATTTTTTAAAAGTATGCCAGCTTAATATCTACTTTTAGTTTAAACATACATTTGGGACCGAGAAAAGACGGGATAAAAAAGAGAGGGGGAAATAAAAAAGGAAGGGGGGAGTCTGCCTCCAGCAGCCAGGGGGATGGGCGCCCCTGGCTCACCTTAACCCTAACCTTAAACATAACCAAACAATAACATTGAAATAACTTGTGGGATGCTAACCCTAACCCTAACCCTAACCCTAACCCTAACCCTAGCCCTAACCCTAACCTTAGCCCTTACCCTAATCTTAACCCTAACTCTGCACGCCGAGAAAATAAAAAAAAACTTTGAACACTTGGAACACCCTGCTGCTAACCCTAACCTAACCCGTTTTTAATAATAATTCAATTAATAATATTCAATTAAATAAAAACAATAAATGTTAAATCTTTTAAAAATGTGTTTTTGTTTGTTAGAAAAACGTGAACTCTAACTCTACCCCGGGGCTGGGAAATGTCCTAACCCCGGAGTGGGGGAACGTCCGGGGGAAAGGTCCGGGGGGAAATCTCCGTTTCCCAACCAACTCTATGGATCCCCGATGTATCCTAATACCTAACTATAATATTATAATGAAAGAAACTGTCATTCATTCATTAATTATACAAACGTAAACATGTAAAATGTAGATATATAAATTAAACGCCAAAAGAAATAAGAAAATCGATAATTTGCGAAATTATTTTGATGTGTCATGTTTATTGATTAAAGAATATTTGAAAAAAAGCCCAACACTGTTTTACCGAATGTTTAAATCCTTTATTTGAAAAAAAAAGTGGCAGTTTATCTAACATTCCTAATTGAATGAAAGGGATTTAATAAACATCCGAAATCATTTATAATTAAAGAGCTACCCTAAATATTCATGAATCTATCTTAATATTCATGAGAATGCATAGGCGTGGCTGCTCGACTGTATGGTCCTGTCAAAAATCAATCAAAAGGACGATGACTCATCCCAGCCCTTCAGCACTATCATAGCCGCCACCAACACCATAGCCACCAGCATCATCGTCACCGTCATTATCACCAGTTATCATCACCATAATCACCATTCATCATCACCATAATCACCATTCATCATCACCATAATCACCGTAACAATCATCATCGTCCTAATCATCGTCATCGTCGTTGTAGTCACCGTCACCGTCAACGTCGTCGTCGTCATCATCATCATCGACTATGCAGTGTCTTTTTCCAAAAATAAATAAATAAATACTTCCACATCAGAAAATACAAACTAGGCATTATTCGGTCCAAGTCATTTACTCCAGTGTATTTTCATGCTGTTAAAGAGCTTGGAGCGAGACATGAAAGTGGCACCCATGGGAAACCTCTCATCCTTGGCATGGCATAACTTGCATTGGTCTGGAAGGCAGACGACCCAATCCCGTTTTATCCATTCGTTCCCCCATTCTTCGTTTATTTAACTTCCACCATTCTTCCCATCCACCCCTATCTCCCTCTCTTGTCCCCGCTAACACGAGGTGCTACTTCCACATGAGCGTCTGTCACAGCAAAGACGTGCACGAATAAAATGGTGTACAAACATGCAAAAAGTTCCTGTGGGCGGTAAGTTTATTGGCAGTAAGAAGAAATGAGGGTCGTAGAAGCAGCGTGTGTACATTGTGTACATATCGACAGCGTCTGTTCTCTTTTCTAACAAATTATCTCGTCTTTCATTCGCTTTTTTCGTTTCCAGAGTAACCGAAAATATCTATCACGTTAATGTAGGCATTCAGTTTTATTGACATCTGCTTGTCATTCTAATGAAACTTCCTTTAAACCACGCGCATAAACTCGCCATAATACCGTGCAACGTCAAATGCAATCGTATCATAAATGATGTAAGTGGTACTTCGCTAGTTTTTCTCGCTGAACGGGTTTGTAAAAAAAATGTATGCTTTTCAAAACAATCGTTCGTTTGATGGAGGAATTATTGACAAAACATAAATGCAAAGCTATTTTACTCACTGGAAGGATTCTGATTTTGATCCAATCGAGTCTTTTTTGGCATGATTGTTGTTGTTGTTATTGGCGTTACTGTTCGAGATGTTGGCAGCAAAGTCCTGATATTTGAGCTTCCACTGAGCACGCAAAGATACCACTGATGATCTTTTACGCTGGGATTGCCTCCTCGAACCTGGGTCAGCCATGCTGGCAAGAGACTGCCTTCGTATGTGGTTCAATATTCGGTCTTCTTCTAAGGTTTCCATGGATGATTTTAATTTCCGTGGTTCTCGTTTTGAAGAACTTTGTTGTCGTTGAAACTAAAACAGGATCATTTGGATGTAGAAACAAGTTTTGGAAAGTGTCGAGGTTGTTGTTGTTGTTGTAGAATTGAGTTGTTGAAGGCTGTAGAGGGTTGTTGGGGAAATTGATTTCGAGTTTATGTAAACAAGTATAGTTTTTTTCTGAAAACTGAAATATTTTATATAATTATAAATATTTTCAAATATGAAAATCAATATTATAAAGAATAAAAATATTATTTTTGTGTTCGCTCTACACCTTTGCTGTTTTTGTGTTTGCGCGGGTGTTCCCTCCAGTTTGTGTATTTTTATGGCGGTTTGTTTGAACAGTACCTATACGAAATTTCTGGTGAGACAGATGGAAATGCTGACTATACAACATTTAGTAATTGTTCAACCAAATAATTTTTTAATTATTCGATAAATCCACTTATTATTTTTCACCAAATTTGTTTAGTAATTATCTAATAAACTATTTTCGTAGTTATTCTACAAAATTTCTTCCTAAAAGAATAGTCATAAGTTGAGGAAGGAAGAAAACATTGAAATAATCACAAGTTAAAAAACTACCTAGTTATTAAACGTCCCCACTTTTTCAATGAATGTCATTAAGTCTCGAATGTCTTGAAACAGGTAGGTAGCAGTACGTTCATATAATATCATCAAGTCTCAAACATCTTAAAACAAGTAGCAGTCTGTTTATATAATGTCATGAGGTCTCAAACATCTTGAAACAGGTAGCAGTATGTTCATATAATGTCATCAGAAATTGTTTGATAAACATAAAAAAGCTTATATCGATTTGGCGTCGAAATTAATTATGCACGGATTCATGCAAAAATATATGTCCAGTTTCTTAACAGCTTTTCTTGTCCACTGAATAACAGACCACCCATATCTTGATAAATTACCTCTCTTTTGAATCTTCTATTATGGAGGTCATTGATGCAGCGTATTATTATAAGCCTGCCGCGTAAAATTAACGACTTCTTCAAATGGCATCACTGAATCGAAATCACTTGATAAAACAAACTTAATCAACAAGGTGAATCTCGTGCACGTTCAAAAACTTCAAATGAAAGTTGAATCTGATAAAACTTATTCTAACACATCTGGCCATGAAGTGTGCATCTATCGCATACACAAACTCTGTACACTGTACAGCTCATCAAATTATTTCATATTGGTAGACGTTCTAAAGTGTTACGCAAAAAAGAAAAAACCTAGCGAAGATACAAGTGATACAAAACACTTTCATATATAGTTGAATATATTCAAACCACGCATGCACATCTCAGACCCCCCTCCCCTAACTACCTACCGAATGATTCCGTTACCGAGAAACAAGCAGACAAGTATTTGGATAATGACCGAAGAATTATGGCTCCAGAAATGAAGACCAACCTTCTATTTGTTCGTTTGTGATGAAATCATTTTAATAACATCCGAACTTTTCATTTGAAGGGAAGCAAATGCTAACTAGCTGGCTGACATTTGCTATTTTCTCAAGGTCATTAGTAGGGTCGATCAGAAAAAAGAGATTTAATGTTCGGAAAATTCGAAAACAGTGGAATAAATTGATTGTAAGATTGTGTTTGCATCGAAGTGGCGATCCAATCATTGTGAATAATGAACTTCATTCCTGCGTCTGCTGCCAAGAAGAAATCCTTCTGGAGTTGGAAGAGCATTGTTACCTTGCGTGCTAGACTGATTGTCTGTGTGTGTGTGTGTGTGTGTGTGTGTGTGTGTGTGTGTGTGTGTGTGTGTGTGTGTGTGTGTGTGTGTGTGTGTGTGTGTGTGTGTGTGTGTGTGTGTGTGTGTGTGTGTGTTGTAGAAGAGGGTGGCTGGACGGTTGTGTAAACAAAAAATAGAATAAAACAAAAAAATAGTACAAAATAACTTAATAGAAAAAAAGAACAGTTAGTGAAGAATTAAAACAGAAATATATATTCTACAATTTTCTGTGCATACCAGCTTTTTTTTAAACGTATTTCAGTTTCGACTCTATTTCTTATCAGCAGCAAATAATCAGATTTTATACTTAAGAAGATAAAAGGACGTCACATCAGCATAACCTTGGAGGGAGACAACATGTTCTCAGGACCTACAAATTTTGCAAAAAAAATTAAAAATTTTTTTTTTATTATTCCTTTCAAAAAAGCTGATGACCGAGGGGGAGTTGTCGGAGCTATTTATCCAAAAATTGTAATAATCTTCACATCTTCAGGGGACCCACTAAAACATCTCAAAGAACCCACTTCACCGTCATGTGGGGCCTACCTATCTATAAAAAGACCCCCTCAAACCTCTAAACCTCTTAAGCTTCCACTTTAAACTTTCCAGGCCTTTTTTGGGGCCCCATTTCTATCTTTTGAAGCACATCTATATAATTGTATTTGATTGGTTTTTGTTTTCAAATATAGATAATTATTATTTTTAATTAAACAATTTTTTCCAAAATTTTTTCAAACTTAACAAAAATGCATTGTCATGAGGAAGAAAAGATTGTAAAATTGTGTTTGCTTGATTTGATGATGGGAAGTTAGTTAATTTTCACTTTTAAGGTTTGCAAACATTCAAGCAAGCAAGACTGGTGGTGAAACTAATGTGAGGGATTAATACATCCAAAATACTTAATCAAGCCCATCTTCATAATGTGAAGATACACATGTGTTTGTGTGCAATATGCAGTATGGAGCTTACCTGTTGGTTATTGTACAAAATTATTGTACAAACAATAGACACGTACGTGTGTGTATTTGTGTGTATGTGTGTAGAAGCTTATCCGTTGATTATTGGGTAGATTCAAAGGAACAGTGTGGGTGTTATTTAATTATTTCATAAGTATGTAGCCTAGATTTTAAAAAAAGACAATCTCCTACGCTTATCAAACTCTATTTTTCTTATAATCTACCAGCTTCACTCACTCAGAAATTAGGAAACTAAGAAACTCAGTGTAGAACGATGATCACGTGGATTAACATGGTCAATGACCACTAAGCTCATCCTCATAGCTCATAAGGCATCGTGCACACATTTTGGCTCCGAAGTTCACTTGACCGTGGCGCCACTTAAAAGATACTTTTTTAAATTATGAGGATAAACATGTGTGTGTGTGTGTGTGTCTGTGTGAGTATGCATGTGGAAGCTTACCTGTTGATTATTGGGTAAATTCGAGGAGACAACTAGGGTGTTATTGATTACTCTATAACTACAATTATGTGGCTTAAGGCCTAAAATAACAGGTGCTTGCGCCGACAAAAACTTCGAACTTAGTAATTTAACCAAATGTTTTAAGATTCAAATAGTAGTATTTAATAGTAGTAATATTAAAGTACTTCAAGTCACGGATCATATTTTGACTTGGGATTGGCTCGCAATTAGCGAGGTCGAATAAGGTAATTTTTGAAAGGCTGCAATGGAAGCGAAAAAAAATTATTCCGTGGTGTTTGTTTATACTGAAGAGTTTTAAATTAAAATGATCTCGCCCATACAAATTTGATTAGAAATATATTATGATTTTTGGACAACGTAAAAACAACGGAAGATGTATTCCCATTGTGATCCATATCTCGCGCAAATTGATTAGAATCAAGAAGGCACATGGGCCTATAGTTTCTAAACATATATATTATACAGTCATTATACAGATAATTAAAATCAATGGGATAATTAATTAGAAAATGATAAGTAGAATAGTTATAATTAAACTTATTAAGATATATTAATTTTTTATGTCTGTATGATTGTATGTATGTATGTATGTATGTATGTATGTATGTATGTATGTATGTATGTATGTATGTATGTATGTATGTATGTATGTATGTATGTATGTATGTATGTATGTATGTATGTATGTATGTATGTATGTATGTATGTATGTATGTATGTATGTATGTATGTATGTATGTATGTATGTATGTATGTATGTATGTATGTATGTATGTATGTATGTATGTCGTATGTATGTGGCGCTGCAATCGCAAAACAACGATAACTATATATGTTGATATTCAAAAAAATCTGTCATTTTTGGCGAGTTATTATTACTTTATATTTAAATGTAGAAGCACAGGATTGAAATCTACTCATACCTTAGCCGTCATCATCATAATCTTATCGTTTTCCCAGAAGAAGTCATAAATAAAATATTGCCAATTCACATTTATTATTGAAGCAAAAATATTAATAGCTGCAGTCATCTGTCAATGTTGTGAAAGATGATGATAATGATGATGATGTCCATGATGATGACGATGACGATGACGATGACGATGACGATGACGATGACGATGACGATGACGATGACGATGACGATGACGATGACGATGACGATGACGATGACGATGACGATGACGATGACGATGATGATGATGATGATGACGATGACGATGATGATGATTACGATGATTACGACGACGATGATGATGAGGGCAATGATGACGACGATAATGACGATGAAAATGGTGAGGATGATGATGATAGAAAAAACGTAGATTAAAAAGATTTATATTTATTTATTTATCATCAACCAGATTCCGCCGAAGCAAGAAATACAAGCTTAATGGGACTCCCTCAGCTGTAACTAATAAATTCAACCAATCAGAAAATCAATCGATCAATCATTTCCGATTTTTCGATTTGCTTGCTTCGTTCGCTAACCATGTAGAATAAAAAGCCTTTCTATATTGTTTGTTTAACATACATTATTAATAGCATTTGAAATTCTGGGACTTGAATTGAAACAGCTAGTTTACTAGAATCTGTAATCATTGTCAAATATCTAACAGTAAGAAAATGTCATCTAATTGGTTTCGAGTCGGTTTATTTCATTGCCATTCTATAATGTCAGCTAATTACATCGCATTATGTAATACCGTTATTAAAGCCACGTCGATGAAGCTTCCATGACATTAATTGTAACAACATCTCAATGCGATTCGATGTCATTTTTCACTGTTAAACGACAGAAAGTATTTCAATATAAGCAAAAGTAAGATATCTTACCGATATTTACTATAAAATTTACTTTATTTTTTAAATCTAAAAGATGTTTTTATTTGTAAAAATAAGTTTTTAAACAAACCGATTTATTGCTGTGGGCGATTAATTCCGTTTCCTGACTGTGACAAACCAATCCAAACATGTAAAAAGAATCTCCCAAACGTACGTAGGAGTAAATCAGTACCGGAGAGAGAATATAAAAGAGAGAGAGAATGGGAGAAACAGAAAGAGAGGGAAAAAGAAAAATCACATTGAACCTTCAATCACGCTTGTATCGATTGCACTTTTAAATTCCACGCAAGTCAACAACATCCGCTGCAGGTGCACGAGAAGAAGAAGAAAGGCGCGGACGATCTCCTACAATCGACATACTGATCGGTCCTGCCAGCCACAGCACACTACGTCACGCGCCCAGTGTTCCATCATAGCATAGGTCACCGCGACATTCAGACAGTGCACCAGCCCCCCTAGTCCTGTTTCATCCGTCGGAGGACAGTAGAGGTGTCTCGCCAATTTGATTCTTTGCGTTCGTTCACGGAGTGTATCGTGTGCTATCAATGTTAAAAATATCCGAGGGGCTATTTCGTCCCTGGAGGACCGTTTTGTAGATTGTATGACCGTTCATAAAATTCCCGAGTTTTTTTCTTGTGTTTTTATATATTTTTGAAGCTTTTACTGTTAAAAATAATTTTTTTAATAATAATTTGTACTGTTTTGCATATAATTTCTTTACAATTTGTTTACGATAAAACAAACATTAAAATTATTAAATAAATTTTTGAAATTTAAATACATGCCTTAAACTCATAAATTACGTTTTATGCGTTACGAAGTAGCAATTAATATTTTTTTAAATAAAAACTTATTAAATCTGAAATATTAAAGAAATTCGCATTTCCAGTATACGTTTTCCTCCGTACGGATGCAGAGCGTGGCTCGGCGGAGTGTATTAGCTGCTAAAATTTTAATCAGCTTACTACACATTAAATCATGTTTAGCGGAATTCCTAAAATGAAACTAAATAAAAATAAAAGGAAAGCTGCAACGGAAGCTGGAATGTGAGCGTTTGATTAACGAGAGAAAGCAGGGTGCTACGTAAATTTATAGTAGTAGGATAATTAAATTGACGTGTCTTCTTCTTCTCCTTCCTACCCTGGCGTAGTTACAAATACGACAGTACGCCGCACACGTACCTACGCCTTCACACCCACGCCCGTCTGGACAGCCCACCCAGATCATTGTCATCATCATTATCATCATCATCATCGTCATCGTCATCATCATCATCATCATCATCGTCATCATCATCATCGTCATCGTCATCATTATCGACATCATCGTCGCCATCATCGTCGCCATCGTCATCTTCGTCGTCACACGACCGCAAACATAATTACGTGGTTCAGTCTTTTGAATTTAATTCTATTTAATTAGTATTGTGTTCTTGAAAGTTAATTCGGTCGCTGGTGAGAATAAGATTAGTGTTTATAACTGTGATCAGAGATACCCGTGGTCGTCGTGGAGGATGGTGACGGTGAATAATTATTCTATATCGATCGAGCGAACGCCGGTTCGTGCTACAAACAAGTAAGCAGCCATCACATAAATATTCAACGATTCCACCAGATGCCACAACGGAGAAGAAGAAGAAGAAGAAGAAGAAGAAGATAATGTGGTATCTTTATATCTTATTTTTTATATGTGGACATAAATTGATTTTTATTGTAAAAAAAATATTGAAATGAGAATTTGAGATACACTGCTAATTATTTTGCTCCTTTTCTATGTTAAACTGAGAATTAGCAAAAAAGCGCAAAAAAGGACCTTTTCGAGCCTTTTAAAAAAAATTTAAACGTCTGAAATGAATATGAACAAATTAACTTGACAAATATTGTTTCATATCAAATAACGATATTTAGCCATTGATATCGAACAAGAACTAAAATATTGGAATTTGCGCACTGAGTTGGACAGCTCTGGGTTGTTGTGCCCATAGATATATATCTATGGTTGTGCCATTCTAACATGCCAAAGGAAACAAAAGCATTTCCTGCTCGAAAAACCTGACATTTTGATTGTGAGAGTAAATTTGACATCTTTTATTAAGCAAAACGTAAATGATTAAGCGACAAAAAACTTAGTCAGACAATATAGTTGTGTAACTTCACTGAATGTTGATACAAATTAATTATTGCTGGTAAAGAAAACGCCGTTCGCCCATAGAACATTAGCTATTTTAAAACTGCTTATAACTAGGTATTCGATTTTTATGTAAAAGGTTTTTGTTTCAATTGGAATACGGTCACTTCTTCAAGCATGAACAATAAAAAAATATTTTCAACAAATGTAATGTTAAATCCTTTATATTAACTTCACCGTGTCTCCTTGCTTGCTTGAGCCATACGTTGGAATCCATTACTACTTAAAAAACCAACTTCCCGTTACTGAATCATAATAAACTTTGGTGTGCTTATTTTTCGCTGCTGGCTGTACAATATAATAATATATTAAACTTTCAGATCAATTGGACAACATTTGAATGAATTACAAATTTTCTTTAGAAAAATGAGGCCATCAGTTTAGTTTATTTAAAAAAAATCGATATTTAATTTTTATATTTAAAAATTTTTAATAAAAAAATTTGTCTCTTCCATATTGATTCGAAAGTTTCTTATATTTTCAATCTTCAAATACTTCACATATCAAGTATTTAGAAGACTGCGGTTAGTTTTTCTATCTTATATAGAATAATTATTATAAAAAATAATTTGCAAACAATTATTAGCTACATAATTACAAAATTATAAAAGATTAATAATTAGTAATTGTTGTATAAAGATACAATCCGTTCCCGGCGACATGCTTGTAAACGTAGAGGAATATGCTTTCTAGCGATTCGTAACGTTAAAGTCGAAGTTATTTATAACACAATTTTTCTCGAATTTATTTTGACTTTATTATTCTTCCTTGAATATAATCTTTTACTTGACTCTAAACTGAATTATCTCACTTTGTAGAAGTTAGCCCGGTTCTGACAAATCTTTTGATAATTCCAATTTCTCTCTCAAGACAATTTTTTTTTTTATAATAGTTTATAGTCCTTTACACCAGGTGTTTTAAGACTTTTTATACTTTTCCCTCCTCCTTTCTCCAGGCTTGGGACTGGCTCGCAATTAGCAAGGCGGAGTTACTCTCTCAAGACAACTCATTTTCTTATTGAAGACCACAAAAAGGAAAAAGACCAATACCAATTATATATATATACACATATATACATACATATATAAATATACATATATACACACATATACATATATACATACATATATACACCCACACATATACACACATATACACACAGATACATTCATACATAAATGACTATTGTTTCAACACAACCAAAATATGCACACATAATAAAATAAAATAAACAACTATTATGAAAATACGTAAGATGAATCATCTTCATCTTACATATCCCCCCTCTTCGAAAAAAGGAACGCGTTAGCGTTTCTTGATTACATCGTCACTCTCTTTACGACTAAGAAAGTCAGCACCGATGTTTTCCTTGCCTTTGAAATAGTTTACTTTCAACTTAATCTCAATCTCTATCCCTCTGCGTGCTGTGTCAACAGGACGGGCATCTCCGAAGATTGCCGAATTCAACTTTCCATCTTTCCCCACCCCTCCATGTTGGCCTCTAGGCAGAAGATTGAGCCTTGGTCTTTCTTTTGGCGGATTCAAAGCCTGAACTTTTGCCTCAACTTTATTTCCTACCTTTGAAATGGCAGACGTGTTTCTTTCCTTGCTTTGATACAGCTCCGAGTTAGCCGACGATTTTCTATAATTTACCCGAACATGAGTTTGTTTATTCAGTTATCAATACATACATTCAAAATCACAAATAAGACAGAATTTTGAGAATTTAAAACAGTGTGTTAAAAGTTGAGTGTTCGAGAAGATAATAAAAGTTTGAAGAGACGTGCTGCAGAGAGAAATTGGAATTAACAAAAGATTTGTTAGAACCGTGCGAAATTCTACAAAGTGAGATAATTCAGTTTTTTGAGTCCAGTTAAAAGATTATATTCAAGGAAGAATAATTAAGTTAAAATAAATTCGAGAAATATTGTGTTATAAATAACTTCGACTTTAACGTTACGAATCGCTAGAAAGCATATTCCTCTACGTTTACATTCCTCTGTGTGCTGTCGTAGTTAAGAGCGGATTTCTGACCAAAGCGTTTTCCTGTAGCCATTGCATCCAAACCTCTTACTCCTTCGACATTTCCCAGCACGAGATCGCAAAGTAGGTTTTTCATGCACACAACCTCTCTGGTTCCTCTGAACCAGTTTGTTTTGATTTTTACCACTGCTGTTGGAGCTACCCGAACTGTGCCGTCGATCAAAACACAGGGTCTTGTTCTTCCGGTCATCTGACGCGGGTGCACTAATGATTCCTTTACCATTATGGCAGTACAGCCAGTGTCCCTCAAAACTTTTACCGGTATTCTGTTCACAAACCCTCTGGTTAATTCAAACTTTTCTCCTGAGTGAAAACAACCATCCGCTATTACCGGTGAAAAGCAGCCACATTTAAATTGGACCTCATTCATTTTACCTTCCATCACCATGGCCGCGCATGCATTCACTACTCCAGAGTCTTTGCATGGTGGTGTCATGGTGGCCTCTCTACGCGTTTGGCACATGACTGGAGTTGCTTGAGTGCCTTGACTGTAGTCCCTCGCCAAATGTCCAGCTTGATGACAATCCTTTGCCATATGGCCCAGCTTATTGCAAATGTAACAGCGTGGTCCAACCATTCCCGAGTCAATGTCTGGTTGACTACGATTTCCGCTAATCCTGTTTATGTTTTCGACTTTTGCCAAGCTTTTGACTGGGTGAGCTTGATTGTACTAGTTGACCCAGCGACTTAACTCATTGACGTCACCGCTTTCTTTCTCCAACAAATACTCAGCCATTCCCGACGGACACTTTCCAAAGAACTGCTCTTTTAGAAACAAAAACAGAAAGTTACTTGTACCCGCAAGATCCACCCAGCGCCTGAGGTAACTATCTAGTCGCACCAGATACTGTTCCCAAGTCTCTTCTGGTTCAAGCTTTGACTCTCGAAACTTTATGCGGCAGTCTTCTGTCGACTTCTCAAAACGGCGAAGGAGTGCCTCTTTTACCGACTCGTAATCCTGCATCTGACTATCGCTGAGTTGGCCAAACACTTCCAATGTCTTCGCACTGAGCAGAGAACCCAGAAGCATTCCCCAACCCTTTTTTGGATGATCATTTGCCGTGGCTAATGCCTCAAAACGGAGCAGGAAAGCGTCCACGTCCTCACCTTCCGAGAACTTTGGATATGGAATCTTTGTTACCTCTACCGTCGGCTTTGGCTCTTTTTTTGTTTGGGCTTCCAATTCCAGCTTTTTCAATTCCAATTCATGCTGGCGTTGTTCGCGCTCATGCTGGCGTTGAAGTTCTCGTTCTTCTTTAGCTTCTTGAGCTTTCTTCTCTTCATGTTCACGTACCCGTTCCCGCTCTTCCCGTTCTTGTTGAGCCTTTTTATCCTCACGTTCTTCTAATCTCCTAACTCTTTCTTCATCCTTTAACTCTTTGACGTAATTCCTTAGGTCCTCTCCGGAATATCCCAGAGCCTGTCCCATCGCAACGAATTTCTCGTCAGACATCTTTCACAAAAGAAAAAAAAAATTCAGTCACTTGTGATCAAACAACTTCAGAAAATATATTTACGGATGAAAATGCGTAAATACGTCGAGGTCACCAATGTAAACGTAGAGGAATATGCTTTCTAGCGATTCGTAACGTTAAAGTCGAAGTTATTTATAACACAATTTTTCTTGAATTTATTTTGACTTTATTATTCTTCCTTGAATATAATCTTTTACTTGACTCTAAACTGAATTATCTCACTTTGTAGAAATTAGCCCGGTTCTGACAAATCTTTTGATAATTCCAATTTCTCTCTCAAGACAACTCATTTTCTTATTGAAGACCACAAAAAGGAAAAAAGACCAATACCAATTATATATATACACATATATACATACATATATAAATATACATATATACACACATATACATATATACATACATATATATACACACATATACACACAGATACATTCATACATAAATGACTATTGTTTCAACACCACCAAAATATGCACACATAATAAAATAAAATAAACAACTATTATGAAAATACGTAAGATGAATCATCTTCATCTTACAATGCTACTATAGACCAGATACGGCTAGGCGGAGGTGAAGATGGGTTCATATAGGCAATCCATCACTTTGACTTACCCAGCCCAACCCACTGAAAAATAAAAAAAAACTGAAATTTTAATTCAACCAAACCTATGCCACTGCCCCGCATAACCTATTTTAGAACAAATTACCCAACCCAACCCATAGGTCCACCCTATCGCCTATCCACGTCTACTTCTGAGATAGGTACGGATTTACAAAATTCCGTTATGAACAAAAGTGTCCAGAGTATCCATTGCTCTTACCATCCACTCTTGAGAGTGTCGCTTTAGAGGATTTTTACTGTATATCTATTTATATAATCTCCCAGCCTCACTCATTCTAGAACGCAGTGGCGCACCAAATGGGGGGGTTCCCGGGTTCAGAACCACTGAGGCGCATCCAATGAGAGGAAGCCTTCTACAAAATAATTTGTTTTTAAATATCATAAACTATAATTATGTGGCCTATGACGCGCATAAAACGGTCTAAGGGGTTTCCAGAATTAGAACCCCCAAAAAATTAAAAAAAAATATTTTTATAAAAACATAAATTTATTAATTTAATCTTACTTACTTACTAATCCCATTCTTAGGCAAAGTTCATCTTTATGCAATTATAGAAAACATTTCACACGCACATACACATAAATAAACAAGCTGTCTAGCAAAGGTTTTCGACATCTAAATTATTAAATCAAACCCATCCATTTTTTTCTCCATAAGGGACACAATAAACATGCGTGTGGAAACTTACCTGTTGGTTATTGTGAAAACAATAATCATGTTTGTATAATCGAGTATGTGTATGTGTGCTGAAGCTTACCTGTTGATTATTGGGTAGATTCGAGAGACAGCAGACTGCATGGCATGGTTGTCATTTTATTTACCAATGCTTTTATTAACTCGTCGTCTCTGTTTCTCTGTCTGTCTGTTTCTCTGTCTGTCTGTTTCTCTGTCTGTCTGTTTCTCTGTCTGTTTCAAATCTTGCAATCAATTTTTGAGTCACTTCCTGATGATAGATTTTTTTTCAAATTTTGCATACATGCTCAAAATAGAAGACAATGCAATATTCAATTATTAGTTTTACAATAAGTCAATTAATTTAGTTAATTTTAATTAATTTTGATATTTCGATATAATTAAGATATTTCGACTTTAATATAAAATAAAAGAGTAATATAAGAAAAAATTGATTGCAAAATTTGTGTTTTAATTACATATAAGAACATTGGTTTTAAAAATTCGTTTTTAATTTACTTGTTATTCTCTAATTAGGTGGCCTAGGTTTTTAAAAAACACAGGCGCTTGCACCTATCAAACACTATTTTAATTATATTTTAGGTTACTAGTCTGTAATGTATGCAATAAGGTGAGTCTGAAAGAGGCCTGTTTTTGAAGTGGACCCAAGGCCTCCCACTTACCAGCCTAATCTGGCTCTGTTTCACGCAGTTTATAGCCTTTATGAATAAGGCGCAACAAGTTAGTGATGTTGAGAGAGTAAGTTTTTGCAGACTACGCAAAGATATTCTCGAGGTCATCAATAAAGCAGAAGACCAACGGGTTCAAAAGTGAAGAGAGATTTTCAAAATGTGCTTAATTACGTTTAAAGCTAAATACGTTCTTTCCCCACTGGTTCCTTCCAGTATATTTAAATAATCTCATTTAAAAACGTCCTAAACAAGTTATAAGATTTTCGACTTTTAATCGTGTTTATACCTTCCTAGTTTTGCACATTTGCACTCAGTGGCGGATTTAGGTTTTCCCACGTGGGAGGCAGCACAACTTTTACAGGGACGTCCGAGGAACTCTCGCCTTTTGTGAATGGATTTATTTAGATATAACTTTAAGACATATCAACACATTTGAGAAAATGTGAAGCCGTCATTATTAAGTTAAGATGAATCGAATAAGCTCGAAATTATATGATTAAGTAAGGGTTGATATAAAATCTTTTTGTGTTTTGACCCAAATTTACGGTACTTTGTGTTTTCAAATTTTGTTAATACATAATTTTGTTTTTGTTTCATTTAATCAAAAACAAACACTTTTAACTTATTAATTTATTATATAAGCTGCTTCAATTTAATATGATTGAAAGAATGAATAAATGACAATCTTTTTAGAGGTTCTACAACAATCTCTCAATGTTGCCAGGATGTTAAATTCCTTTCTTTCATTCAGCAGGTTCCGACACAAAAGACAAGAAATCAGGCCAATTTGGTTCAGCTCCAGTCTAGTACCTACAGCATTTTGCCAATTGGTTCAGCTATAGTGTCTAAGACCTAGAGTGTTTTTTTCAAGCATTACATTGACCGCTCCGTCATGGTAGAAATTGTCAACAAATTCAACAATCCAATCATATCTTCGACTATAGTGGAGCATCTGTTTACCCAGTGGTTTTCCTCAGCCGATAAAATGGGATTTTCTGCAGCTTTTGAAACAACGTTCGGAAAAAGACATAGGATACATACCCAAAAAAACATATCATGATACTGTAATGATAAGTCATAACCTCTAAGTTAAACAGTACCAAATTTGTACAATTATTTATATTACAGCTTATCCAAAGGTAAAATTTGAGATGATTACCAAAACATTTGCATAAATTCCACACAAGTAAAAAAATTCCATGTCATTTTCTACGGAAATTCATTTAATAAAGTTTTCTAAAGCTTTTACTTTATTGAATGCAATGAAAGAAAATGAAAAGGACGATGTTTTTAAAAAAAACATGTTTATAAAAGGAAGATGTAAACGAAGAAATGGAAGTTAAAGACTTCATATGAAAGAATATCATCTGGTTTCGTTCAAAGGTCATATCGATTTGTGGGTCGTGAAAATAATGGAAAACTTTACGGTTTGATAGATGTCACTTTGGTACGAACATTTTTTACCAATGCTTTTATTAACTCGTCGGCTCTGTTTTTCTGTCGGTTTCTCTGTCTGTTTCAAATCTTGCAATCAATTTTTGAGTCACTTCCTGTTGATAGATTTTTTCAAATTTTGCATACATGCTCAAGATAGAAGACAATGCAATATTCAATTATTAGTTTTACAATAAGTCAATTAATTTAGTTAATTTTCTTGAGGATTTTATCGAGGGGTTTCTTGAGGGTTTTCTTGACCACAAAACGCTAACCGACTGGCAGACTATTTTACCAAGTTAACACGAACCACACTCACTGACCGCGATTCTCAAGCGTGTACGAAATTTTCATGAAAATAGTTGAGATATTTAAATTCGATGCTTTTTGATATTTTTATTATTATTACCAATGCTTTTATTAACTCGTCGTCTCTGTTTCTCTGTCTGTCTGTTTGTTTCTCTGTCTGTTTCAAATCTTGCAATCAATTTTTGAGTCACTTCCTGATGATAGATTTTTTCAAATTTTGCATACATGCTTAAAATAGAAGACAATGCAATATTCAATTATTAGTTTTACAATAAGTCAATTAATTAAGATAATTTTAATTAATTTCGATATTTCGATATAATTAAGATATTTCGACTTTAACATAAAATAAAAGAGTAATATAAGAAAAAATTGATTGCAAAATTTGTGTTTTAATTACATATAAGAGCATTGGTTTTAAAAATTCGTTTTTAATTTACTTGTTTAGTAATATATTGGTTGCAGTTCAGCTTTTCCAAGTTCGATGAAAGAAAGATGATTTGACATATGCGCGGATTGGTCCCAGTCTGATGCTAAATTTGCTACCCTTGCCTTTTACAAAGGTTCCAATTTTTACTCTGGTCCTTTTCTGCGAAATTTGAAATTTCTGACCGTAACTAATTACATATAGTGTGCGTTCCTTTATATTCAAACTCCAGTTTTTAAAGTTGTGATAGATAATGGTTTAGGATTGTTCACTTAAATATCTGTGGAAACACACTATTTTAGATGTTACTAAATTGCTGAAGAAAAAAACTAGCAGATAATTTCAAAGTGGTGTCAGCTCGTAGATTTTTGTGCTTGAGCAAAAGGCTAACACAAATTATTTAAAAAATATTTGAAGCCCTTCATTCTCTTACACCTGCACGTTTTACACACAAACACCAATAAATCGCCATGTTTATAAGTAAAAAATATGAGTGAATAATAAAAAAATTGAAATAAACATTGTATAAGTCCATTGTTAAAAAAATACACAAATTCTCATGTAAGCAAGGTGAAAGATTCGAGCTTATTGTTGTATTGCTCATTCATATGGTTCAGATATAAGTTTAGTGGTTTAGTGGTTTACGTATAATGTAACACTACTTGTTAGGCAAAATCTGGAAAATATAACAGCAGATTATCTCACTAATTCGTTTTATTCTGCTATAACTTGACAACCCACTCCGAAGAAACATGATAGTATTTTATGTTAAGGATAATTACTGAACAAGGAAACCCTAATAAGAATGATAATCAGGTAGATTATTTATTCTGCTGTACATGAATAATACGATTAATACACCTTCAGAAAAAAACACAAATAGATACACAATTAAAATAACATTTACTGTCATAATAAAAGAAGGATCTAAGAAATGAACTTATCAGTTCTAACAGAAACAGTATAACAGCCTTATTTTTACCCAGAATTAAACACACACACAAAATCAAAATGAATATACATATAATATTGCACGCGTCAAGTGTGAGGAGTACTTCGTACAATTCTCATAGTATTCGAACCTCGTGGGAATGGTCTCAAAGCATCTTCTGCGTAAGGCCAGTTGTCAAAATTATCCTTGTACCAGGATACTACAATTCATGAATGAAGAACTTCAGAATATAACAAGTCAAACAAACTATATTAAATTCTTAGTTGCAAATCTAAAATTAATTCTACCTGTTCTGTCAATCCCATCTTCCCATGACACAAGTGGTTTCCATCCTAACTGATGTAGCTTACTTGAATCCATCGAATAATGATGATCATTGAAAGGCCTGTCTTCCACGTATTCCACATAATCGGATACATTTTTGTCTTTTCCTTTCATCTAGATCATATACAAAATAAATCAATGCTCATTAATTTGTTAATAAGCTAGTCTCACTGCCTTCCTACTCCAAGTAACAGTATTGTTTAATTGCCAGATTCTGCTAGAATAAGCTTGTAACTCAAACTCAAATCACATAACAAATTGAAATACAGTGATTAGTGAACAACTTTACGATATTGATTACCTTTTTAACAAGATATTCTGCAAGTTGAATGACAGATATTTCTAAATCAGTGCCGATGTTATAGGTCTCTCCAGGAGTTCCCTGGTGCAAGATGACATCATATGCTTCTACAACATCTGATACATACAAAAAATTCCTAACAGAAGAGCCATTTCCATGTATAAAACACTTCTTGTTTTGTTGAAGAAGTGATATGAACTTTGGTATCACCTGATACATCAAATAATAAAGGTAAAAATAGTAGCATTACAGAGCTGCTTTATGGTAAACCATAACAGTAGTGCAATTAATGACTCATGGACGTGGCATCTCAGTTTCATCTGTTAGGCTGACGAAATAAAATTATCAGAACTTACTGAACCTTACTACCTTTAGCTGAAAAATGTAATTAGTTTATTGACTGTTAGAAAGCTAAAAAATTGACAAGATATTCCCTGTGTTAAGAAATCAAACTTGCAAACCAAGAGTCAAGTCCATTTACCACCTGGCTTTACATAGCATACTTACATTTCTACGGAGAACTCCATTCATTTCGATAGTGTAAACTCAGCAAACACTCATTTTCAAACACATTATACATAAATGAATTTAAAACTATATTCAACCAATATTCCAACTGGATGACAACAACATAAAATAAAATACTGACTAAATCTAATTTATCCATGTGAATTTTCCAGCAACTTGTTTTAGAATTATAAAATAATTTTAAATAAACATAAAATAAAATCAGGTTTGAAAACTAACTGACAGTTTCTGGATATTTGTGTGGTCCGTAGACATTATTTGACCTAGTGATGATGACGGGGAACTTGAAACACTCCCAGTATGATAGCACCATAAATTCAGCCGCTGCTTTTGTGGCAGCGTACGGGTTGGTCGGCTTCATCTTTGCTGACTCTTTGTTGTTCTTTTAGTCGAAAGTTGAGAATGAATAAAAAAATAAATATATATTTCACGTCATAACAGGCATAAAAGTGAATTTATATTTAAACACCAACAACACAACTGTTTCCTCCATAAACCTCATCGGTACTGACGTGGATGAATCGACCAACACCTGCCTCGTAAGCTGCATTTACTAAAACATGACTGCCATAAACATTTGATTTCGTGAATCCTAGAGAACTCCAAAATGACTGATCTGAAAAAATTAAAAATCATAAGTTGATACACAAACGACTACCAGAGATTTGAACGAGTAATAAGTAATTGAAAAACCATTTTTTAATCATGTCTTTAAAAGATTCTTCAATCAATTTTTAAACCTCACCATTTAATTGCCCAATCATTAAAAATGTAGTATCAAAATTTAAAAAAAAATTATTTTCTGAATTTCTGTATATTTTTCTTAATATTAATCTATTAGGCTGACTACGTTATTGTTGAAACTACAGTGCATCAGCTAATCAAAGAGTTGGTTAAATTTGATTACAAAATTATATGACAAAGAAACAGAATATAAAAGAAATTCAATAAAAGCATCTAAAAATCTCTTCTATTATTTAATAAACCACACAGCATTTTTTGATATAAGTAAATATATTATGTCAGAAGAAAATAAAAAACCTTTATTGAATCATATCTATTAAAGACAATGGGATATTTTTACTAAATCTATAATAAATATATTAATTAGATTTGTTTATTGGGAAGTAATATTCAAAAGCATATTTTGTGATAAGATACAATTAATAAAATACCATTTTCTAGATTAAATTAAAAGAAAATGTTGACAAATACACGAAAACTCACCAACATGAGATTGTGCAGCAAAGTGCATGATGGAGTCAATTTTCTCTTCATGGAGTATATATCTTACAAAGTCAGGTTCGCATATGTCACCCTAGGAATGTTAAATTACATTAAAACAATAAATACATCAAATTAAATATCTTATTTGTCACTTAATTGAAATTAAATCAAATATAACCTGGATAAATTTATAGTTTGGATTTCCCTTGATGCAATCGAGGTTTTTTAAACTGGCACAATAATCTAACTGTAATATAAAATATGTGTTCAATTAGTTATGCAAACAATTCGGAATAATGATATTGATTAATAATTAATTGATGTTACCTTATCCAAGTTGACGATATAATAATCAGGATACTTTTTAACAAGGTGGATAACCATATGTGAACCGCTAGATATCAATTTATACACAGTAAGATTTCATTTATAATAATTATTTTTTCAAAAATATTTGTTTAAAAGTTTACTTTGATGTTAAATATTGAAAGTTAAAAAATCTATTTCAGCATCAATTTTTATTAAATTGTTACACTTAAGGTCGGTCAAGATATGTTTATATTGTCGATATTGAGCTGCATCTATAGGTTTGATGATACTATAGATGTTAATCAAACTTGATCAATTACTTTATACACCAAAAATTTCAACACTTTTATATTAAAAATCTACAAAACCAACAACTAATTTTTTTTTATTAGATATGAACATATCAAAAATTGATAGTTATTATAGTATATTTATTAATTTGTCACTAACAACATAGGTAATAATATTACATTGAATGTTAATATGTATATTCAATTTAGAATGTTAAAGTTCTACTGCCAAGGTGGAAAATTAATTTATGATGCTAAAATAAATCTTTACTGATTTACTATATATTTCAATGTTATGGTAGAACCGGAATAGCATCCTGAGTTATTTTTTATACTAATTTGTCCCAATATTTAATTTGTGTATGTCTCTATTAGGGCTGTGCCGGTATGGTTTTTTTGCCGGTACTGGTACTTCCAGACCAAAAACCGGTACTACCAGTACCTGTACCGGTATAATGTTGAAAGCCTGAAAATGGCTAGAAATAGTGTTTGAAAGTGCGTTAGTGGTACTCGTACTTGAGTACAACTCGAATACGTTTTTTAAGTACTCGTACTCGAAGCCTTGGTACTCGTACTCTGACTCGTACTCAAAGCCTTGGTATCGTATTCGTTATTCCACTCAGTACTGAGTAGCAGAGATGCAGTACTTGAAACTCATACTCAAGTACAAATCGAGTACGTTTTTCAAGTACTCGTACACGTACTCGATACCATGGTAATCATACTCGCACCATAAGACTTGCAACATCTCTGAGTGTTACTGTCCGTGGTCGGTTAGTGCTACCGACCGTTGTCCGTATTTGAAGTGTAGCAAACAATGGGCATACAGCTAAATTGCTCTTTTGTCTTTTATGCGTGATGTGCTGAAAGCCGATTGTTCAATACCGGTTCCGGCACCCTTCGTATTGCCAAAAACCGGTTGGTATACCGGCACAGCCCTTGTCTCTATATTCCCCAAAAGCAGGGTTATAGGGGGGTGGTTGAGTAAGATTTGCAACCTGACTGCTGTTTTATTTTCAAAGATTTATTCATAGAAGTAATGTTGCTATCTATCAAAATTCACTCAGAATGCTATACCAGTATAACAGTACCATCACTCACATAAAGCCGGCTCCACCAGTAACCAAGATATGCTTTAAATATGTGGACATTATAATAAAACTGTTGACAAGTGATAGAGAATGAAAGTAGAATATATAATTATTATGGTTTAATTCAATTGCAACCATGAACCCCTAATTCCAGCTGGAAAAATCCAACAGAACAGGTTTTAACACATAATTCAAATACTTAAAAGTAATGAATCAGGTATAAAATTATTATATGACTCAGGATGCATTAACCATCTATTAGCAGCCGAAGAAGAATTCCAGAGATGAAAAAAACAAAAATAAGAAGGAAGTGTGGAAAAGTCAGAAGAGAAGACGAGGATGATCACTTATTAAATATTTTCATAAAACAATATAATAATTATTATCATTATCAGATTGAATGAAATGCTTGGAAAATACTAAATTTTTCAAAATAAGACGTTATGCATGCTTAAAATACACGCAACCTAGCCGATAACATATGTCAAACAAAATGTTGATATTTACAGGTAACAATAATGGCGATAAAATAAATAATAAGAAAATCAGGTGATTTTATTTTTTTAATAATTGTTATAAACATTTTAAAAAATAATTTTTTTTAATTAAATTAATTATTTTAAAAAAATTATAAATATAAATATTAATGCACGTTTCTTTTACAGTTAAGTTAATTTTTAAATGATCGAGCATCATTTGATCTGACCGAAGTCATGCGATTCGAGATAAGTCCTGATAAGTGATTAGTGAGTGTGCTATCTTATCAATCCTGCTTACTATATTTATAAATACCTGGCCAGCAAGACAACAAAACTGTTACAAGATTTTTATTACAATCTCCTTCTTAACGAGAAACTACAGCTATGCCTGAAAAAGTTGTGTCGGGGTTCGATGCTCTGTTAAATACTGTTGAGGAGAATAAGGGCCAGCGTATGTTTGTGTTGTTTACTGGATCCAAGGATGATAAAGGAGTCAGCTGGTGTCCAGATTGCAACGTAGGTTAGATATAAGTTTCACCTAGTGTTCGTTTTTTTAATCAAATATATATATATCCCAACGTGACAATCATAATAAGCACAATTAAAAAATTTTATTTGCAGCATTCCCAGTAATTACAAAAATGTTCAAAGATGTCCAGGATACCTTACTCATCATATGTGAAGTTGGCGACAGGCCTTAGTTAGTTATATGTATTAATTCATTAAACAATTAACTGTAAAAAATTTATTTTAACCAAAGTAAAGTGGTATAGAATTTACAAATATACATTAATTAATTTATACTCGTTATTAATTGTGATAAATGAGATTAAGTGAGATCAGTTTACTTTTTCATAGTTGGAAAGACCCCAACAATGACTTTAGGAAAAAGTTGAGCATCAAATACATTCCTACTCTTATGAACTGGGATAAAGTAAGTCATTTGAGAGTGGTTGTGCTATGCCATTCATTAATTACATTTCAATGCATTTTGCTCACTGTAATAGCTGATTGCTAGCACAAATTAATAAGGAATATTCATTAAAAAACTAATTGCGCTTTTTAAATCTCTTATGTTATACTAGCGGGTTACCTGGGGTGTTTAGAGGTTTTTCAATTGTATTTCTCACTCTCCCATTTCTTACCTGCTCCTGGTTACTTTCCCTTAACTAACTTCCTGTCATTCTATCAAGCTGAAACTAGAAATATAGGCTTGCTCCTCATGACAATGCATTCTATTAAAGTTTGAAAATTGTTTTTAAAAAAAATTTATCTAAAAATATACATTATCTATGTTTTTAAAACAAATCAAATACAATTATATAGATTTGTACATATAAATTCAACAAAATTTCGTTTTTAAAGAAAAATGTTTGCAGTAAAAGAAAAGCCGGAAAATCCTGAAATATGAGAGATTTGTGTAAAAAAACCTATTGTTTACGGCTTATTTGTTATATGCTAAAGCTCACCATACTTCATGCATGTCTATAATTAACATGGTTTAAAGTGGTTCAGATGACTGATGTATGATGCGATAACCACTACAGCAATTAAAAGCAATTGTTCAAACCCCTATGCACGCTGTTGGCGCTGGTTAGATTCGAACCACCGTCATTTAAGCCAACAGGCAAACGCTCTACTGCATTACCACCAGTGCCCTGCATAATCTGAATAATTAATTATAGTTTTGGTATATACATATTATAAGTAAACATAGCGTTGATATGTTTTTACGAGCCACATATATCAGAAACTTGTATGGCTTACAATCCACCATGAAATAACGCAAATATAAATGTCTCAACTTCAGACTTGAACCCGTGGAAGTGGCGCAGATGGTATGATGCAGGGCGGTGTTGCCGATCCGACAGTCGTGGGTTTGAGTCTGAAGTTGAGACATATATATATATATATATATATATATATTCACAATACCGTGCTTTGAAAGTTGCTAGCATTCTAACACTTCTGGTTTTGTTTTTTTTTTGAAAACGTTGCTGTTGAGTTCACTTTTTTTGCACCAATAAACATTAATACTGTTTTTTGTTGTTGTGGATGCATCTGAAATACAATCTGTTATCTTTTTTGATCAATAAACTTTTGTTTTATTTGAACAGAAAGAAATGAAACTTGAAGAATCTGAATGTCTAAATGAAGATGTGGTTTCCATGATGCTAGAAGAATAATTTTTTTAAATCCTGTTATTGATTTAAATATATTTGTAGAAAATTAGCTTAGGACTTTCATGTCTGGGCAGTTATCATGTGTTTTTAACTCATTTGTATGTGTCAAACTTTTGTTTTTTCATCTCTGTTTGTAGCTATATAAGATAAGGGAGCATCCAAAGGTTGTCTTGTCCATGGAGCACTTTTAAAAAATAAAAGACCTCTGGCTACAGCATTAAGGATGCTTTTTTTTTTTTTTTTTTTATAATAGTTTATAGTCCTTTACACCAGGTGTTTTAAGACTGAAATGGCTGTATGTAGGAAGCACCTAAGTACTTCCTGTCGTAGATCATAATTTGTTCTTTTTAACTTTTCCCTCCTCCTTTCTCCAGGCTTGCAAATGCAAGGCGGAGTTATTAAGGATGCTTCAAAATGTCTGCTATTTCTTGAGCTAGTTGATCAACCTTTCACATCTATGGGAGTGGTACATTGTACCTTAGTCACTGAATCTGAAGTTTTTTATTTCATGTTTGCAAACAACATAGCATGTGAAATTTTGATGCGCTATGGGCTGTTTTATTGACAAAATATTGGAATTATCAATATTGCAGTTGGTATAATGCTTATTGACAATATAATCTAAGCTGTTTTATGATGTAGTGAAGTCAGATTTGCTGTGAGATGGCCACATAGCTTATCAATAAATTTTGTTTGGTGATGACTAGTGACAGTACCAGGCCGAAAATTGCCAAATAGTTTATATTAACTATCATTTTAATATTTCGTGTTTATTGTTTGTATTGATTAATCCACATATAATTTATAATGATACGATTTGTTATTTTATCTGCAACAAGTAGTTTTTTTTAATGTTTGTGTATTTATGATTCAGTGCATTACGACCAGTCCCACTCCTCTACTAACATGATTGCACTCCTCAGAAATATCATTTTAAAGTGCCAGTAAAACTGTTTTTAAATTTGCTGTGAGATGGCCACATAGCTTATCAATAAATTTTGCTATTTGATTTTAAGAAATTAACATAGATTTCTATGATTATAAAATCCTTGTTTGACTTTCATAACTTTTTACAACGATTGCAGCTTGATAAATATAGTCTGCTGTTTGGGCTGGGCTGTCCTGCAAATTCATCACGTGCCTTGCCAGCGCCAATTTCTCAGTGTGCTGTTAATATTCTTATTTTTGTTCATTTGTATCACTACATCTTCGTGAAGACAAGTTGAAAAGACTACTTACATCAATTTACTTTATTTTAAAAAAAAAGGTGCAGCAGTTTAACCCAGTTTTTCATTCAGACTTAGGAGGGAAATTTAGAAGGAGGGGAAATCAAGAAAAATTCAAACAGTTGACTGTGACTTGTGTTTTTTGGTAGTGTAAGAATCATTGCATTCAGTGGTGTCACATCGGGTGACACTGAAATGCAAAATATTATTAAGACTCGGCGAACCATTTCCCTGTGCCTATGATGAGCCTGAAAAAGCACCCCACACCTTTTTGTAATCGTTATGATTACCCACCATTTTAGTAAAAACATGAAGAGCGACTAATAATAATTTATTATTTAATTCAATATTGCATCCAACCGGAAATTTTTTTATTAACTGCAATCCACAAATTGGTTCGACTTTTGAATGAAACCAGATGGTCATTTCAGCAAAAAAATGGGGGGAGGCAAAAAAAATCAAAATTTTTACAATTTCTTCCCCAAAAAAACTTAACATGAACCGAGAAGGTCATAATTCAAGAAGGTCAGGCCTGGCCCAGCCTAGGAACTTCATTGGAAGGCATTTTCGCCCCCAAGGTTTTACTGAAAAATAGTTTTTGAAGATATGAAAGTATGAAGTTTTTTGAAACAAAAACCTACGACCACTCTCCCTCCGGGGTTAGTTATTTTTCTGAAAAAAAAAATCTAAAAGTTGTTTTTAAAAAATCAAGAAATGTGAGGGTTTTTTAAACCTTTTTCCGATCCTTGTTTTTGCTGAAACGACGCTCCTGACCTGACAAGCACAATGGTGCATAATGACTCATTCAAGCAACTTTGTGTTGAAAGTTTTCTACTAGTCATAGATCAGTTTAATTGTCACTGTTTTGCAACACCGGCTCTGTGCGTACGATCTTATATTGTCCATATATATAGAATAGATATATCGGAGATGAGCAGGTTTTGAGCGAGATGCCAAGATGGCCTCCGAAAAAACATTTAGAGTCTTTTGGAGCCATGAATATTCATTATTTGTAGTAATCTATTTTTGGTACGACAGCGGAGACTAAACTCCGGTTTGTAAGAAACAGAAACGTCGATTTCTTATAGCTAAAAGTAGTTGATATGAGCTTTATTTTAATTTAACGCGATATCCGACATAAAAAATATACAATTCTAATTTACCGATAACACAGGCGACGTTAAATAGACATAAATAGACCATCGAACTAGAGACTACGCAAATAAAATTCAATGTCAACTGAAATTTTTATAAAAAAAAATTTGTTAATTTTTATAAAGTTAAAAATTTATTTTGTACATAAAAAATTATTTTTTTTCTATTAAAAAAATACTTGATTAAGTTACTATACGTTGAAACTCTCAGTTCTTCATTTCGGATCTCCGGTCTACTAGGCTGCCTCGCTAAAAGCCTTCCTAAACAACAGACGGGCCGATATATCTATTCTATATATATGATATTGTCACGGTTCAGTTTTTTTAGGAAACTGGATGTGCTTTTCGCAGGAGATAAGTGTGACATTTTGTGACGAAGGGGTACAGATCATGAGAAACGTCACACATTTTTTAAATTGTATCTGTGTATCATCATTTACATACTATTAGAAGAGATATACCCACCAGAGGCGTCATTTGTAGGGAGCAGAGAAAGCGGTTGCCCCTCAAGGTTTTATAAAAAGATTTTTTTTATATAAAATGAATATAAACTAAGTTTTTGAAAATTCTTAGAAAATTACTTCTCCAACTACCCCCCCCCCAAGAAATTGCTGAAATTAAATGAAATTAAAAAACGACAATTTCTATAGCACCGTGATAAACGAGTGTTACTTAAAAGGCTCTTTAAAGAGTTTGATAGGATATTTTAAATAAATGAGCTTTTAACAGTTTTTTAAAAGTTGTAAGGGAGTATGGAAGAGAGTTCCAGGCTAAGGGACCGGCAACTCGGAAGGAGCGGTAGCCGATACGCGTAGGTGAGAGTAGTACTGAATGGCCACACAATTTTCCACTTTTATTCAAATCAATCATACAAAAAAACTATACGTAGACGGAGCGAAGACGTCGAGTGTTTTGGAGGACTAAAGTCTAAGACGGCTAGGGGTTTTATGTGACGTCGAAGGTACAGTGGTGCTAGCCCGCGGATGGCACTGGAAGACAAGCTAAAATGATGCTCCTGGAGCCTGGATATGTCGTCTAAAATTGACAGTAAAGATTAACTTTCTTTTGTGAGGGATATTCTGTCAGAAGATCGATGTGATGGGATGTTCTTTTAAGATTAATTTTAATACAGCTCTAGTTTACTTAGTGTGATTATTTAATTTAATAGTTGTTATTATTTTTGACAATTTTACAGTTCAAATGTGTGACGTACCACTTTAAAGAGTGGTCTGGGATTTGTGACAGATTGTGACAAGGGGAGGGAGGGAGACAAATTGTCAAAAAACAGTGTGACGTATACCTACTTTAGGACAGCCTAATTATGCTTTATTGGAGCAGGAATGATTTTTAGCATAGTTCTAATTATTACATTTTTATTAATAATTTTATTAAATTATTAATTTAATCAACTCCGCTGAATAATGACAAAACTACCTTTTTTATTAAGATTCGAATTATTGTGAAAGTGTGTTCGCAAATTACCCAAATTATCTCATCGCAAAAATTCCGCGGTTATTCCACTGATCTCTATAATATAATAGAGATCACTGGTCTAGACTCCTAGACATGACCTTGGTCCTTTAGACCGGCTGTCGGCTGATCTACGAGTTTTTATATAGGGGACCCGGAATTAAATCGCGACAAGCGTTTCTGATTTTTTTTAGCTAGATAGGTTGGTTAGTTAGTTGATGGATATTAATGGAACCCTAATTTAAAAGGTTTTTGCTCATTATTTTTAGCGTATTTTGCGAGAGAGCGATAATGCACAGAACAGTTCGGTTGCGTCAATAAAACTCCGAAAAAACGAATTTTTTTAAAACGATTTACTGGTCAATAATTTGTTAAGTTGTTAGAAAATGTTCTACTTCAATTTTATGATTGTCAATGAATCTAACCGGTATAATAGCTTACTTTTCAAACCTCACATAATATGATAATATACATAAGCTACTATATTATACTAATTATACAGGTCTTAAATGTTTATTTGTTCTTTATTTATTATATATATATATATATATTATGGTAAAGGTTCCCTTTGACGGCCCGTGTGGCGGATTAATACATAATTCTCGGCTATAATTAACTATAAACACGATTAAAAGTAAACACTAGTTTAAAAATTATGATAATTAGTATAAGTAATTTATTTAAAATGGGAAAATGTCATATAAAAAAATAAATAATGTAATTATAATTTATGTACGTTTGAGTTTTAAGGAAAAGTTTAAACGAAGGATTTGAAGGAAAAGTTTAAACGACGCAAATACACAATGTTCGCTTACAAATATTCAAATTTCGACGTTGCTTCGAATAAACTACTTTTTTTAACATTTATTTTTTAGCTTTTCTTTATTAAAAATTCGAAATTTCGTTTATTTAAAGAAGTTAACTTAGTTTAATAATTTCCAATTTTCTTACTTCTTGCAAACCGTCCCGAGTTACCGGGCGGTGAGTTTTAAAATTTTAATGGAATTTTTATTTACAACTGATAGTTTGTTTTATAAATAAAATTTTATTATAAACTAATTTTATTTATTTTTTATTCATTTCATTCATACGATCATCGTACCTCACCACTCACAACTACGATGTAAATAGGGCTTGAAAGGGTACTACTTACGTTTTCAAAGTCTCTCAAATTACGATAAATGTTTTTTTTTTAAATTAAAATTGGTATTAAATTTGTTTTTTTATGTTATTGTGACAAAATAAAAATAATACGATTATTTTTCGGCACGGGCCGTCAAAGGGAACCTTTACCTATATTATTATATATATATATATATATATATATATATATATATATATATATATATATATATATATATATATATAAATGGCCATGTCGGGTAAATGGCCATGCAGTGTATGCAGAAAAGGTGTTGGTTCCAATTGTCGGGTAAATGGCCATGCAGTGTATGCAGAAAAGGCGTTGGCTCCAATTCTATTTGTTGTGTGGATTGTAAGAGTTGGGTCCATAAAAGGTGCAGTGGCATTTTGGGTAGTTTGAAAGATCTTGTTGGCTTCCGTTGTAAGAGTTGTGTGGCTGGTGGTTCTGTTCAGGAAGAGTTGTTGGGTGAGGTTGAGGTTGAGCCAGGCGTAAAGGTGGAGTGTGTGACCAAGTTCTGTTACCTAGGTGACACATTAGGTGCAGGAGGAGGTGTAGAAGAGGCGCTGAGAGCTAGAGTGCGTTTTGCCTGGGCTAAATTCAAAGAGTTATCTCCTATCTTGACCACCCGTGGTGCATCCTTTCATGTGAAAGGAAAGGTGTATAGGGCATGTGTTCAAAGTTTCCTTGTTTATGGCACTGAAACATGGTCTACGAAGGTGGAGAATCTAAGAAGTTTAGAAAGGGCAGAGCGTATGATGGTTAGATGGATGTGTGGTGTTTTGTTGAATGATCGTGCACGTAGTGTGGATTTGTATAGCCTTCTGAATGTTCCTTGTGTGGCTGATGTGGTGAGACATGGAAGACTAAGGTGGTTTGGACATTTGGAGCGTAAAAGTGCAGATGATTGGGTTTCGGCAATTAGAGATGTGGATGTTGTAGGAGTGAAAAGTAAAGGTAGAAGTAGGAAGACTTGGTGGGAATGTGTGAAGAAAGACATGGATGAGCTCAGCCTGAAGCGGGAGTCTGCCCTGGATCGTGACTTGTGGAGGCGCCTGATATCGAAAAACGTCCAACCCTAGCATAGCGTGGAATAGGGACGTTTCAAAAATAAATGATGATATATATATATATTTATAAAGTAATATTAATATTCATATTAATATTTCTTTTAAATAAACATCACCTTTGCCTTTTACTAGTTTTACTTAAACATATTATTTTTGATTCTTATTTGTAAAGCATATAATAATTCAAACACATAGCTTTGACAATGGCTTTGATTTTGATGAAAACTCTAGTTCGATTTGTCAAATCTCATTTCTTGAAACTGCAGACAAGTAGACAAGGATGTAGCGGATGTAAGCAAAGGAGTGGATCATTTAATTGAGTATAGCAGAAAACATAAGGTCAGTTTCTGAGGTCTGGAAGTGCTAGGTCGTATTAATTCATGCGATTGTCTGTGTGCTAAGCAGTGATATTTTAGTTATGAAAATCATTTTAGTTTTAGTTAGTTTTGACGAAAGCCTTTTTTATTTTATTTAGTTTTAGTTTTCCTAAATGCAATTATTTTAGTTTCTATATAGTTTCAGTGCTATCATTCTAGTTTAGTTTAGTTATTATTAGTTTATTCCGACACGATTGAAATTTTTGCTGATATATTTTTATTTCAATATAATAAACATTAATTGTCCATGTCAACAAGTAGATCATGGTTTACTTTCAACCAAGCACGCATATTTAATGATTTCTCCATCCTGTTGCGTCTGCCAGCTGTCAAAATCCCACAAACTGAAAAAAGTAGCTCCACAAAAGCTTGCGAGGCTGGTGCCGATATCAGATCCAGCGCAATCAGAGGAAGGATTGAAGTATTCAACTGCTGTTTCTGGCACCAGAACAAAATTGAGGAGAGGCTGTAATCATATGGGGATGAGCTGATTTCTTTAATATATTGAGTGAGATGGTTTTTTAACAGAACACCATCCACATCAAGAGCCACTTGCCTTGTTGATTGTCCAGCCAGTTTTGCTGAAAGCAGGGGAAAATCTTTCATCGTTGAGTGGACTGTCGACAATTGCAGTTGACTTGATGGCTGCTTTTGTAGATAGGGTTGGAGTTTAACCTATACACATAAAATATGTTTCAATTAAAAAAATAAATTATTAACAAAATAAATAAAGACAATTCAAACAAATTTGAAATCATAAATCACAATTGATTGAATACCTACCTCATTAAGAATAAATTCTTGAGCTGCTTCACACAAATGTGACATGTCAGCCGTATTCAAACAGAAAAAGTTAAGAAATAGCTAGTTAATGATTTTACAAACCTATAACAGGTAACTTTGGATCCAATACTTTGAACATATTTCGAAAAGATGGCTGATCCACAAAAGTAACAGGATAGCCTGTTGATATTATCATATCACGTACACCATTTACTCTGTCAATAAATTGTGGCGACTGACTGTCCCATTGTTTATTCTCCTTATGCTATTTAACGAAGTCATGCAGAGTACGATTTTCTGAATTTGGAACTGACAATTACATAAATAAGTTAAAATCAAGTATTTATAAAAAATTATCATGCTAGCTACATTATAGAGAGTATTTATATTATCAACTACATAACATTTTTGTAAAGTATACTATAGTAGCAAATTAAAACTAACCATCAATTCGAATCTTCTTGCTTGCATTGACACTCAATTGATTTTTTTCCAACTCAATCATGTCATTATAAATTTCTTTGTGGTGATGTTGAAGATGGTTTTTAAGATTAGTTGGATTCTTAGTTGCAACAAGTGCGTCGCATTTTGAATCATTCGCTAAAGCCACGAGATATCGACTTTTGTTTTCTGTTTCTTCAAATTTAAAATAAGTCCACACATTGCTGCCCCGCTTGCGACCAGAAAACTGTTTAACTAAACTTGCCATATTAATATCGTTTACAAAAACAACGCACCAACTTCTGTCAAATACGGAGATTAAAAGAACGTTCTTAGACATTTCGGGCCGATATTGAGAAACCGAAGAAATGAAATTAATTTTGTTTATGTTTCTTAATACATCGATGTCTATGATAATTATAAATTTTAATTACAAACTTTTTTTAAATAACGAAAAAGTAACTAAATATTTGAATTGATTTATTTTCGTTTTAGTTAGTTCTAGGACAAATCATTCTAGTTTTAGTTTAGTTTTAGTTGTAAAATTCAACTTTAGTTTCGTTATAGTTTTAGTTAACTATGGTCAATCTTTTTCGTATTAGTTTTAGTTTTCGTTACTAAAATATCACTGGTGCTAAGGATGCCATTTATCATGTGAGCGGTCACCATAACTTCTTCAGAATTGTTAATCGAGGGACATCTTTGACATCTACCCATGAAGAGGTGATGCTCGCAGGGTGTAAGTTGCTGGTGCTTTTGTATGGAGGTAGTTTGAAGGATCGATTAAATCAGTTTTGCTACTCTACATATATGCACATCTCTGCAATGACTACTCATCACCCACATCCTGAAAGATTGCCTCCAACAGAATATGCAGCTCAATATCATTCCTATAGAGTCCACATACAAGTTCTGCAGTGGAAAATGTTGTCAAGAACAGCTGTTGATCCGCAAGAATGTAACAGAAACTCGCTGTGGTTCTTTTCTCAAATTGAGTGTGGGTAATGATGCTATAGTGAGTGTTGAAGTACAAGTGCCAAGTAGATGTTTAGAATGATGATTTCTAAGAGTTTTCTTATACCCTGGGAAGTGGAGAAGAGGTTGTTACAAGTGTATAAGTTGTTTTTCATACTTTTGTATATAGATTTTGTATGTATGTTTACCTAAATGAACAAATTAATTAAAACTCTCACATCGATTAGCATTCTTATAACAGTGCTACATGAATATTATTTATAAAAAAATTCTTTTTTTTTTTTAATTTTTCCAATTTTTTTCCATTTTCTTTCAATTTTTTTTATATATTATAACATTTGTATGTATGTTTTCCAGAAATGTTCAATGAAGAACAGAATGTGAACAAATCCTGTAGATCAAAAGAATGCAACTATCAACACGGAGAGGTAAGGCTGACCGAGGTTTTTTTATGTAGGTTGTCTATCCTGATATTTGGTAATGTAAATTTTCTAGTTTTTACATTAATTTAAATTATTATTTAGCACAAAAATACCTGAAAACAAGCTAAAGGCTAAAACATTAAAAATTAGAAAAAACGTTGAGATTAAACTTAAAAGAATTATTATTTATTTGTGACTGTACAAATTAACTATTCATGTGAGTAATTATCATCACTGGTTATTTAGCTGCTGCGTGTGGCACTTTGGAAGATGCGTCTTGAAAGATGATAATAAAATTGACAATTCTTTTTTCTTTTTTTAAATATTTTTCTTTATGATTCAACGTATTCGTTATTAAGAATAATTAAGATAATCACACTTGGACTCGTTAGCGTTTGTTATGTGCATGATAATGAAGATGATGTTATCGTGTGTGCAAGCGTGCATTCAATCTCGTCAGTGATGATCCGCAGTCACTCTGTTATATAAAGGAACACGGTAGTGTAACAAAATTAATCAGAATACAGTGATGCAAATAAATTCCTGTTATTCTGTGTGAAAACGCTTGAAACATTTTTTGTCTTTTGTAAAGCATAGACTTATTTGGCACTTTTCACAAGAAACACGTGATTGTCCATTACAGCCAGGTAGACGGCAGCACAGTCCAAGATGGCCAGTGGCTGGTGTCATCTGTGCGAACATTGGCAACTGGCACAAGCTGTCGCGCCTTCTTTATGACAAATTGAAGTATTTGTTCGACCGGGAGCTGTCTTCCTACTTGGTCTTTACCTAGCTTTGCACAAACCTGCAATAAAACCAGATATCGAAACACATTTGGAACTCCCTTTATCCAGATATCAGGGACTCTCCAAACATCAATATTTTTAAATCTAAACTTAAGACTTATTATTTTAAAACTTGTGTGCTGAAGGAACCTTCGTAAGTGCTTCAGACTTTCCTGGTGCTATATAAATATTATTATTATTATTAATATGCATATAAACATGTTGAAAAATATAATAACTCTGTATCAGCTAGTAAAAGTCATGTTTTAGAGCAGGGGTGCACACCCTTTTTCAGCCTGAGGGCCAAAATTACTTAGTCCCTGGGCGCCAGGGGCCGCATCAGCGTGCACATAGATCACACAATAAATCAACTCAAAGAATGCAAATTTTTAATGAATGTCATAAAAAAAATAACGTTATTTAAACATGTATGAATAACTAAATGTAAAAAAACTCAAAGAATGCAAGTTTTTAATAAATGTCATAACAAAAAAAATGTATGAATAACTAAATGTTAGTATTTTAATGAGAAGGTTGAGCCTGAATGGTTGCAACAACATTGTCAATATTGGGTTCGAGTTCTGTTGTTGCAAGCCTCAAAATCGAACAAAGATTATCATCAGTCAAAGATGATCTCAGTTTATTTTTATTTGTGTTCATGACTGAAAACGTTTGTTCACACACGTATGTGCTGCCAAATTCAGACAAGATTCGGCAAGCCAAATCTTTGACCGCTCCATATTTAACTGAACTTAGACTTCCATAAAAAGTTAAAATGGAGTTATGCTGAAACGCAGACTTTAATTCTGGTGAACATTGAAGATCAATGACTTCTAACTGACATTGCTCAGGTACGGATTCTACAGCACAAGAGAAAGGGTCACGGATGAAGTTGAATAAATCCTTATGCTCCCTGAATGCATCAAAACGTTCATTAAACTCCTTTAGTAACGCTTCACAACTGTCGTGGTATTTGTTGAAGTCACACTGGTATTCCTTCTGAAAAGCTGAACAAATAGGAAAATGACATAAATTACCAGATTGCAGATTCGAACAAAACAGCGTAGCTTCAACGTGAATGACAGCAGCTCTTGGTACATATCAAAGATGTAGTGATCTTTGCCTTGAAGACGCAGATTCAATTTATTTAAGTGTTCTGTTATGTCTGTCAAAAATGCTAAGTCTGCCAACCACTGTTTGTCTGTAAAAACAGCTGTGTCTTTGCCTTTGGTAACAAGGAATTCACAGATTTCCTTTCGTAACTCAACAAACCTAGTTAGAACTTTTCCTCGACTCAACCACCTTACATCAGTGGGATATGGTATGTCACGATATTCTGACTCAATGTTTTCAAGAAATGATCTGAATTGTCGATGGTTAAGTCCTTTTGCTCGTATGAAGTTCACTGATTTAAAAACAAATTTCATAACATTATCAAAATTAATGACTCGTGTACACAGTGACTCTTGATGTATGATTATTTTATTTTTATTTTATTTTTATTTTATCTAAAACAAAACAAGAGTCTTGCACTAAGAATGCCATTAACAATATGTCAAATTAAAAAAGTGTTTTTTTAACAATGCTCTGAAGTCTTCATTTAGAACAGCACTTCGGATAGATTTAGGTAGTTGGTTCCATGCACCGGGCCCGGAAACGGCGAATGCTCGTTTACCGAAACTTCGACGAGTTCTTGGGATGACAGCGTCACCATGGGAGGACGAACGTAGATGTTGACGACCAGAATGAGAGGAGCACAGGCTTATCATCCGTGTCATGTAGGCAGGGGCACGATTTCTTAAGATATTGTAAACCAGTAAGCAGAGTTTTAAGGTCACTCTTTCCGGTAGGGGGAGCCAGTGTAGTTGGCGGAGAAGAGGCGTGATGTGGTCCCGTCGAGAGATGCCACCGACAAGACGTGCAGCAGCATGAAGAACCGCAGTGAGCGGGCGAAGAGCAGTCATCGGCAGGCCTGCAAGGACCACGTTACAATAATCTAATCTAGAAACAACAAGAGCCTGGACCAAAATCCGCATGCAGTGTTTGTTTAGGGCACCCTTGATCTGTCGGATGCGGCGTAGGTGGAAGAAACAAGATCGTGCCACGGCCGATATATGTAGATTCATTAGCAAGGAGCTATCCAGTATCACCCCAAGATTTCTAATAGACTTCACGGGGGTGATGACGCAGTCAGTACTGATTTGAAGACTACAGTCATCAAGGTGTCGCGTTGAGGTGTTCCCTCGATGGAACCAGATAAGTTCTGTTTTAGAGGGGTTTAGGCTCAATCTCATAGACGAGGACCAAATGCGAATCTCGCTTACACAGGCGACAAGACGCTCTATAACGGACTGCAGGTCGGTTACGTCAAAATGAATGTACAGCTGAGTATCATCAGCGTAAAGATGAGTCTGCACGTCATGAGAAGAAGCAATCCGAGTAATATGGCTTGTGTAAAGGATGAAGAGAAGTGGACCTAAGATTGAACCCTGAGGCACACCACAGTCAACGGCCGATACTCTTGACGTCGCCCGGCCTAATCGGACAAGATGTGTTCGATTTGATAGAAAAGACCCAATCCAGTCAAGTGCGATTGAAGTCACGCCAAAGCTAGTGTGGAGGAGATCAGTAAGGAGAACATGATCGACACAGTCGAAAGCCGCACTGAAGTCAAGGAGCACGAGCGCAGTCGGTTGGCCCTTGTCAAGTGAAAGAATAATGTCGTTGTAAACTTTCCCGACTGCTGTCTCTGTACTGTGGTACTTGCGAAAACCAGACTGAACCTGCGGAAGCAGATTCATCGATTCGATATGTGAAGAAAGCTGACGGTGTACGACACGTTCAATAAATTTTGAGATGAACGATAGGTTTGATATGGGGCGGTAGCTTTTGGGATCAACGGGATCCAGCGGTATGCGTGGATGGTGTCTGTTGGAATTCCTAAGTCTCGCAAATGTGATCGCAGATGAGCAACAAGTCCTAATTCTTTACCAGTCATGGCGGGTGCACCGTCAGTAGTAACACTACAGAGCTTTGGCCACTGAATGTTAGGGTTTTCAAGAACAGATTTCACTCCTCCAAAAATATCTGCACCAGTTGTACGTCCACGTAGTGAGGCCATTCCTGCTAATTCCTGAGTTAATTTACAGTTCTCATCCACCGCACGAACAAAAACCAAAAGCTGTGCTGTGTCAACGTTATCCGTGCTCTCATCTAAGGCAATTGAAAAATACTTGCAAATGGCAAGCTTGTCACGCAACTGTTCACAAACGTCGTTGGATAAATCAACCACCCGGCGCTGGATAGTCATCCATGACAATGGCACTTTGTTGAACAGGTCTGTTTTCTCAGGACAGACTTCTTTGCAAATGGCTTGCATGCAGTCTTTGACGAAATCACCATCAGTAAATGGTCGAGACGATCGCGCAATAATCTGTGCTACGGCACAACCGGCACAAACAAAAGTCTTATTTTCATTAACTTTTTTTGTAAAAAAATTTTGCTCAGATGACAATCTTTTTACAAGTTGATCAATTTTATTTCTTCTAGCTTCGCCTTTCACATCAAACGTAGCAGCGTGTTTGGTTTCATAATGTCTTTTGCAATTGTAGTCCTTCATTACAGTTACGGACCCGAGACAAATTAGGCACAAAGCTGTTCCGTTGAAATGCTGCATAAAATATTTTTTTGTCCATTCTTCATTAAACTGACGATTTTCTGCTTCAATTTTACGCTTTGACATTCTTACTAAATTAAAACAACCAGCGTGCAAACTCAATTATCGCTCGTTGTTGTTGTTTCAATCGTTTTATATTAGGGATGTGCGAACAGTACTATTAAAAAGAGATGGGCGGGTGCATCGATTTAAAATTCTGTTAGGGCCGCAAATAGCCAAAATGGACTAGTTGTCTGAGGGCCGTGGGTTGTGCACCTCTGTTGTAGTGTAACAAAATTAATCAGAATACAGTGATGCAAATAAATTCCTGTTATTCTGTGTGAAAATGCTTGAAACATTTTTTGTCTTTTGTAAAGCATAGACTTATTTGGCACTTTTCACAAGAAACACGTGATTGTCCATAACAGCCAGGTAGACGGCAGCACAGTCTTTTGAAGGTCCAAGTTGGCCAGTGGCTGGTGTCATCTGTGCGAACATTGACAACTGGCACAAGCTGTCGCGCCTTCTTTAAGACAAATTGAAGTATTTGTTCGACCGGGAGCTGTCTTCCTACTTGGTCTTTACCTAGCTTTGCACAAACCTGCAATAAAACCAGATATCGAAACACATTTGTAACTCCCTTCATCCAGATATCAGGGACTCTCCAAACATCAATATTTTTAAATCTAAACTTAAGACTTATTATTTTAAAACTTGTATGCTGAAGGAACCTTCGTAAGCGCTTCAGACTTTCCTGGTGCTATATAAATAAATTATTATTATTATTAATATGCATATAAACATGTTGAAAAATATAATAACTCTGTATCAGCTAGTAAAAGTCATGTTTTAGAGTGACTATACAACCTGACTTTTTAGTTACTTTCAGCAATTTCAGCTTTGAATTCAGCCAATATGAGCATTGCAGAGCCGTTTTGTTACAAAAGAGCTCATCTATATAGTAGCCATGCGTTCACAACGTCCATGTCCAGATAATGGAAAAATAATCGGTGAAACCATTTCTTTGCTCGAATGGTAATTCGCTATAGTCCCATGAGACTGTCAAGCAAATACACACCACCCATATGCTGATTGTAAGTGGAAATTATGTGCAGGCAGTTGATTTCCTTTCTTGCTTTCTCTGCCGAAAACCATCGCTTCACTTTTATTCTGGGCTTTGTACCCAGATAGTAGAGCTGTTCCGATATGGCTTTTTGCCGATTATGCCGATACCGATTATAGCCGATCATGACACCGAATATGTTATAGTTACTATTATTTCTCTAGTGAAAATGTTGGTTCAGAAAATTACCGTGATAATACAACACCATCGATCACACAACCATATAATAATTATTTACTAAAAAACTAAAAATCCATAAAATTTTATTTCTTTATTTTAAGTCATTTAATGTTGAAACTAATTATAGTCTTGAAAATAATAATCCAGTAAATAATTATAAAATAATAAAAAAAAATATATGGAAGATAGCTAAGCTCATGAGTTCAATGTCAACTACGTAGGCTGGCTCTGCCAGGCTACAGCTAATACTTAAAATTAAGTTGAGGTAAGTTATACTTAATTAACAACAACATTTCTCCCTTTTCGGCGAGAAACGATCCACGCCGATCCGAAAAAATTTGTCCAGCTCCACTGAAGAGCTGCTCACTTGGCATGCTGGAAGCTGGTGCAGATAAATAGCATCTAGCTAGTTTGGCCAAATAGGGAAACTGAAGCCTTTGAAATTTTTAATAACAAAGACTGTTTTTGATAACTTTAGCCAGTGAGCAAGTGAACTTCAACAGATGTCACGTGTTGAGTATCGCTTCATAATTAGACCCAACCGTTGTTAGCCTTTTTTACTTCCGGAACTTTGTTGTTGACAAAAAAATGAAACATGTGTATTTTATTGTCAAACTTTTAGGTTTTTATGGATACATATTCTAAACGGTAAGAAAATAATTGATAAGTTTAATCGGCACCGATTATTTTTTGAGTTGCCGATTATGCCAATTAGGCCAATAATCGGTCCGATTATGTGTATTCCGATTAATCGGAGATAAGTTGAAGTCACATTGACTACTTTGTTGTCATACCACTGTACAAACGCGATGGTGACTCCATTTACATCAGTTGTGTACTCCGCCATGGATCTGCGACCTGTCTTCATCAGATCAGTTTTTGGCGAGAGACCCTGGAACCTGTTCACCCTCACAGTTCCGACTGTATTGCTTGCTTTTCCAAGTAGACAATCAAATCAATGCTTGTAAAATAGGTATCAAAATATAGCTTGTGTTCAACAGGTGGAATAGTCCTGGCCAAGCGCAGTACAACGTTAGAACTAGGTCCACAATTCTTTTTTCCAGAAAAAACATTGTTTTCATTACCTGTATAAACTTCCATGTCATATGCAAAATCAGATTTGCCAGAGAGTAGCCAGATCTTGTAGCCTCACTGGTGTGGCTTCGACATTTGAAAGGCACTACACGCTCATCAACATACAATGATTCCTCCTTAAGATTTGTGTTAAGACAATCTCATATCTGTGTAAGAAATGGTGTAATCTTGTGAAATTGATCGCTATCTGGCTGCAAAGTCGTATTGTCATTAAAGTGGAGGGAATGCTTGATCTCTTCCCATTTGTTAACTGTCATAATTTCCTATATGTTGTCTATTTTGTATTTGGCATTCCAGTATCTTCTTGTGCTTGGTAGTACTATCAAAGACACCCACATAGCTATGCCAAGAAACTTTTCTAACTCTGGTGCTTTTAACTGGAGTGATTTCTCATGACAAGTCTGAACAACGTA
Source organism: Erpobdella octoculata (assembly GCA_963978895.1). Classification (NCBI taxonomy): domain Eukaryota; kingdom Metazoa; phylum Annelida; class Clitellata; order Hirudinida; family Erpobdellidae; genus Erpobdella; species Erpobdella octoculata. Next base: position 29,057,714 of record OZ022243.1, on the reverse strand, counting down.
AATATTGGTCTGTTCAACAATATGCTGTTCCAGTGTAACTGGAAACATCATCATAAAAAAACTGAATTGGAGTTTTTAATTCCAGTATATGAGGACCTAGACCAGGCATGTCAAAGTCAAATCCTAACACGGGTCAAATAAAGAATTACAAATTTTATGTGGGCCACTAAAAGATAAAATTCCTTAAATGGTTATTGTAAACAAGTTTTATTTTGACAAGTATATAAAAAAAGGTAAAATTAATGTTTTTTCCCAGATATTTGGCACCTTTTCTTTGCAACCATCTTTCCTACTTTGTGGGCAATTTTGTTTGCAGTGATTAATTTAAAACTGACCCGAGATAACTGTCAGTAATTCTCGATCTGATTGGAGACTTATTTCCTTTCATAAGAGAAAATAACTGTTCGCATTGATAAGTACTGCATGGACATAATTTCACATGCGAATCATCGAGTGTTTTCAAATCTGTCTGGCAAATATTTGTAAAATTCAGACTCTCCAACTTCAATGAATTTTGCCTTCAAATTAGAATCACACTGAATATCGATAACCTACCTCCAAATGCATATGGTTAGGTACTAATTCTATATTAATTGAGAAAATTGAAGAAAACAAAGTAAACTTGTTTTCCAAAGATTTGAAATCAGAAAATCTTGTTTCAAATTCAGTTCTCAAGCTTGCAATTTTTTCAGCGTATTTTTCATATTATGCAGTTTCACCTAAACTGGATTTATACATGTTGCATGTCTGAAAATGCATTAAATTTTCATTTTTCAACTGCTTTTCCCAAAAAACTAACTTACATTTGAATGCATTAACTTGGTCACACATGTTGGTAATGATCTGATCCTTTCCTTGCATTTTCAAATTTAAATCGGTCAAGTGTTTTGTTATATCAACCATGAATGATAAATCTTGCAACCACACCATATCTTTGATATAAAAAACTGACATAGTTCTTCTTTCATATCCCAAAATTGTTTTAGAACCTCGGAGCATGATAACCAACATACCTCGGTATAGTATGACAAACCAGAATATTCGCTTTCTAATTCAGTGAGAAACCTAGAGAACTGTCGTTAATTTAAACCTTGAAATCTAATGAAATTGATAATTTTTTTATAGGCTTCAACACATTTTCCATTTTTATTACTTTCGTACATAATACTTCCTTATGAATAATGCAATGGGTATGATGAATCTTGAACCCATTATATGTTTCACTAAGGTTTTTTTTGCAATAATGCTACAAAACCGTTGGTTTTGCCAGTCATTGAAGGAGCTCCATCTGTTGCTACAGAAATCAATTTCGACTGAGGTAAATTGTTTTTTGGCAGAAGTTCATAAACGCAATTAAATATATCTTCTCCTGTAGTAGTGCTATACATCGGTACCAGTTCCAGTAATTCTTCATAAATGTTGAAATCTGTGTCGCAAGCTCGAAAAAAAAACAGCTAACTGGGCAATGCCCCCCATGTCAGTACTCTTCACATGCAATGGAGAATGCTTCAAAACAAGATGATTTTGTTTTAATCTGCTCACTTAAATTTCTGGCCATATCAGTAACTCTTTCCACAACAGTATTTCGAGACAAAGAGATTACTTGAAATGCCTTCACACTTTCAGGACAAACAATTTCTGCAGATTTAATTAGACATTCTTCAATAAAATCACATTCGATAAAAGGTTTCTAGTGTTTAGCTATCAACTCAGACAAAACGTAGCTTGCATGCACCGCCGCCTCACTTTCTCGTGTTACTTTAGTAAACATGAACTTTTGTTTTTTCAGTCCCAACTTTAACTGTTTTAACTTTTCTTGTCCCATTAATCCTTCATAATTATCATATTTTGATTTATGCTGCTCATAGTGACGTTTAACGTTATATAATTTTGGTACACTGATAGCACTACATATCAAGCAGATGATTTTATCGTTTACTTCAGAGCAAAAATACTCCAGTAGATAACCTACATTTTAGTTTTAAACTATCTAAGCAACAATTGATTAAAATCCACAGTCATTTAAAGAAAATCGAAAAACTGAAACAAATGAAAGCAATTATGTCATGAAACAATTTTGCAAAGTTCAGTGGCAGAAGTGCAATTTTGAGCCATTTCGCTCCAAACAAATAGAGATAAATATTCTAATAGGATACATTTTAAGGTTATATTCTACAGCTTCAATGTTCATAAATTCACAGTTATATTTACAGCAAACTTAATAAAGTGAATATTGAAAAGTAACAACATAGTATTTAATTTTTTTAAATAAATGAATACAAAAAATGACAAACTAAAACAAACACTTGCTCCTCTACTTTTCAAGTCTGTCTTGGAAGATTGTCCAGTATTGTGACCAAGACCGTGACCAGCAGCAGACTTAATAAAGCGGATACTGAATAGATACATAATATTTAATTTTTTTAAATTTTATATTTATAACGAATATAAATGACAAACAACTACAAAACAAACACCTACTCCTCGACCAGTTTCCGAAGCCGTACGATTCTGTTCTTTAAGAACTTCAGGAGATTCTGAAAATTTTCTTTTTTTACCCATATTTTACAAATTTGTTTAATACAAATCTTGAGAAACTGAACTAGCGCTAGAAACGAGCAAATAAATACCAGATACTAGCTAGCAGCACACGACCAGGGCTTCGTTTTTTTTGTATTTCCAGAAATAAAAGATTGTAGTAGTGCATGCATTTGTGTGAGTAAAGTGGGAGTAATTAGAATTAAACTCATTTTTTAAAATTATTCTAATTTGAACTCTTGCATAATTAATTAATGATTAATTAATGATTAATTTCAATAAGTCCTCTAAATCTGTAACTCTGCTTCTTTTGGTTCTGCCACCTCCATCTTCTCTTTCTATTTCTCCTTCTCCTCTTATTCGTAGTTTAGGTTTTCTCTTCGACTCCAACTTGTCTTTAACTCCTCAATATTATTTGTTACTAAAACTTGCTACTTCTATATACGACGCATTAAATAACTTCTTCCACTGCTCGATGATAAATAAATCCACAGTTAAATTAACAGCAAACTTAATAAAGCGAATATTGAATAGTTACAAAATATTTAACTTTTTAAATTTTATGTTAATAACGAATATAAATGACAAAAAAATGACAAACTAAAACAAACACTTTTCTACATCTAATGTTCTGCTTGGAAGATTGTGGTGGATGATTCTCATCTCCACTAGTGACGGCAGTTTTCGACGTAGTAGCATGAGCAGGACCAACAGCAAGCTTAATAAAGCGAATATTGAATAGTTACAACATATTTAATTTTTTAAATTTTATGTTAATAATGAATATAAATGACAAAAAAATGACAAACTAAAACAAACACCTACTCCTCTTTGGCCAGTATTTGAAGTCACAGAAGCCACAGCAGTTTGGAAGGAAGTAGTAGATGTACGAGCAGCATGAGCTTAATAAAAGGAATATTGAATAGTTTAGTTACAACATAGTTTAATTTTTTAAATTTTATGTTAATAATGAATATAAATGACAAAAAAATGACAAACTAAAACAAACACCTACTCCTCTTTGGCCAGTATTTGAAGTCACAGAAGCCACAGCAGTTTGGAAGGAAGTAGTAGATGTACGAGCAGCATGAGCTTAATAAAAGGAATATTGAATAGTTTAGTTACAACATAGTTTAATTTTTTTAATTTTATGTTAATAATGAATATAAATGACAATAAAATGACAAACTAAAACAAACACCTACTCCTCAGTTGAAAGTCTTTCGGCTTTGACTTGGAAGAAACATTGGAACGACAAGCCGTCATTTTGATTGATTGCGGACAATTTTCTTGTCCAGTAGTCGTCGTCCTTAAGCGAAGAATATGTAACTATGGTAATATCTTTTATAAATAAAGTAAGTATCTAACATAACATGGTTTAAAGTGATTCAGAAGACTAAAAAGCCTGTGTGAGAACCACTACTAGTTGAAAGTTGAATTTAAAAATCCAATTTGTCCAAGCATCATTTTAAAGCGTACAATTGATTTCACCGAAACTGTTTCTTCACTCAGCCGGTTCCAAGGCATTGATGACTGCTGCTGCTGAAGAATCTCTGCCCGAAGTTTCCTCCCGATTGTGTGAAGATTTTGTATATGTGGCCCCGTAATCTTATTCTATTTGCTGTCTGGAAATATATTGATGCTAGAATATCTTCTTTGGTTTTCATCAGTTTGAATGTTTTCAATGAGAAAAAGTTATTGATCCAGACATTACTGCCCAGTTGCAACTTTAAACATTGTTACAATGATTTTCTGTGAATTTACATTTGGTGTCATAGCAACAGCCATCAACAACACAGCATTAACATGTTTGCAGAGCTTTCCCATTGCACCATACACTTACTCACAGATATTTTTTCTAGGTCTACACAACTCCTATCGCACGACTGACTTCGGACTGAATACTGATGTGCACTGGCATCAATTATGCAGCTATCAGATTCGCTAATACCATTAGAATCCAGTGCCATCCCTGCCACAAGAGGTTTACTGCACCTGCCATGGCTAAAATCCAGCAATCGTTTTTGAATATACATTTCATATTGGGTTACAATGAAATCAATTAATTGGGCTAAATTGAAGGCCATAACTCTATCAAATATGCAATCTTTAATAACTCAAAAAGCCACTTCTAGATAATTACTAATTAGTGGTATTACTTCCTCGAATGGGGAGCATGCTACGATATGCAATGGCCCAGTCAAAACGATACTCCCAGATTGATTTCATATAACTGAGGAAATTAGTATAATTTTTAAGAATGGGACTTTCTAGGAATTTATTATATTTATCAACAAGATCTGTTTTATTGATGGCATGCAGCATGTCTTTGAAAAACATGTAAAGTTCCTGTCTGTGTTCTGGACTAATGCTGTGTGAGGCATTGCAGAGCCAAGACCAAACAGCCTTTAGCATGTGGAGTTGGCAAAGCAAAAGGCGGGACTCCGGAAACAACAAAAAGTGCTTGTCACTCTTTAAGGTCATTGTCAGTCAAAAACACAGCTGGATATTTAAAAAAAAAATGAATGACACCTTCAGTGTTTTCAGTGCTTCTGTAAAAACGTCTTTTTTTCAGTGTCCGTTATTATAACACCTAGTGGCAAGCCGCCTGCTTCTGTTGGTGTTATGAAAAGGTACAGCCTATGATGTTGTCGATCTAAACCACCAGTCGCATTGACCATGACCAGTTCTCCAGATTGTGACACCATTTCATGAACATGAGTTATGTCTGGTGTGCAAATGGCCACATAATAGTGGCCACAATGTCCCCGCTTTGCACAGCAATCTGAAGCCATGTACTGAGACAAGAAGGTTTCGATGGCAGGTAAAGTGTCAGCTCCTGTTACATCCTCATACTCTTCATGAAATTTGCTTTTGAACAATTTGTCCACAACCGACAAACTTGGAACCTGTGCCCTATCAGCTGCTACTGAATAATACATATCACCATGTTCTATAAGCAAGTCAGTTTTTAAACAGGGCAAGGCCGATGAAGCTGAGTGACCTTGATGAATCTGCTGATCCAGAACCCGGCCTTGACCCTGATGATACACCGGTTCCAGAACTCCTAGGCCTGATACTCCACTGGATCGAGAACCCGGCTTCGTTCCTGATAGATACGGCCTTGACCTTGATCCTGAAACCGGCCTTGACCCTGATCTTGAAACTGGCCTTGACCCTGATCTTGAACCCGGCCTTGACCCTGATGATACACCAGTTCCAGAACTTCCCGACCTCGAGCCTGATACTCCACTGGATGGAGGACCTGGCCTTGACCTTGATCTTGATCTTGGCCTGGATGTTGTCCTAGGCTCCAATCTTTTCATTAATGTTTGTACGTAGAACTTTACGCCCTTATACTTATTAGGACGAGGCACATCTGCATATTAGCCATATTCGATTCGCCCTCCTCCACAGTAGTTAAATTAACTCCGGCCTCCAATTTTGAAAGTGCATCTCTGAATGGCTCATCATTATCAACCTGTAACAAAGTTTATATGATGCAATGGAAAGCAAGTATTAATTTTTTTCTTTCAATATAGCAACAAACTCTTATCTTACTCCGGTCATACTTTTAGCCCCGTCTGTTGAAATCGACACAATTTTATTGAGAGGAATAGCATGATTATCCATACACTCAATTACGGCATTCGCGATATCCTCTCCACGCGTCTGATCTTTATGTGGCAATAATCCTGAAAGTTCTTCTTTAGGGCCATTATGAGAAATAAATCTTATGAAAAGTGAAACTTGTGCTGTGTCATTATGTCACAAGACTCATCAACTGCTATTGATAAAGCCGAAAATATTTTCAGATCTTTGACTTGGAATAACAAGCCGGCTATTCGGTTGATTGCGGACGATATTCTTGTCCTGTAGTAACAGCACAATTGTGCTCTTTAAGAACTTCAGCAGATTCAACTTCAGTATGCTTTCTTTTCCTACCCATAGCAGCTTTCTTAATTTTAATTTGACTAATGAAAATCTTTTCAAAACTTGGAGTTTTTAAAACTCGTGTAGAAACTAAACAGCACTAGAAACCAGAGTAACTTGGAGATGTCCCTGTACATGAGGACTGCTGCACTTGAGGTTGAGTGATTGTGTGCACCAAGAAACTTCACAATAGTTCGCCACTCTGGGTTAACCCTGTCAGAAGATCTGCTTAGATGGTATTTCACAATCCTGCAACAAAAACATCTATTGCAAATATCACTTTAAAAAAGGTTATTATAACTCTTTACAATAGTTTAATGAGATAAGAGTTGCCGATGCTGACAAATTTAATAATTCAAATGCAATGCATGGATAACTCTATACTAGTATTTTGTACTTATTTTTATGCTTTTTTACGACGGGTTGTTTGTCTTTTTTATTGGAAATCTACTCGTGCAACTATTTCAAAGTATTAAAAGCTCATTAACATGTGAACAGTAATTAGTAGCACCGCTTCACAACCATTACTCTTGCTCTGTCTTTGACCTTTAAGCCTAAGGGCATGTTGACATCGCATACGTTGTTTAAAAAAATGTATACGTCCTTCACCAGAAGAATGTGTAACCCGCCATGTGACAAGACTGGACTCAGCTTAATCTTCAAGCCATTTCTTAAAAATAATAAAAATTTTGTATAGAGCAGTTTACCTATGGAAAATGTCAGCATAAAATAATGGTACAATTTAATGCACTGCAATTAATGCAGATAACCATTCTTCTTTCTTATTATGTTGGGATTAGAGCAAACTGCAAAAAACTACAGAGCTGAATTTCAATCAACTCGAGCTGAATGAAATGCAACTGAAAAATTAAAAAAATAACGCAGATATATAATAAAACTTGTGAAAATTTCTTGAAAAGCAAAATGTACGTAAAACACCAACCAACTTATACTGACGATGGACTATACGTGTAGAAAGGTCTTAAACTTTAATCATAATTTTATAACAATGACGACATGTAGAGACATTCAACTTGTGGACTTGTCTCAACCCATTAATGCATGAGGTCTCATTTTTGCACAATATTTGTGGAGGACATGTAGTTTGGTTAGTTATTGATCATACCTAAAGCAGAAATTCTAAAAAAAATTGTGTAGGGCAAATTAAGGGCCCGGAAAGTTTTGTCCTTAAAAAAGGACGGTATGCACTATAGGGGCCAGTGTTTGTTTTCGTTCAACCATATTACATGACTTCCTATTTTGATAAGCGTGGCACTCTCATATGGGAAATAACCATTACCTATGTTTAGATTAGTAAATCTAATTGATTTTGCATAACCATGATATTTTGAAATTATCAGTAATCAGAATAAAACTGGTATAATATTTTAATAACATTCAATATTCATAAAGAATATTATCATATAGTTGATAACTTGACTAATACAATGTATTAATGTTAGCAACAGCATAAAAATAATGTTTATCAAACTAAGGTAGGTTCAATACTGTCAATGATAATTTCAGTTCACTTTGTGTGAAAAAGTTTGAAGCAGCGGTCATGCAAAGGCACTCCGCATTTTCGCTGAACCTTCATTCCACACTGCACACATCTTTTCTGACCACCATCAATGCGTCCAATAAAGTGGTTTTGACCATCAAATCTAACACCATCCTGGACTCTACGGCAGCTAGTAGCATGACTACGAATTGGACGTCCAATGTCATTTGTGGCTCGATACTTCAAGATGTAGCTCATTGCAACATCTCGCCGAAATTGTATCAGATTCAATTCATGGTGTTTAGTGGCTTCTGATATTCTGTACAGCTGCCAAGCATTCTGAAGGCTTACATCAATCGCAAAGCAGAACAATGCCCACCACCATTTCTTGATGCGAATATTTATACGACATTTGGCAATATTCTGGTCCATTCTGTCTGTACCACCCATGAAACGGTTATACTGAGCAATCAGATTTGGCATGGGAATTTCAACATGTTCCTTTTTTGCTGCCGACCATCTCTTGACCTGAACCAGTGGATGAACTCCAAAACAGTTAGATAGCACTGTGACTACGTTATTATCGTTCCAACGAACTGCTAACATCCCCGACTTTCTGTCAAAACGATGGTCAGATGTGCCTCGCGCATCTTTCTTTAACGCGTGTACTTCAATCAAAGGGCACTTCTCCATCCTGTTTGCTCGCACAGAACCAGTCGCAGATATATTCATTTTCTTCAGTTGATCAAGCAGTCGTGGAGATGTGAAGAAATTGTCACTATGAATATATTTCATTTTCTTTACCCTGAACATTTCTTTAAAAACATGGTACATATGGCACAGTCTTTGTGCTTGTGTCCAGTGGTGTGGTCGTAGAAAAAGCTGTGCGCATAGTCGGGAATCCCATTTATGCATTGCGACTCATCCAAACTAAAGCGTTTCGAGAGCACTGGAATCTCCTGTTAACCATATCGAATTGAGACATTTTGTGGCAAGTTGTCAGTATTGAGGGTTGCAATAGCTGCAATAACTTCCTCTGCTCCAATGTTAGTAGAACTGCAAAGACACTGAATGACCGCAACTCCAGTAACTGATTTGACAGCTCCTTTAATGAGTCATAGAGCAAGCTCAGGTTCAAGAGGAAATTAGTGGTCTCCAGACGCGGAATTCCCTACAGCGCTGATTGGAGCGTTAAACAAGTTAACGCTTTCTGATTGGTCGACGTAAAAGATTTTTCGGATTTCTTAATTTCTCTGGACTTCGTAGCGTTCAGAACTAGACTCTCTAATATCATATATATCAGCGTATGTTATCTTCGACATGGAAAACAGCTTCAGAACCACTTATGTTCTGAGCAACTTGAGGGATCAAGGCATATTTTGCAATGTTCATATTACTACGTGTGATTCCAATCTTAGATTGTGTGACGCAACGTAGAAGAGATGAACATAGACGACATATTCAACTCGGTGCTCGTAAAGGTCTCGTTTCCACAGGTCACACCTTTAGTCGAAATGTCTAGCTTTGGAAAACAGCTTCAGACCTTTGATGTTCTGAGGAGTCACTAATTGAGTGCACAATTTTGACAAACTTCATGTTTTTTTCAATTACTTTAAATGCTCAAGGAATTTTGACTTGATTTAGGAGAAAACGAGATGACCAAATTCAAGAATTTGTTTTATTATCCCTCCCAACAACAAAATAGGAAATTCAGCAGAGCTTGACAGATCCAGATCGATACTTGTCATATATTCGATGATAAAATGTAAGAGTTTGTCCTTTTTTTCTTAAAACCTCAAAAAACTAACTCTACCAATTAGTACTTGAGGTTACTGGCTTCTCATAACATAGTGGGCAGGATTACTGCTATCAGAAGTATTCCACTGATATCCTGTTGAATTGAAATTTTTTTAAAAGACAGCCCACACTCGATGAGTAAATTTCTTAGAATCACATGGAGGTTTTGTGCTGGTAAATCCATCGCGTTTTGCACATTGCAAATAGCTTCTTTTGGTTGTTTCAATGAATAATGCATAGAGGTTATTGAATGGCTGTTGTTTCATTTTAGAGAGTTTCTCTCTGTTCTGAAGGACCTGTCCTATGCAAAAATTTGTGTCATTCAATTTCTTAATGCACCTTTCGTCAAAATCAGCATTTTCGAAGTGAACAAAATCATTGCAGTACATTTTGAGCATTTTCGTGCTCCGCATAGTTGAGACTTTTGTCGTTGTGTGTGAATCCAATGCCTTGTTCAAGTTTAGTGTTTGTACCATAGATATCTAGATAGGCTATATAGGCTTATTTACTGTTTTTGTTTGGTTTTACACGAGCAGTGGAGTTTTAGTTTGTGCCTCCTGACTGACCATAGACAAGAGATTTGTTTACATTTGTCTACAACGGCGGCTTGCCTTACTTCGATAAGCAATTCCTTCCAATTTTGCAGTTAACTATTATAAAGCAATGACAACGCGTTATTCTTTCAATATTTGTTTATCATAGATTAATTTATGACTTTCTATCAAAATTTTTTTGTTTCTTCAGCGCATACTTTAATTGTTTTTGACAGAAATGACTTTTATAAATTCCCTTGAATCTTTTGGTTTAAACTTTAAAACCATAAATGCTTTTATCTGAAGATAACTGATAGTCATATGTATCTATTTTATGCTGATAGTTTAAGTTTCAGCATAAAATCTGAATTCATTATGTCTTCTAAGACATTTTCTTAAAAGAAATATCTTAGACTTAGAACTAGATCCTGACTAGGTTAGATTAGCAATAATAGTTACTGGCTTTTTCTAAAGTACATAATAATCTTTAGAATTAACATAGATTATTGAAGTCACTACCAATTCTTCTCTGCCCTGAAATGAATCTACCTGAGACGATTGCATTTATTTACCTAGTTTTTAAGAAAGTAAAAAGCACTGTGACAACTATCGAGTTTATATTTATTCCTTATCACTTTGCGATTACATTTGTGTAGTATCAGTTCAGTACACAGTTTCCAATAATGTTGAAATAGATTTGCAAAAAACTGAGGCAACAAACTATGATTTTACAAATGTTTTTATTAATACAACAATGTTTGGCTTTTCAATGAACAAAAACTGAAAATGGCACAAAAAATTGACAATTTAAGTTACTGTCCACTAAATAAAATTGTTTTAGTTTTTGTCTTAAACCTGAACTTTTAAGGTTTTGAGTATTAATTTTTGCTCGCTGATACTGTCTTAACTTAAAAAACTCAGAAACGATCGACTTAAGCAGTAGATAAGAATGATTGTCAATGCCATCCTGTGTATCTCTTATATGATCCCCCAGGTTAAAAATATCTTTGGATCCAATTGATGTTAATGTTTGGCGAATAAGTTCTTTTATTTTAATTTCATCTTTGTCATTTGTGGCTGATACATGTTGTCTTAAAAATTTTTCTGCTGTCTGACATACCTAAAAAAAAAGTTTTTTTAAAATACCATATTTATAAATAATAAATCTTAATTTTATCTTACTTTTATAACTCCAGAAGAAGGAAAGACATGACCACCTTTATTTTTCAACACTAGCAGCTGCAGTCCTTTTTCATGTCCTTGGTTCTTGTGCTCATCAACTAAACTGTATCTCTAAAATTGAAAATATTATTTAGTACTAAAAACACAGGAAACCAAAATTTATGACTGTAACAATTTATAGTTTGAACCTGCAAACATTACATTCCAGTTTTTTAAATAGCTTGGATACAATCCAACCAGCTATGTAGCTAATTACATTTTCTATCAAGATTTGAGCAAGCTCTGAGTTGATTCCATAATCACCTGGTTCTTCAAACACTTCTTCTTCATAAATGTTGTCTGTTTAATAAATAAGCAAATAATTAAGATTGGTACCAGCAAAAGAAATAACAATGAAAAATTTATTACGAATTTCTTTTCTTTCTTTGTGAAGATAATCAAGATAAGAAGTTTCATCTTGCGTCATCACATTCCCTGTTTTCCCTGCCTGAATTTTGCATCTAGATAAAATTCTTCTGAAAATGGATTGAAATTTGTATGCGGTTGGGTTGTTGTTCGATCCCCCTAGAAAATGTTAATTCTAATCAATATTTTCCCACTTATAACAAATTGTTTTTATACAACCTGCTCGTCTGACTGCCGCAAAGAATAGTTCAAGATGATCTTGGCTGAACTTATAAGTTAAAACATGGCTTTGACACTTGAGTAGGTTTCTGGCTATTTGAAGGATTGATTCAATCTCAATAACAAATCCTTTTAGACCCATCTGCCTAAAATGATGTTAATTATATAGTTTGCTTTTAGTTTTGCAGCAAAACATTATCAAAAACATACTTTTTGTCTTGAATAATAAGGATTCCACGAGGAGATTTTAGCTGAAGTAAGTAGTTTCTTAAACTCAGAAGACGTTGCTCAAACAGTGCTAAATTTTGCAGTGTTAATGGTCCCTTGAAAGATGGTGCATTGGGATTTTTGCTATTGAAAATATCAAATAAACAGTCTATTGCTTCTATAAATTCTACAGTCTTTAAAACCTGCCATTTTACATGGATTCATCATTCTTAAAGCTGCAACAACAGATGAGCTTAATGTTTGAGCTGCCAGTTTCACTTTCATCTTCTGATTTTTAAAATTGATATGTTGCTTGGTAAGTTTGTTAGCTGCTTCTTGTTGAATACCATCAGGTTGTGATATGTGAGACCACTTTATTGAACCAGAAGAAGAGAAAATAGTGTGGTATGCAGAAAATAAATTTCTTACTAATTTCAGCATGAGACATGTGTAAGATGAAGATGATTCATCTTACGTATTACGCTGAAATTAGTAAGAAATTTATTTTCTGCATACCACGCTATTTTCTCTTCTATATATATTTTCCTGTTGCTTGATGAGCAAAACCATGTTTTTAAAGATCTTGTAAAATCTAACTCACACCCAAGCAGTTTCACCATTGTAACATTTGCTTCATCATTAACCAAATATCATTATTAGCATAAGAAAGTAATTAACACTTCAAAGATCATGGTCATCAAAGAGCAATAGAATAACGGAAAACTGGTTACACGCTTCATGACAACAAAGTAATGAAACGGATGTATGACCCTTTTAAGTTTTAAGCTTTGTGGCCTTGCCTTCTTTAAGTCAGAGTCTTTAATGATTTTACTTTGTTTGCAAACAGCGACAGGATATATGAGCTCGGGAAGTCAATTAACACTAAGTATAGTTCTTATACAGGTTTTTCAAATAAAAAACACAGCAACATCTACAAAAAAAACTTGAGCTTTAGCAGATTTGTCATGTATCGTCATAATACACCGGCAACAAATATCGCTCAAATGAGCAAATGTAAACAAGCTCAGGTTGAAAATGGCAGCTTTCAAATTGTACAGGAAATAGATTGATATGTCCCATCTATATATCTATGGTTTGTACTCTATCTGGCAATGTGTAGAAAGGACTATCTGTTTATTTTTTATTAACGTCTGAGCTATTATTGCTCTGAATGTTGTTTCACAAGTAAAAACTAATTTTAACGCATCGATCCCAGTCTAGTAGATTGGCTTAAGCTTTCTGATTGATATTAGATAACTATCACCTATAACAGTGGTCGGCAAACTTATTAGCCAAATATGCGAAGTGGTTGGCTAACCTACTAGCCAAAGAGCCAGACAGCCAATGCAAGTTAAAATGACTAAAAAAATTGAGAGCCAAATCTGTTTGTAAATATAGTAAACCTCTATCATAACTTTAGACATTGATTAAATTATACAGACATTGATTAAATTATGACTGAACAAAATAAAACTTGATTTCATTTTTAATAAAGACTTTGATAAAAAATAATTTGGTAGCAAAGTATCTATAAGAACACTATTTAATGTGAGGAATGTTCTTGCATCTCCGTTGAAAGTTTGTCCAAGTCCGGTTTCTAGGTTGTTGTTTTTAATTTTAGGCAAATTTCCATGTTCTCATCAATAAGATGAATTCTCAGTTTTCTTTTAATAAGATTCATACTCGTTGAATATGGTCATGTCTTCCTTCTCCAGGTCTTTCAAAGCAGACCACTTGTGTTGAGAACTTAGTTCACATTTGTTCTTCTCCAATATTTCAAAATGAACGCAAAGATGCTCAAATTTAAAGCTCCATATATCCTTGTTTTTTAAATCCAGCAATTGTATCTCAAAGTTATCAATGTCAATGCTAAAAGGAGAAAATTTCAAATCTGTTATCATAGCATTAAGAGGGTTTTGGACGAATGCTAAGGTTGCTTGGCTGTTTTTAAAATATTGAAACCTGCTGAGAAATGCTTCCCTCATATTTAAAATGGTTTTTTTAAAATAGTATTTGTCAATAGAAGAATTGTTTGTTGGCGATGCTTCATCAGGCCCGGAAAGTGATACAATGTTACGCTTTCAAATCTTGTGCAAAAAGGGATAATTTGTTTTCGAATGAAAGGACTTCTTCTAACATCGAAAAAATTGTGTTCCCCTTTCTTTGAAGTTTATGATTAAGCTGATTTAGATGAGAAGTAACGTCTATTATGAAATAAAAGTTTCAGTTCCACTTATCGTCTATTAGTTCTTGAGAAATGCTTTCATTTCTGTTAAAAGGGATGCGAAACGTTTTAAAACCTGCCCTCTTGACAACCAACGTACTTTTTAGTCCAAAGACATTTAATTAAAATATCTGCTAAATTAACAATAAAATGATATCTTTTTTTTAAATTAGCGGAAAATTTTGTTAATTTCCGTCCGTTGATATTTTTACGGAAACAGACGTTACCGTTGACGGACGGTACCGGAACGGAATTCACGGACGGAAAATTCAAACGCCCATGCTTAAATTTAATAAATTAAATAGCCTCTATGTTGTTCTTCTCTATCCTAGCTAATTGATCTGATTCAACGCCCAAGCCTCTAATCCGGTGATAATTTTTTCCTTCAACTTTTCTTGGAAAAATTACTTTACAATTATATCTTTTTCTCTATAACCCTGAAGATTTCTGTAAAACCATTAAATTAATCTATTTCTATTTTTAAATGTTACTAAACATACATTGGCTTAAGCTTTCTGATTGATGTTAGATAACTATCAGTCATTCGGTCATCTGTAATCATTACAATCCATGCATCCTCAAAACAGGTGCAGGAGGGGCCTCTTCTGAAGCCCTGCTGCCCATCTTCCGAATTGCTATCGGACGTGCTGCTGCTGCTGGCAGTGTGGGTGCTGTCGTACTCTGAACTGGTTGTCCCCGCGCACACCTAGTCTGAACTAGACTCTGAACTGGTTGACGACAACTGGTCACTACTTGAAGAGCTGGAGCTTTCTGCTTTGATTTTCTTATTCGCCTAAAAATAGAGTCATCAAATACAATTATTAATTTAAAAAAATAAAAATTAAATTTATCAAACATTCTATGGGCTACTTCTTCATAGATGAGTATAAGTTTTAGCTGACAATGTTTAGATAACATGTCTGGATATATGACTCGGCACAAGTACCTTAAGAGTTGCTAGTTTTTATCAGGAGTTTCCTGGAATCGGTTTTCTACTCCCATGTCATGTTATCCAGAAGATGCAAATCTCTCATTTTTTTATTTTACCAAATTGTTTAAGGTTATATGAGCATTTAAAGTTTGGCCTCATTTTTTATTCTTTTTTTTCCAAAAAAGGAATCCTTCTAGCATTGTATTTCAAATTTAAATTCTATCAAAACAATCATACTTGAAATATACTTTTGGAAATGAAAGGTAATTATTTATGATTTGTTTGCTTGCTCGAAACTATGATGACGTAAAAGTATTTTAAAACTTCTCTGGGATAAAAAATAACCTACATTTTAGTTTTAAACTATCTAAGCAACAATTGAAAAAACCAAAAAACTGAAACAAATGAGAGCAATTATGTCATGAAACATTTTTGCAAAGTTCAATGCAGAAGTGCAATTTCATAATTCTTCCACTGAGCTTTAAACCTTCTCCAATTGATTGCAATGTTCCCAACAGTCGTTAGTGGAAGTGGCAAAGGAATATGCGTTGCGGCCATTTTTTTCCAGTTACAAATGTACTTCTCGAGACGCAGGCTCAGTTTCTGATGACTTCTGACACCATGTAACGTTATTCAGAAATTTAATGTTGGTTTATTTTGAATGAATACAAAAAGGAAACAAGTTAGTACGAACTACTCAATCTACTAATCAAATGGCGTCGCTCAACATGCCTCGCGTCCATAGATATAAGAAACATATATTAGATACGTCGCAGGATACATTTTAAGCTTATATTCTACAGCTTCAATGTTCATGGGTCGAATTATTAGGACTCGACCCGACCCACCAGACGGACAAAGCCAACGTTCAGTGGCTGTGGTTCTTTACTAGGGCCTACTAAATTGAGTAAATTGATAAACTCAGATTGTGTATTTAATTTGACTGATGAACTTCAGTTTGATACATAATGTTTGTCTGTGACAGTCTCAGACAGACTGGCACTGTGACTTTCTGTGTCCGAGTTAATTTAGTAGAGTGCAAAGTTTTGCATTCTGAGATTGTTTCTCTTTACAAATTCATTGCAGATTTCTTTCAAGTTTATAGCTTCGGTTAATTCTTTATGGCAATGAAGAACAACATGGTTTAGCCTTTCCTGGGTCATTGTAGATCTGAGACATGATTTATGATTTTAGACATCTTAGGGCTGAAAAACTTCTTTCTGCTGTGCAGGTAGTCACTGGTAATGTTCCTTGAAGTACGTTATAGCAGGATTATAGTGCATTAATAACACAACTTAAAGTAGTATATCATAGCAGACTAGTGTAAAAAAAAGCATCTTTGCACCAGTGAACGCTTAAAGTGACAATACAAATCCCCATTTTTAAAGCAAGACATACTCTTATCGAAGTTCCCACGCCAAGTATGTAGGGCAAGCGGTCATAAAACGTTGCCCAGAGCACGTCAGGAAAATTAGCTGTCGGTTCCCTCCAGCCATCGATGTTTGCTGACTGAATCACATTGTTCAAAACTTCTTGAGAGATCAAAGCAGCATCGCAGAGAACCTCTCTAGAAAAAACAGTTTAACTTTTTATTACTACATAATTGTAATTTAATCGATCTAATGCTTAAACTAAAAATAAATTAAATGCACGCAACTAAATACTTTAAAAACAGATATTTGCAACCTTAAGTTTTATATAATATTAATCCTAGATGGAGTTAAGAACAAAGAAAAGACTAGACTAGACTAAACTAAGGAGTTAAGTTTAAGTTACGTACTCCCTTTAAAATAATATACGAATTGCTCAACACTTCTAAAAAGATTCCCTTTGTACTTAAACTCAAGTGTGTGCGAATAAGTTGATAAGTTTTTATAATTTTTTTTAATATGTTGTGTCGCCATTATGAAGTTATCAATTGAAATTCCAGCTACACTACACGAGAACAAATGGCACTTGAAGGCTTGAAAGCACCGTAAAGTCACCAGTGCAGATACAATTGCAATGCAACAGTTCGTAGCATTTTTTCGCTGCTTCTGGTATTGTCATCCAGACTTGTGTCCATCTTGAATCTTCCAAAGCCCAGCCCCAATCAGAATGAGGGAACATACTGGGTTGCAGAACAAGGGATTCTTTACAACAGTGCACAGCTTGATGGAATGCTCGTTTCACGTGCTGTTTCAATGCGTCTTTTGTTGGAGGAATATTTTCCATGGAACGGCTTTTTTTTTTAGAAACATTCCTTCCTGCATGCATTGACAGATGTTTGAGAGTGCTTGTTCTGTTATACAACAAAATGATGAAGTGCTCGATTATATCTAAATTCTCATCAGTGATTCGATCTGGTGTCTTCATCATTGTGATTATCGCATTCGTCAGATTTGGAAAAGCTGACTAAGTGTCGTACGCGGTTTTTTTCCTCGACCACATATTGATGAAACAGTGTCGCATCCGGTAAGTGCATGGAACATCGGAAGTGCTATTGATCTTCTCGATTCCATAGTGTTCGCCAAATCATAGATTAAGATATAGCGAACGCAATCCACAATGTTTCGACATTCAGCTAATGAGACACGGACACAGCAATAACTACAACATATGTGTCAACAGTTCGTAACAATATATTGCGCATTCCTTGTTGATCACTATCTTTTGGAATGCAGCAACATTCGTGTGTCCGCTTCTTAGAACATTCAGCGAAGAATATGTAATGTAACTATGGTAATATCTTTTATAAATAAAGTGAGCGACAAATTTTGTTTGAAAAATTCATTCAAAACTCTTGCTTTAGTGGAGATGGGGGATACTTGATCTCTGGGGCATATTGATTTCTTGGCAATAGCGTAATTATCTCTAAATAAAAATGCAATGCATAATTATTTATTATCTCTAATTGTTTCTGTTCTATTTTTAGACCTATTTCCTGTCAACAATCCGCTTTGAGAGTTGAAAAATACATGAGTTTGATTTTACCGGAGAAAAGTAAATCTTCACAACAGTTGAGTTTCTGTAATTACAAATTAGATAAATATTTTTTGTGGAAAATTAATTTTGCACTGTATAAACATATGTCTAAGGCTTATTTTATTGCATATTTCAATTTTCAAGCAACACTTATTGTTGAAATATCGCCATTTATAAGAGGCTCCATGTCATGAGGGGTCTCTGATCTGTACCAGTATGGGGTACCTTGATCTGTAGATCAAAGTGCCCCTATTCCTTAGATACTAAATGTATGCATTCTCCTAGCATTGGAGATTTAGTGTAGTCCTATAATTTGATATTTTCTATTATTGTTGTTGCAAAAACGCAATTCGTTTTCTTTGTAGGTTTTGTTTGGTTTCACAATGGTGAGACATCGTCAGCGAAAGACAGATCAAGGTACAACACCTGTTGAAGTGATGGGAACGGCAATGTCAAACCTCAGTTAACAGCAGAAGAAAGTTTTTTCTGGACTATGACTGTTCTGTGCAGAGGCGAATTAAGAAATTTGGAGCCCATAGGCTAAAGTTTCGATAAAGCCCCTTCCCCGAATCCCTAGTGACTAGTGACTGATTGTTTTCTCGGACCCTGGTTCATGCATCGCGGTACTGAGTTGGAGACCAAAGTTGATACAAAAATTTATTTGACCAATTGTAGATGGATAGCCTTATAATTATAATTATGCTTTGTAATTAAATACTTAAGAACGGGAACTAGAGAATGAGCGGCAACGGGAAAGGCAGGGCCGGCCTTAGCATTTCGGCGGCCCTATGCAAAACTGGCGCGTCCCGTACCTTTGAGCAAATTGAGTGTTACGATTTTACCACATCCAAATCACGCGAAAAAGTGTTCAATGAATTAGCAACAATTTTTCATCACCAACTCATGATGTAAGACAATATTGTAGATGCAGTAATAACAATTACAATTAGCAAACAATATTGATATTTGTCACTAAACAGCAAACTTCAAAAACTTACACTTAGATAACTAAAATATTATTCAAAAGGTTTTCACTCAAAACTTTAACTAAAACGAAACTGCGAGCTTTAATTGATGCAAATTTTCTTATTAAGACTGTATAGTTGAGTTCCTTTGCAACAGAAATTTTAATGGACAATAACGCCAAACCATTCAGTTTGTCATGTTTCATGCTTGCTCGTAAGTAAATCTTGATTAGCTTCAGTGTGGAGAAGCTCCTCTCGCCTGAAGCAACGGTTATTTGAATAGTCAAATAGTCAGTAAGACACGCAGAGCAACAGAAACATTTGGAAAAAACCTCATGCAAACAAAATGTAGAAAACGTAACAGTTCTAGTATTGAGCTAATGTTGTCAGGCTAGGCTTTCAGCTCATCAAACAATGATATACCATCAATATCCGAACACAGTGTATTACTTTGGTTTTGTGACTGTGATTTTGAAGATAGAATAGAACTGTCTGCAGATTTAGAAAATTTGCCTTCATTTCCATATTCATTGATACTGCATATGTTATGTATAAATTTAAGCAAAAACCGTGGTTCTTTTGAAATTCCTGCATTCACTCAAAACGCTGACTGAATGATGCATGCAATTGCGTTATCAAGTAGAACAAAGAAAAATGTAGTACGAAACTTGTCAGTAGAGTTGAAGTTTACTGACTCGTCATCAGCTTCATAGGAAAATTGCTTTTTCAATCGTCTTGGACGAACACCACCTTCATTCGGAAAAACCATGTCACTGTGATTCATCTCCAACTCTTCTGCAAGTTTTCTTGCAATAGTGAGCGATTTGGCAAAAACTTCAGCGAGTTTCTTACGCTTGCGTTTTGCAGTGCCTGAATCGGATTTGGTTCCCTTAATTCCGGACGTTTGTGATGACCAACTCACTGACTGTGAATGAAAACTCGATGAAATAAACACTCAGACCGCATGGACTAAATATCCAGGCCAGAAGTAATAAAGAAATTACAACGACAAGTTCGACAAAATAAAAACGACGCTGACGCAGTTGTGGCGACAAATTCTACAAGCTGAGCCAACCTATTATAAGAATATTGAATGTTGGCAAGTGACTCAAGTCACGTCGAATGAGTGAGTTTGCAACTTTGCGCTTGTTAGACAAATTTTAAAAAAATATTGTTGCATGGAGCAAATGGCTGCCCCTAAATTTGGCGGCCCTATGCGGCCGCATATAGTGGCTAAGGTCGGCTCTGGGGAAAGGGAAAGCAAGCGACTGGGAGCGAAAAACGAGCGGGAAAGCGTCTGGGAGCGAAAGAACGAGTGGGAAAGAGAAAGCGAGCGGGAACGGGAGAGAAAGCAACAGAGAGCGGGGAAGGAAAGGGGAGTAAGAGAGAAAAACCTCTGAACCGCCGGGTACCCGACTAGTTAATGATAAATATGTGGTAAAGCATTTAGAAACATTATTATTTACTAAACATATAAACATGATTGATTTCAGGTCTATATGAAGTTGTATTAAAAACTGCAACATTCAATCATAAAATCATAAGTTCTTCTTCGTCAATAATGTCATCATAGTCTGTTCTTTACTATTTCATCTTCTGTGGTCAAATGTTGACCTAAGATAATTCTTGACTCTTTTTAGATTTGAAAATGACCATTCACCCCAGTGGCGTAGAAATGGGGGGGAGGATGGGGCAAATGCCCTAAGCGGCACTCAGGAGTGGGCGGCAAAATTGAGGTCATGAAAAAAAGGGACCCGACCTTTTTAAAAAAAGGAGAAAAAACGTTTAAAGAGTCGAAGTTTTTGCTCCCAACTAAAATCACTCATCTTAGACTCACTGTATTCCATGCAAATACAGTCATTCCAACTAATTTCCATGCTTATACAGACACGGAGAGTTTACGGCTGTTAACGCACTGCTTTTCATCATTATTAGAGTAGAACGTTATAGCCACGCCCCTATTTACACTCTCACATAAGCCTACTATAAAACCCACACAGACTATCTGCGTCTTCGCTTTTCCGTGATGGCCAGTTAGAGAACTTGGAGACAAGAGGTGATGCCGGGTGCCTTTTAGCAAGCATTCTGACCTACAATTTCGTTGCGTATATTCATTTCTGAGCGCGAGTACTGAAAGAGATTAATGACTCACAGAAGTACTTACAAACACGTGGCCTATGACTTGATGCCAGTGCATCAAAGATGCAATCGCTCTTGTCTTTCCTGGTCGAAGAGGGAATTCTGTTTTTTTAGAGGCTCATGCTGCAGCTGTTGCGTTTTGTGAGTAAATGGATATTCAGATATATTTAAACAGCAGATATAAGACTGACTATGCAACAGGAAATGCGGATGGAACACCTTGAAGTGATAGATCGACTCACATCCGAAATTTCTAGACGTACACAAAAGCTCTGCAATCTTAACATTCACTTTGGCTTTCTGAAAGCAGCCTATCTTCTAGACGTAAATAATAATTCTGCCATGAAGGAGAATGTTAATTGAGTGACAAATCATTGTAATGGTTTTGTAACAGAAAGTCTACAAACTTTTTCTCTTTTGGCAGCCATTAAAGCAAGAAAGATGTGATGCTGTAATTTTTCATTCCAGTATATTGCGTTCCTGTATATACTGTTCATGTTTACAATACTATGTACTTTGGTTTAATAACTTCTATTTGACCAGCTCATAACCAATAAAATACGATTCATTGATTCATATAAAATATTAGAGGAAATTAGACAATTCGCGTGAAAATGTGTGAAAATTGCTTGAAGTGTTGCTACAATTGGTGCTAATGCACAAGCAGGATAGTTTCGGTGAAGATGCCGAGAAAATTCGTAAAAATTAGGGGCGGCATTTTTCTCCTTCGCCCTTAGTGAAATATTAGGTTACTACGCCACTGATTCACCCGAGCAATTGGATGTAAGTGTACAAAAAATATTCGAATAGCAATGTCAACGTTTGGATATATGTCCTGAAGAGAGTTTGATTTTATGATTTAGGACAGTTCGAAAACAGAAAATGCTTTATTATTGCCTTGGTTTTTCAATTCTGGTTCGATATGTTGAAGATGTCCCCGAAAATATATATATTCTTTTATGAATGAGTTTTGACAATCATATATGTTTATTTCTATTAAGTTTGATGCATATCATGTAATTTTATAAACTTCCAACAGAACTGTGTAAGAATGGTCAGAAAATGAAATTTGTCATTTAGGGTGCGTTCGATTCACACCTTTTATTTAATTCTATTTTCAATCCGTCAATAATGGAATAACACGTGTTTATCTTGAAACTAAAGCTTTGAAGGCCAGGGCCTAAATAAAAAGATAAAGTCATAAAAAATAAAGCTTTAGATGACTTTACTTTTTTCTTCTTTTTATATTTACTTTCTTATTATTTTTTCTTTTTTTTTATGGCGCCCCTGGTCTCGTGGTGCCCATAGGCTGCAGCCTATGTAGCCTTTGCCTAAATCTGCCCCTGGTTCTGTGTTGAAAATTAATGTTGTGGTCAGATTTAAAACAAAAAAGAAAGTTATTCACTATATTGGTCAAATAATGTCAGAAGATGGTGAATTAGTAATAAAGTACATCAAAAGGGAAAGATGTCATCATTCAATTTTATTTGTGCAAATGATGAGCTATTTCAATTTGAAAGAGGAGACATCGTTTGTAGACTTACAGAAACAATTCAGCATGGCGGGACCATTTGATTTATCAATTTTTCAGAACCTGTGTTAAATTTATACAAATTAAATAATTTTTATTAATAATAAAAGCTATTATACCTATTTTAATGTGTTTTTTAGAGAACTGGATGTGGGATCTCACTTGTTGGATTTTTCTCTGACATCTGTTGATTTCGTTGTATTTCGTTGGACTGTTTGTGGGCAGGGGCTTCTATCCTTATACAAGCGGGCGCAGCTTTTCCCGGCAAAACACAAGGGGGGGGGGTTACGAAAAAATATAAACCCATCTTACATATCTATTTAGCATATGGATTAAAATTGAAGTTAAGATGAACGACGCGTGGTTTTTCAAGCATAAACGCGAGATTCTTTAATTAACGCTTAATGACCGTATTATCCCATCTCGTTAGGGATGACTAATTCTATACGTTTAACAATGTGATCACCTCCATTTGTGGATGGAACTAACTTTAGCTGACACCTTTGTACAAGTTTGAAACATGTTAGTATACATTACTATACATAAGTATAATTTAACCATTGCAAAATAATGATACAAGCTTTTCAGCTTGCAAATCAAACTTTTGAAAATTTTCGTATATATTTGAACGCAATCAAAAACCTAAATTAGTAACTTGTTTACTTTATAATTGTATATAGCTTAAATTAAACTACTAATTTCATCACGTGCAGACGCATACAAAAACCACGTCAGCCATTTGTCAGCAGTCAGCATCACAGATGACACTCGACACGAAGGTCAAACAACTTGTAATCAATCGCCCACTCATTTGCTTTGTGGTTACAAATGATAAATTTGATATGCGATAAATAAGAGCCATCTTGACATAGGAGCCATTATGTCCATCACGTGACAGACTCATTTTCTATAAAATATTCTAACAGTTTTTTCGCTCGTTAGTTTCAGATTTATTTCATCCCCATTATCGTTATAATGAAGAGATGAAGAAAAAGTAGACACACACCAGGGCCGGATTAACACATATGAGGCCCTGGCGCACTGAGAAAAATGAGGCCCCCATTATAAATTTGACAAATTATGAATTTAATGTTTCAATTCAAAGCCAAATGAAATTTATCATTAATTACACAGTTGAAATTTTTCAACTATAAACTTTCAAGTAAGTACAACAAAAACATAGACCTACAGATTACAAATAACTGTACATCAGCCATGACCAAATTGGCATTGCTTGAGTGCCAAATAAGTGGCCACTTATATTAGAAAATAAACGCTTTATGCTTTAATCGTTTTTTCTCTATTTTCTTTGAATAAAAGTACTAATTCAAATTTTCCAGAACTTTTTTACTTTATTGCTCATTTTTAATAGTCTCATTACAAATCATTTCCATCACTTTCTTCAGACCTTTCCTGGTTTTCTTTGTCGTTTCTCTAAAATTCAACTTCTTCTAATTCCTCCAAATTATTCGATTTACGGTACTTAAGGAGTCCAAACAAGTCAATGTCATCTTCATGAAGGGCAACTCTCATGCAACTATCAAGGCTCTGCTCAGAAAGTCTTACTCGAAATTTAATTTTGATGACTTTCATAACAGAAAACCCTGATTCATTCAACCACGATGAGCCGAATTGCGGAAGCACTTTTGCAACGATTTTTTCGATGATTGGAAATGATTTCATTCTATTCTTTTGTGCAAATATTTTCCAAGTTTCTTGAGCATTGAGGTAAGAGGCCTGCATTCTCACCCAATCAGACTTGTGGGAGCGGAAGAACAACTACACTAACAATTTGAATTTCTAAAAAAACGTTATTCTCGCAGAGATTGATGTAATTTTAAAAAATTAATTGATTTATTTTTTTAAATCAGCCTAGTGCCAATTGTGGCACTGGGCACCTTGAAGACACCCAAATTTCTTCCAAGTGCCACAAGTGGCAATGGGCACACGGTTTGGTCATGGTGGCTGTACATTATGATTTACAATGATCTCTTTCTACGTACATTTAGCTGAACTGAATGCGTCAATAACTTCGAAAAAAACAATTCCTGAAGTAGATCACTTTCAATGTTCAAATGTTTGTGTCTTTTGAGTCTGTGTTGACCTCAGAGCAGATTTGATGCGTTTGAGGTGGCTGAAAGATCGCTCACCGGCACAGTTCGGGAAGGCTGTACTGAAATCCTTCTGCAGTCTCAATTTCAGCATCTTGGGTGGTGAGCAGGAAGTAACCTTGAGATTCTTGAGCAGTGATTTGCACTGGAACCATTCATTCTCAACTTGGCCCAGACTTTCCAAATCTCTTGAGTAGAAATCTACCACTCAATTGAAAGAAACTTGTGCTTCCACATCAGTGTGCCGCAAGAGCAAGAACAGCTTTTTCACATTTGAGTAGGCTTTGATTTGCTTGTCCAGTTTGAGAAGAAAAGAGTCAATAATCAACAGGAAAGTGGATATTCTGACTTCTTCAGAGCAAGACAAAAAGATACTTTCAGCACTTAGGTCATCTGCTGTTCGTCGGAAGTACTTTTTTCGTTTCTCAGTGACCTGTAAAGTTACAGATAGTTTCTTTCCTAGTTAAAAAAACTCATCAAACTTGTTTTTTCACGTAGCATTCCGACAAACTCACTCAGACTGGAGAAGACTCGCTGAAGATGCCAGATCGGCTTTTTCAGGACTGGAGAAGCTTACTGGTCATGTCTATTTTCTTCACAACACAGCTCAAAAATGCTGCCAAAGAGCCTGCTTCCAGCTTCACCACAGCTTTAGTGATAGATTGAGCTTCAGCTTGAGTAGCCTTATTCTGCAAAGGATCTCAAGCAATCTGTTGCAAAACTTCAATGCACACACTTTAGTTCGATATCAAACTGTTCAGCACATCAGCACGTGCAGACCAACGAGTTTCACTCAGCCGCTTTGGAACAGTACATGATCTTTCAGTAGTTTTTAACTTGTCCGTAGTACAAGCCACCGTGAAGTAGAGGAAGATAGAAACACGTACAGTTTATGCACAACTCCGAAGAAGGTAACGGCTTGGAAACATGACACAGCTGCAGCATTTCCAGAAACTTATCAATCTTTGTCCACAATGTAGTTTTTGGAATATTACGCTTGCATAATAATTTTTTTTGGTAAAATTTTGAGGCCCCCAAGCTCGGAGGCTCTGGCGCAGGTTAATCTGCGACATGGTTAATCCGCCACTGACACACACACACACACACACACACACACACACACACACACACGCTGCGTCTCGAAACCGAAACCTGAGACAGTTGACGGCGGGACAGACTGCACAGATTCGGTGGGGTATGGCAAAAACAGAAGAAGGCTTAATCCAGTGTTGTGCCGGGGAGCTGCCGAGGTGGGCCCTGTGGCTGAGTATTGCTAAACTCTGTCGGATTCCTTGGGAGTTTTTTGGATCTTTTGGTGAATAATCACGGGGATTACGCGGAGAGCCTCTCGAGTATGGACTGGTGAGCTTGCATTTGGAGTTGTGCCGGGATGATTGTTTGGTCGAGTATGGTAGGGAAGTACCTGTTTCAGAGGTTTTAAGCAGCAAAGAGCTTAGCGGTGGTGACTCAAGTGAGGTTGTGCAATGAGGATGTTCCAGTATTGCCACTTGCTGGGCCGGGTCGGCTTAGTAACTATCAGTTTCGGGCAATTAAGGTGAGCATAGTCCCAAAAAAAAAAACAGTTTTCAGAAACATAAACATAACAAAAATCGAGGCGACGCCCAATAATCTGAAGCCTCAAACAAATAAGACTACTGTGAAGTGAATTGAGGAATGAGGGGGGGGGTTGGACAGTCAAAGAGTGACTATGTAATGCATTTACTGACTGAATTGCGTGGGGTCATCAGTGACCGAGTGGGGGCTAGCTGTGATAAACAATCAAGCAAGTTGGAAGAAATGAGTAAGAAATGATTTGGCGTGGTTTTCCAGCCGACAAAACAGAATTGAAAGATCACATAAGTTCCAGCAAGACTGGAAGAAACTGGTGTTTATTGTCCGTTTTATGGTAACAAAACCCAATTTTATAACGTGGTTTGCTCCCGAACGCGGCGGGCAAGACAAAATCCACCCCCTCTTTCCGAAAAATATTACCGAGAAGGGAAAAAAGGAGAAAAAAGAGAAAAAAGAGAGCAAAGGAAAGTGAAGAAACACCGAGATATGAGAGGAATAAAACAACGAGAGAAATTTTATAAGAAAAACTCGGGCTAAAAAAACGCTGAACTAATTTCAAAAAAATTTGGCGTAGAGGTAGTTGGGGGGGGTAGTTCTCAAATTAAAAATAATATAGGAAGGTTTAAAATATTGTTCTTTATTACACTTTTATGGCCTAAAAACGTATCCAAGACCAACAGCGCCTTTCTACGAACATGGAGGGTTATTGCGTAAGATAAATCAAATTCAATTTGGGTTGCAAAGTTTAACAAGTAAAGGAAAAAACGAGTTTTTAACACTAACTTTATTTAACATAAATTCAATTTAGAAATACGAAAGATGTTCAAAATGATTTTTTTTAATTGAATCATGTATTATCATCCAATATAAAGCTATGCTGAAAGTTTCATCTTCCTAGCTAGTCAAAAAGCTGGTTAAATTTTACTTGCAAGATTTGTGTACAGAGAAAGCCACACACACACACACACACACACACACACACACACACACACACACACACACACACACACACACACACACACACACACACACACACACACACACACACACACACACACACACACACACACACACACACACACACACACACACACACACACACACACACACACACACACACACACACACACACGCACACACACACACACACAAACACACACACACACACACACAAACAGAGATTGTAACCTAAACAAAAGTTTGTAAAAAAAGTTTGTAAAAAGAATTTTTTAACCCCGAGATATAACGAAAGTAAAACAATTAAAAATATCTAAAAAACCGGACGACCCCGGGTGTTATACCAGCTACGGGTTACGGTAATTATTGTCATTTAAAAGTTGAGCACCACAAACTTACAGATAAAGTGAAAATGAAAAAGACAAGAAAAAAGAAGAGCAAATAGATAAGATGAGAGAAAAAGCAATACGAAGAGAGAGAAATAAAAAGAAA
This sequence comes from Erpobdella octoculata, assembly GCA_963978895.1. NCBI lineage: Eukaryota > Metazoa > Annelida > Clitellata > Hirudinida > Erpobdellidae > Erpobdella > Erpobdella octoculata. Next base: position 29,029,513 of record OZ022243.1, on the reverse strand, counting down.
CAAATCTAGTAAAAAATAACTAGAAAAACCTGAAAAACACCCGGACAGTGATGGGTGTATATATTTACATATATTCATATATATAGATATAAATTTTGAAAACAATTTTGTATAAGGAAAAACTACATACCATACTACATCCACCTTAAAAGATTTGCTGGCGCTTTATCTCTGGGTTGAAGTAAGTAGTTTTGGTGAAAGTTTGTGCAACAGTGCTACAATGCACTCTCTCCATGCCTGTCTCCTACGGACATCCTAATGAAACTGAGATGCAACTAACAACGCTCTTGTGTAAGTTCGTGTCGTCATGACATATCAAAAGTTTCATTTTTGCACCGAGACGAATCTCCGCCTTATTTTAAGAAGCAAAAATGCGTTTTTTAAAAGCAAATATTTTTATCTGCAGAACATCTTTGTAACTGCATTTCAGAATCTCTTAACAAATTGCAAGATTTCATATTTTCAACTTCATCAGCGCGTCTAGCTAATCAAGAAATGGTGAAACTAATGACGCAAAGCAGATTCGTGTTCATTCCGAACATGTTTTCTTACAATCTTTCTATTGTGTAGACACGCCTGTTTATACACAATGAACGAGTCATTTTGAGATGCGTTTTCCACGTGAATTTTAAAATTTCGGTTTTAACTCACTTTTTATAATGAATCGTGTAATATTCCATGACTTTCACTTTCGTTTAGAAGTTTGAATAAATTATTAAAAGACGTGCCGCAAGGAGAAAAGTGATTTAAAATATATGAAAAAAATATCCTTGAATTTTTCAAGTTTTCAACAACGTTGATGAATCAGCCCTGAAGACCACAAACAGATCATTGGAAAGTACCAAGAGCCATACTGTAAAGCTCGAGACACCAAGCCCTAGGTTAACAAGATATAATAAAAAAAAAAACTACATTTTACATGTAGGATTCCGCAGCCTGGGGTAAGTAGTTCGACAGGGTGGTCATAAAGGCTAGTAGGTTGTGGATGGGAGAGTACGAGGGTATGGACCGAGGAGAACGGAAAGTTAGGGTGGGTGTGATTAGGTTGGGGTGGGTGGGATTGGGTTAGGGTGCGGGGAAGCAAAGTTATGTGAGGAAGATTTAACTCGCGTAGCACCTGCTATTATTCCATGGAATGACAAGACATCGAGACGCCAGACAAAGAACTTCAGACTTTGCGCTGTCTGGGATTGTCTTCTAATTTAAGATTTGGAAGCACAAGTGCAAACAATTGTTATTTAATTGAAGCCCGAGGTATTATTTGCCCTAAGCTGGTAAGTCAATCGATTGGTTGATTATATGATTTCGAGAAATAAAATAAATAAGACAATTTTACGGTTAGTGATTTCAAAAGTTAATAACATTATTAAAAATTATTGCAATCAATAAATCGATCAATCAATCAATCAATCAATCAATCAATCAATCAATCAATCAATCAATCAATCAATCAATCAATCAATCAATCAATCAATCAATCAATCAATCAATCAATCAATCAATCAATCAATCAATCAATCAATCAATCAATCAATCAATCAATCAATCAATCAATCAATCAATCAATCAATCAATCAATCAATCAATCAATCAATCAATCAATCAATCAATCAATCAATCAATCAATCAATCAATCAATCAATCAATCAATCAATCAATCAATCAATCAATCAATCAATCAATCAATCAATCAATCAATCAATCAATCAATCAATCAATCAATCAATCAATCAATCAATCAATCAATCAATCAATCAATCAATCAATCAATCAATCAATCAATCAATCAATCAATCAATCAATCAATCAATCAATCAATCAATCAATCAATCAATCAATCAATCAATCAATCAATCAATCAATCAATCAATCAATCAATCAATCAATCAATCAATCAATCAATCAATCAATCAATCAATCAATCAATCAATCAATCAATCAATCAATCAATCAATCAATCAATCAATCAATCAATCAATCAATCAATCAATCAATCAATCAATCAATCAATCAATCAATCAATCAATCAATCAATCAATCAATCAATCAATCAATCAATCAATCAATCAATCAATCAATCAATCAATCAATCAATCAATCAATCAATCAATCAATCAATCAATCAATCAATCAATCAATCAATCAATCAATCAATCAATCAATCAATCAATCAATCAATCAATCAATCAATCCATCAATCAATCAATCAATCAATCAATCAATCAATCAATCAATCAATCAATCAATCAATCAATCAATCAATCAATCAATCAATCAATCAATCAATCAATCAATCAATCAATCAATCAATCAATCAATCAATCAATCAATCAATCAATCAATCAATCAATCAATCAATCAATCAATCAATCAATCAATCAATCAATCAATCAATCAATCAATCAATCAATCAATCAATCAATCAATCAATCAATCAATCAATCAATCAATCAATCAATCAATCAATCAATCAATCAATCAATCAATCAATCAATCAATCAATCAATCAATCAATCAATCAATCAATCAATCAATCAATCAATCAATCAATCAATCAATCAATCAATCAATCAATCAATCAATCAATCAATCAATCAATCAATCAATCAATCAATCAATCAATCAATCAATCAATCAATCAATCAATCAATCAATCAATCAATCAATCAATCAATCAATCAATCAATCAATCAATCAATCAATCAATCAATCAATCAATCAATCAATCAATCAATCAATCAATCAATCAATCAATCAATCAATCAATCAATCAATCAATCAATCCAATATTAGTCTTTTCGTTCTTTTTCAGTTGTTTGATTATTTTTAACGTTCGAATTTCCTGTCCACCAGTTTCAAATGGCGCTCGCATTTGACGTATGAAATCCGTCGGCTTGACGAATGTACTGAATGATTAACTGTCGCATTAAAATGCTTTGTCGAGCTTTTTGTCGTGTGTGAACAAAATAATTGCTTCCATATCGCTGATGTTTCAAACTGCAAACGATCACAGGTTTTACTTTTTTTCCATGATTAACTACAACGCATGTAAACTATTTATGTATTTTAACACTTGCATATTTTTCTGTCGCACTGTTTATGGGAACATAGAAAAAATTGTTTGCTGATTTCCATGCATTACTTTAAAAATTTCAAGTTCTTTTAAAAGAAGATTTTTTTTAGTTTTGCTCGCATCATTAAGAGCCATCTCCTCTTTGACACAATTAGCGTGTTCAGTTCCACTGAGAACAAATCCAACAAAACCCTTAAAACTATTTTCAAACTTTATTTTCATGTATATATATATATATATATATATATATATATATATATATATATATATATATATATATATATATATATATATTATATATATATATATATATATATATATATATATATACATGAAAATAAAGTTTGATATATATATACACTTTAGTAAATCTATTTTACGTTTTATGGGAAAAAAGTTAGGAAGGAGATGAAGAAGAAAAGAAGTGAGAGCGGGAAAACAAGCGTAAGCGGGAAGAGCAAGCAAGTTTGGGAAAACGAATGGAACCGGAAGAACAAGCGGGAACGGAAACAGTAGAAACAGCGGGAATGGGAACGGGAGAGCGAACGGGATTGGAAAGCGAGTGAGAGCGAGATAGCGAGCGGGAACGGAAACGGTGACGGTGACGGGAGAGTAAGCAGGATCTGAAGAGCGAGCGGGAATGGGTGAACAAGCAAGTGGGACCGGGATGGCAAGCGGGGATGGAAACGAAAGCGAGAGAGAGAGAGAGAAACGATAGAAATACCTCTATAAAAATGATGGTGTCTGTGTGTGTTTAACTTTAATAACTCCAGAACGAATGGAAAGGAATCAGCCTGAAATTTGAGATGACGAACAAAACATTTGCCACCCAAGGAAGGTTTTAAGTTTTAAACCAACAAGCAAATAAACCTCTAAAACTCGGGCAACACCAGCTGACCCAGCAATTATTGTATATATTAAATCTAGTAAAATATTGTATATATTAAATCTAGTAAAATATTGTATATATTAAATCTAGTAAAATATTGTATATATTAAATCTAGTAAAATATTGTATATATTAAATCTAGTAAAATATTGTATATATTAAATCTAGTAAAATATTGTATATATTAAATCTAGTAAAATATTGTATATATTAAATCTAGTAAAATATTGTATATATTAAATCTAGTAAAATATTGTATATATTAAATCTAGTAAAATATTGTATATATTAAATCTAGTAAAATATTGTATATATTAAATCTAGTAAAATATTGTATATATTAAATCTAGTAAAATATTGTATATATTAAATCTAGTAAAATATTGTATATATTAAATCTAGTAAAATACTGTATATATTAATTCAAAAGTAAAATATAAGTTTGTTTACCGATTAAACTCAATTTAACCAGTATCTTTTTTGGATTTGTATTTAGTGTTTTTTGTAAACCTTTTTTCATATTTCCATATAATAATTGTTTAGTTACACTGCACAATTATAATTGCAACATCGAACGTCTAAATAGACAAAATTGGGGGTAATGATGGTTTGCAATTGATGCAAATGACTGGGGCTTGATCCATGTTACAAGAAACTCATCTGCTTGAGATGATAGAAACCAGAAACTGTGTAGACATCATTTTCAGAAGCACAAGCTCTCATTTTCTTTTAAAATACAAAGCAGCCAACAAAAAAATCCAACAAATTTATTAAAGAATTAATAGGAATAAGACCGTGCAGCTTCATCGAAAAAGCTCAAACTTACTTTCTGGCTGAATGACTCTGAATCTCAGCTCCTGACTGACAAATCAGATCGAGTACATGATTCTGATTTTTAGGCCAGCGCGGTACAAATAAGAAAATAAAATACGTGTCGTGAGATCCAACTGAATAACCAACATTTCATATCTCGAGCAGTTTTGTTCCATTGTGTCCGCTTCAAACTTGTCTGCGTAACGGACTATTGTGAGAACAACCTACCTACTATAATGCGACAATCAGTCAGTTTACCTTGTATACTAAATAAAAGTGATATCAAACTATACGTTTTTTATAGTAATAGAAAATACATTTAAACAATAAAAAAATTAAAAAATGTTAGAAAATGTTTTAAAAGCTAAGAACGGTCATAAATCGTAGACTGAAGAATCACCTCAAATGAGTTTCTAAAGTGAAAGTTCGTAACAAAATTTGCATGGGAAGAAAGTAGGTTGCCCCTCCAAGGACTCGTGAACATTCAGTTCAGTGCAGACTCATAACATCCACCTGACCTTTCTACATCCCAATTTTTTATTATTTTTTTTCACGAAAATCTGAAACAAATAACTATCTCAAACGTTTCTATCCACCATAAACCATCTCTAACCACTACAACCATCTCCAACCCCAACAACAATCTCGAAACACTACAACCATCTCCAACTCAAACAACCATCTCTAACCACTAAGATTATCTCCAACCACTAAAATAATTTCTAACTCCACAAAACTTTCCAACTATCACAACCATTTCCAACAACTACAAGCCTTCCCAAGAACTAAAAAAAATTCTTATCCACCAAAAGTATATCTAACCACCAAAACTATCTCAAATCAGCACAACAATTTTTTTGCAACCAGTCCCTTTCAGCTACCACAACATTTCCAAACAGTCCCTTTCAGCTACCACAACATTTCCAACCACCACAACTACAACAACATCTATAACCACCACAACTACCACAACAACATCTCCAACCACCACAACTACCATCAGCGCGCTATGGCAACCACAACGGCGTAGTGATAGGACGTCAAACATCATCTCCTAGCAATGGATGGAAAATGCAAAAGAATGCTGCTTATGACAATCGATGCATTTGAATTCATTCGTTCGCCATCGGCTGGAAAGGCAACTGGAGCACAAAGATGGCGATGATGATCCGAACTGGAAATTTAAATCTTCATTCGCTTGGCACTTTTTTGAGGTTGTAAAAATTGAAACACTTAAAAATGCACGTTGGTCTTTAAATTTGTTAGGTTAATTTCAGAAAAAAAGTTGCAAGAACTGAGCCAGCAAGGCCAGGTGTGAGTGGCAGCAAACACTGTTCAAACAAAATGTATACAAAACAGATTCGAAAGATCCTTAAATTTCTTGGATCTAATTTACATTCGCTGATTAATCAAACAGCCAATCATTGTCGAAACTAATGTTGAGGTCGTTGGTATTTGCTTTTTCGTTGAGAAACTCATTTCTTTCTTTCGAGCCAAGCAGTGCATCAATGCTATCAATCTTGTCCATAAAAACACGTGTTCACCCAAGAAAACATATGAAGTCTTTCCTTTCGCTACATTTATCAGTTGTCTTATCCGCTTCTGTTTTAACTCTTTTTTCCAGATTCAGACGTACACACACACGCATAAAAACACACATACACACACGCGTTGCATACAAGATACAAACTCGTATCTAGTAACGTAACTCGTTATTTCGCCATCCCCCGAGATGTCGCCGGCATCGCGTCTCACCACGTGTTACGGCAGAATGTAATTTCCTAAGCTTGGCTTTTTATCCATTACGAAAAAATGCAACGGGACGCATGTGGGCGAGATAACGAGGTAATAATGTACGTTCATTTTGGTTTGAAAAATTATTAAATTACAGTCGATCATCAAAAAAATATGCGCTCCTCGTAGAAAATATGCAAGCCTCATGGAAAATATGCGCTCCTCATAGAAAATATGCATTCTTCATAGAAAATATGCACTTCTCGTGAAAAATATGCACTCCTCATAGAAAATATGCACTCCTCATAGAATATATGCACTCCTCATGGAAATATGCACTCCTCATGGAAAATTTGCATTCCTCGGGAAAAATATGCACTCCTCATAGAAAATATGCACTCCTCATGGAAAATATACACTCTTCATAGAAAATATGCACTCCTCATGGAAAATATGCACTCTTCATAAAAAATATGCACTCCTCATGGAAAATATGCACTCCTCATGGAAAATATGCACTCTTCATAGAAAATATGCACTCCTCACAAAAACTTCAGTTTTTAATGTCATCATCAGTTGAACTCTTTGTGTTTTAACATTTAAAATGTTTACGCTCCTGCGCTTCCAAGCCATTCAATTCATTGACCGACCGGACGGAGAGCGTTGAAACTTAATTGATGACCTGCCTGAAATATTTCCGTGTCCCGGTTTTCAAGAAAGCAGTCATGGACTCTCTGAGCGTAAATGCCAGGTTGTGTAAGGCAGCAATCGAGAGACAAGCCTGGTTGTAAAGGAGCCAACATGTTTATGAGATGATGAGTGTCTATGATCCACTTCATGCATATGTATAACCTTTAATACGGAATTTCCATCGCTTTTTTCCACTTTCCTACACACCGCCCGGTGCGTGACAATGTTAAAAACACGATTTAACCTTTCCTTTCTTCTTGCATATTTAACCTTGCTTGAGCTTAACGTGGTTTAAAAAAAATCTGTAGTTTTTAGTAGGAGATTGTTTTCCATGGAGGAACTCTTATGGAAGGATTCGAACCTGTCACTGAAAGTCTATAGAGCAAATTGAGCAACCAATTAGCCGCCGTACTCGAGAGCATTATGTTGTCAATTTATAAACGAATCCTCAAAGAACCATCATGTGTGTTTTCTTCCACATGCGACTCTGGAAAAAAAAATCTTTAAAATATTCCACTCCTTATTTACTCGTCCTCAGTAGATTCCAGCCATTAGCAGTACTCTTCATTTGACGGAATTGAAAACAGTGCCAACGATTTCCATCGAGTCAGGCGTACATTGCTTTGCGCGTACAAATAATACATTCAATGGTGTACTAGATGTACGTTCAATGGTGTACTAGATGTACGTTCAATGGTGTACTAGATGTACGTTCAATGGTGTACTAGATGTACGTTCAATGGTGTACTAGATGTACGGTCAATGGTGTACTAGATGTACGTTCAATGGTGTACTAGATATACGTTCAATGGTGTACTAGATGTACGTTCAATGCTGTACATCGCTCTGAGCGTGCACATAATATATTCAATGGTGTACTAGATGAACGTTCAATGGCGTACATCGCTCTGGTGTACAAATAATACATCCAATGGTGTACTAGATGTACGTTCAATGGTGTACTAGATGAACGTTCAATGGCTTACATCGCTCTGGTGTACAAATAATACATCCAATGGTGTACTAGATGTACGTTCAATGGCGTACATCGCTCTGGTGTACAAATAATACATCCAATAATGTACTAGATGTACGTTCAATGGCTACATCCCTACGGGTTGTACATTTTTTTAGCGTACATTTTCCATAGTGAACACTATGAAACTTTCAAATTTTCAAAGACAGCCCCAATATAATTGCATTCAATAATACCCAAGTTTATGAAAAATTATGATGAACAAACGGGAAACTCGTTTGCTATTAAACTTGACAAAAGTAGGAACTAAATAATTTTCAGAGCAGAAAAACTGAAATAAAAAAGAAAATAGACAAAAAAACAAAAAAAATAGGTCAAACAAGAAAAAAAAAGGTCAAACAAGAGAAAAAAACTAAGAAGGAACATGTAAAAAAGTAAAACCTACAAAAATGCAGCCTGAGGAGATTCGTGTCGTGCCTTCCTCATCTACTCCACGCCTGCCTACATACAAACCTCTTTTTCAGGAAGAAGAAAAAGCAAAGGAAGTTTCACAAGGGCTTGTTCCTCAATCACATTTCTTCCCGCGCTTTTACAGCACGTGCTCTGCCGCCACAAAACGATCCAGCACCCCCCCGGGGCGTGTGTAAAAACATTCCAGGTGTATCCATGCGCGCTCCACATCTTCCACGACGGCCGCATGCATGCCTATCGAACATTTCCATATGCAACGCATCTTCATACTTCGGTCCCGATTCCACTTTGCGCAACGGAAAATAATTGGATTGCATCTTTCCAATCGTCACGTGATCGCCATCCGTCTTTCCGATTGGCTACCAGGGACTGTCGCATTGCACCGATCAGCAAAAGAGTATGTGTTCAGCTTTTTTGGAGGAGCTTTCATGCGTAAACCTCGACCCCCCGATTTCAAGTCTTTCACTTTCGTTTTCATGGAGCGGAACACAACTGACGATTTTATTGTTTGAAAAATCATAACGGCCTTCCAAGAGATATGCAGTTATTGATATTTCGTGTCCACAAATTTGCTAAAAAAAACCTTTTAATCGACTTTAATAGATTTAATTTGTTATTTCTGTTTTAATAAAGCTTTTAAAATATTAACGTTGTCCTATATTGTATTAATTTTTCATTACCTTTACAATGTAATTTAAAAAATATCGTTACCAACAATTGATATAATATAAATATAAACTATAATATTTTTGGCTGGTACTTAATGTAATTTTTTTTAGAAAAATAAACAAAACAAAACAAAACACAAACACGAGAAGAATAAATCGAGTAGAATTATTCCAGAAAATGAAATTAAATGGAAAAGTAGATTTTTTCTTTTTTTTTACAATTTCTATTTCCTTGCTTTTTTCTTTCTTTTTCTCTCTTCCCTCTCTCCAGTTCTCCCTCTTAGTGTGAGAAACACAAATGGACGGATTAAAAAGAAATCGTCTCAGAGAATTTTTTTTATTTTTTCACAAAACTGTCTGCCAAACAAACGCTTGCATGCAGCGGTGTATTGGAAATGTATTGGAAGTGTATTGGAAGTGTATTGAAAGTGTATTGGAAGGGTATTGGAAATGTATTGGAAAGGTATTGGAAGTGTGTTAGAAGGGTATTGGAAGTGTATTGAAAGCAAGCGAGAATATTATAAGTATGAAAATTCATTTTTGTAGTTTGATAAAAAAAGACAAAATAAAATAAAAAATAAAAATCTAATTTAATTAAATTGTTTTAATAAAAAATATGCTTTTATTGAGAACTCTGAATTTTCAAGGACAGAAATGAATTCAAGTTATTTCTTTAAAAAAATTTTTTAAACGATCGCAAAATTTAAAAAATCAATTTTCTGCCATTCTTGTTCTTTTATTTTTTATTTTTTATGCAAAATTAGCTTCAATATCTTAGTTAATTTTTTTGAAAACAAAATTTTTCAGAGCTAATTATAAGTAATTGCATTTCTAAATGGGTATAAAGCATGATATAAGGAAAGCTCATCTGTTCAGTATTCGGATCATATACTCCTCAAGGGATAGGGAAAACACGTGTGAACACATCGACACTTCGACACAACTGTGTACAACTCCGTACAGCCACTTACAGCTAATTTGACAACGTACAATATGGTACAAACACATCCAACTGAGTTAAACAACATACAATCTACGTACAACCACATATAACCACGTATGTACGACCACATACAACCACATAAAACCACATAAAACCACATACAACCACGTACAACTACATACAACTACATACAACCACATACAACCATATACAACCACATACAACCACATAAAACCACATACAACTACATACAACCACATACAACTACGTACAACCACATACAACCACGTACAACCACATACAACCACATACAACCACGTACAACCACATACAACTACATACAACCACATACAACCACATAAAACCACATACAACTACATACAACCACATAAAACACAGTGTTGTCCACCAAGGGTCAACTTTTGCTGACCCAACCCAACCCATATACTTTCCTGATAAAGTGACCAGATCCGACAGCACACGACTTGAGCCGGCTCAATCGTTAAATAATAACTTGTCAATTAATTGTAACGCATATTATTAAAAGACCTGCTTATTGGTGCTTATAGTCTTCATCTCACTATTTCAATCGAATAAATGTTTTAGCTGTAAGTCTTAAACGGAGCCCCGCAATTGTGTCGCTCAAAGAGAGAAATCCACTGTGCTTAACTTGCTTAAACACAGCTAAGATGGTAAGCTGTTTAAGTAAGGATTGGTTTATTTTTTGTCTAGTTCATCAGTTCATCCAATATTGCGATGGAGCTGTATTCTTTTTTTATACCCAAAGAACGTAATAGGTTAGAAGTTTTTCTTCACAGAGAGTTCATAGTTTTTGTTTTGACGTTGATGTTGATGAAGCTTCATCATGCAAACTGGCAAATGGATCAAGTCTTGTTATTTTTCTGTGGGGGCGATTTCTACATCTTTCCACTATCAATCAATGTTAAACTCTTTTTACTTTTTCCTGCTTACAAATTGTTTGTCATTCTTCTTATTGTTGTGATCATTTCACAAGAAGACTGCTGTGTCAATTTTCAAACAATTCGTTTTTTAAATTTTCATCCATTTATTGTTTCAAAAATTAAAAAGGCAAATTTACTTATTCTGATTCTTTTAAAGCCTTTTTGGTTCTAGCCGCGCCACCGATCCAACTAAAGGATCGACACAGTCCGTGGACATCTCTGGCCTCTGGTACTACCACATAAAACTACGCCCGACCACTACATGTATGTACATTGAACAACCACACATAACTACATATAACCGACCGACCACTACATGTATGTACATTGTACAACCACACATAACTACATATAACCGACCGACCACTACATGTTCCGTTGTAATTGCATTTTTCACGCTAATTGACTAAAATTTTCTAACTGTTTTATAAAAAACTTTTTGTACAAATTATAATTTGCTTTAATTAGGACCTTTTCCCGAATTTGAGTTGATTTTGCGGCGGGTATCCCAGTTTAAATATGGCCAAATCAATCACTCTCGAGAGTCTTGAGGCAATACTGACAAAAATCACGGATAAACTCAACGATAACATGATGAAGGTGATGGATACTATGAATAGGAACTTTGAGATGGTGCTTAACAACGTGGTTCAGATACTAAAGGAGTCTTCTCAGGAGGCTTCTTCGAAAATGGAATTACTGGCTTCGAGAATGAATACCATTGAGTCAAGGCTCGAAGGGCTAGAGAATAAGCTCCCAGATGCTGCTAGCTTGCAGAAAAATGACTCGACTCTGCTAGAGGCAGTTTCTCGCTCATTCGTGCTGCATGAACAGGAGAAGGAGGAAAGGAAGAAGAGATCCAACAATGCTGTTATTTCTGGAATGATGTTGGATGATGCTGTTTCTGACTCCATTACTATCTCAAATTTTTGTGAAAACCACCTGACGGTGAAGCCAAAAATTCTGAGGACACGACGATTGAATAAGAACCCAAACCAATCCAAGACACTCATTTGTGTGACTCTTTCTAGTGCCGAGGCTGTGGATGATCTGATACAGTCTTCTATGCTTCTTCGAGCTTCTAAGGATGACGGCGCCAAGCGAGTTTTTTTTAACCGTGATCTCACTAAGGAACAGGCCCATCAAAATTACCTGCGACGATGTGAAAGACGCGAAAAAGTGAAAGGGTCCGTGCAAGGTGTGCCAAAGCTGCTGACTGATGGTGGAAGTAGCCAGCACTTTCGGATTTAAACCTGGAAGTCGCATGGCTTTAACTAACTTAAGAAGTATAAATAACAAGATTGCGGAAGTTGCTCTATTTTTAGAAGATTATAAACTTTTTATTTTTTGTGTTATTGAAACCTGGCTTACTAAAGATGATCCCGACAGTTTATTTTTACCTAGAGGATATTCTGCATGTCGCTGGGACAGAGAAACCAGAGGAGGTGGTGTGGCTCTCATAATTAGAGAGGACGTTGTCTTTAAACTCATCCAAATACCAAATCAGTTCAAGCATATTGAGGTTGTCTGCATTGACATTCGTCTGAATACAACTCCATGTAGAATTATAGCCTACTACCGAAGTGGAGGTTTTGACATGGAAGCTCATAAATATGCCATCGATAGTATTGAGTGTTTAAAAATAATCTGTTCAACAAATCACACACTATGCCTAATGGGAGATTTCAATCTACCTGACATCAACTGGTTACAGTTTTCTCATCCCAATAATAAAATCTACACGATATTCATGAATCTATTTAACGATCTAGGACTTCATCAATTTGTGTTCCAGCATACTCGTGGCGAGAGCACTCTTGACTTGATTCTTTCTACTGACCACATGTTTATTGCAAAAATAGATGTTGTTTGCCCAATAGCTACCAGCGACCACAATTTGATTGTATTCCGGACTAGCGACTCCGTCTCAACTACTGGTGCGTCTAATCAATATATCTACGATTTCAAACGAGCACGTTTTGAGGAAATGAATTACTATTTAAGTGACATCGACTGGAATCAAGTTTTTCAATACTGCTTTGATGTGGAAAGCTGTTGGTCGATCTTTAAACAACAGTTGGACATGGCTATGACATATTTTGTTCCTCTGTGTATTAAAGAATCAAGGTCAAAAAAAGAAAAAACTCCGAAAATTCTTAGAATGATTTACAAGGCCAAGTTGTGGTTTTGGAAGAGATGGAAGGCTACTGATGCTTTGAAACACAAGGTTTGCTATGTCGAGTTTTCAAAGAAATGTTCTAAATTGGCCAAGGAAGTTCAAGTTACCACTGAGAGAAAACTTATCTTGGGGGGTAACATTGGAACGTTTTACAGGTACGTCAGCAGTAAGCTATTTACTCATCCTCGAATTGGTAGCATTGATTCGGGAAATGGCAACTCTACATCTGACGCTACCGAAATTGCCAACATTTTCAATAACTATTTTGCAAGCGTGTTTACATTCGACAGTGGCGTTAATCCCATGTTGGATCCTCGATCACCGAGCTCCTTGGAGGACATCTCCTTTACGCCGTCGACCGTTGTGAAACCGCTAAAATCTCTCAATAACTCATGTTCTCTTGGTCCAGATGGCATTCCGAACCTACTTTTGAAGAAATGCGCTTCCAGTCTAGCAGCGCCTCTTTGTCATATTTTCCACACGTCTTTAAAATCTAAAATACTACCAAAAGAGTGGAAAACAGCATTTATTCAACCCATCCATAAAAAAGGTCCCACCAGCAATCCTTCTAATTACCGACCCATTTCTCTTACTTGTACCTGTTGTCGCATTATGGAGAAAATAATTAATAAAACCATGCAACACTATTTAATTGAACACAATCTCATCTCTCGACACCAACATGGATTTTTACAGTCAAGGTCAACCAGTACCAATCTACTTGAATGTGTATCTGACTGGTCATTGTCAATAGAGAAACGCAGACGCACGGATATAATTTATTTTGATTTTCAAAAAGCCTTTGATTCCATTTCTCATTTTAAATTAAAAAGAAAGTTGGAAGCTTATGGAATAGCTGGAGATCTATTGGCATGGATCACTGATTTTTTAAAGGATCGCCGCCAGATGGTTCAGATAGACCGTAGCCTGTCTGAGCCAAGAGCTGTTACAAGCGGGGTTCCGCAAGGCAGTGTTCTCGGTCCAACTCTGTTCCTGATCTATATTAACGATGTTACAGATAGTGTGGAGTTGGGATCGATCTCAGTCAAACTATTTGCCGATGACATCAAACTGTATGCACCTGTCCAGCCTAATGCCAACAACTTACAGAAGGCAATTGACCACTTGCTGGTATGGAGCAAAGACTGGCAGTTGAACTTGGCACTGGAAAAATGTCTTGTTCTCTCTATTTTTGGTCCCGCAGGTGCAAAACTTAAATCTCCCATCTACACCATTGACTCTTACCAACTAAAGAACGTTGATCATATCAGAGACCTAGGAGTGATTGTGGATGCTAGCCTGAGTTTCAAATATCACGTGGCAAATATCGTTCATGTTGCGTCTGTGAGATCGCGTCTCATCATTAAATCATTTACATCTAAAGATCCAGATTTGCTTAAGCAAGCCTTTTGCACATATGTTCGACCTCTTCTGGAGTACTGCTCGCAGGTGTGGAATCCTCATCACCGATATCTTATTGACGATATCGAAAGAATTCAAAAAAGATTTACCAAGGCGATCCCGGCTCTCAAGAACCTTCCGTATGCGGTGAGACTCAAAACTCTCAATCTCCCATCACTTGAACACCGAAGACTCATCAGTGATCTTTGTTTGTGCTACAGCTTTTTGAACGGTTTTATTGATTCCGACTTAAAACATAGTTTTCAGTTCTCCATGTATCATTCCACTAGGGATCACCAGTTCAAGCTAAAATCTGTCTTTAATAGAGTTGATGTTACCAAATTGTTCTATACTAATCGTATTATTAATATATGGAACCAATTGCCTAGCGATATTGTCAGTTCAACCACTCTCAGTAGGTTTAAATGTCTCGTAGCGGAAGCCAACCTATCAAACTTTCTCACATATAAATAGATATCTGATTGCTCTATTATTACTCCTTCTGTGACATCCTCATTTAAAAACTAGTATCTATCTGGTACCTAGATCTAAATACAAATATTTATCTGATTACCTTGTTGTTACTAATCCATCTATTATGTATTAGTTAATATTCATATATAGTCATATAGTCTATATTTTGAACACAACTCTTCTGTTCTACTTTTGCCTGGCTCGTCGCCTCACATCAGACGGTTTATTTTGTTTTTTTTTTCTTTAGTTTTTATTGTGTTCTGTCCGAACAGTATTAGTGGCCCTTTGGGTCCCTCTGTTCGTGTACCAATAAATAAATAAATAAATAAATAAATAAATAAATAAATAAATAAATAAATAAATAAATAAATAAATAAATAAATAAATAAATAAATAAATAAATAAATAAATAAATAAATAAATAAATAAATAAATAAATAAATAAATAAATAAATAAATAAATAAATAAATAAATAAATAAATAAATAAATAAATAAATAAATAAATAAATAAATAAATAAATAAATAAATAAATAAATAAATAAATAAATAAATAAATAAATAAATAAATAAATAAATAAATAAATAAATAAATAAATAAATAAATAAATAAATAAATAAATAAATAAATAAATAAATAAATAAATAAATAAATAAATAAATAAATAAATAAATAAATAAATAAATAAATAAATAAATAAATAAATAAATAAATAAATAAATAAATAAATAAAATGTATGTACATTGAACAACCACACATAACTACATACCACGGGTGTCCTTGAAATATATCAATATCTGTTGTGTTTTTTTTATTCTTACATTACTGCATGCAAACAGCATCGGAGTGTTTGGCGCAATTTTCCATTGGCAGAATTAAAGAATTTAGCGAATTAAAGAGAAAACGTGTTTTTGATAGAAGTGTAATTATAGACATCAGAAGTGGACATGGGGGTCGACCCATAGGATGAATTGGGTTTAATTTTTACACATGTGTGGGTTGAGTTGAAAAAAATTGAAAACAATTGTAATTGACAAAAAATTGTTTAACTGTGGCTTGAGTCGGGTTAAAAAATTTAACTTTTCAGGTAGGTCGGGATGGATTTGGGCTACAAAAGTGGTGGGTTGGGTTACCTAAAATGGACCTACGTCCACCTCTGATAGACAATCAACCACACATCCAAACATACAATTCACATTCTAACGCAGCTGTGCACGAGATAATAAAACTCCAAATAACCTCACAGCTCTTTCGAAAAGAAAATAATTGAAAGTTCGCTCGACATAACCTTTCAACTCGCCAAAATTTTTATGTCAGCTGTGACTCGACACGTCATATTGAGCGAAGATTGGAAGTAAATCGCCACCGGGCGGCGTACGGAATGCACATTCGTAAATAATAACAAAAGTCCGCACCGGCACATCGCTTTTCTTATTTCAATTAACTTTTTACCTGCTAGCTGGACAACCCGAGAGCAGACATGCGATCTTGTGAAAAACTGACTTGAGTCCTCAATATGTCTCTGGAAAGGTCATGGATTAATAAACATTCACTCCATATGTCTCTTTTTCTCTCTTTCTTTCTGTTTCTCTCTCCATCTCTCTCTCTCTCTCTCTCTCTCTCTCTCTCTCTCTCTCTCTCTCTCTCTCTCTCTCTCTCTCTCTCTCTCTCTCTCTCTCTCTCTCTGTTTCTCTCTCTGTTTCTTTCTCTTTCTCTGGTTTTTTCTGTTTTTGCCTATTTCTGCATTTGTGGAGATAATAACCTTTTTCTGTTTGTTTTTCTCCACTTATCTGCTCTCTTCTTATGTTTTCATATGTCTTCATGTATGCCTTCATGTACGTCTTCAGATATGTCCTCATATTTGTTTTTATTTATGTCTTCATCTGTGTTTGCATCTATGTTTTTCTGTCTTCTTTTGAATTTTCTCAAATTTTTTCTTCTATGTCTATATATATATATATATATATATATATATATATATATATATATATATATATATATTTATGTATATATATATATGTATATATATATATATATATATATATATAAATTTTCTCAAATTTTTTCTTCTATGTCTATATATATATATATATATATATATATATATATATATATATATATATATACATATACATATATATATATATATATATATAGACATAGAAGAAAAAACATACTAGAACTACTCTGTCTCGTAGATTGACTATGCATTGTCAAAGTGGTGCCATATACCAACATATGTCAACACAACATTCAATCAAACCATCACATAAATTTCTAATTGATAACACCAGTATACTAATGAAAGAAAATCAACCCATTAAGTTAAAATTAAAAGAAGCTTTAGCTAGTAATAAATGTAAGCCTTTAATTAATAAACAATGGTATTCTTTTGATTTAACTCTTAAACTTTTTGGTTCCCTAAATAGTATTAAAACTAATAATAATAATAATAAATGTTTTAACTCATCTACAACTTCTGTTAAAAATATGCATGTTAATAGTGCCAATGTTTCTTCAGGTATTTCTTCGTTGAATGAATGTTTTGTACCAGACGTTTGTGTTTCAAAGGATATAGATAATGTATGTGATTCTTCTTCCAGTCACGTCCTTGAAGTTGACTGTAATTCCGTTGTTAAAGGCTTTACTAACTGATCTTAATTATTTAGTTATTACTGTTATTATTATAATTATTTTAATTTAAATATTTGTTATGTTGTTACATTTGTATATAATGAATTTAAATTTTATTTAAATTGTATTTTAATTCCTTTCAATTAGTTGTATCTTTTACCATTTAGTCACTGCATTTTATTTTTAAAAAGTTAAACGGCTCTGATGATGGCAAAAAATTGCCAAAATAGATCTATTAGCCTATAAGATTATGGAGTTTGTGTTTGAGAATTAATTATTTTTAAACCGATTTAGAGTATTGGAAAAAATTAAAAATAAAATCGATTCAGCCAAGTGCGCCACTTTTTTCAATCGAGTTTGCCTAAAAGAACATATAGCGCCGAAGTATTCAAAAAAAAAAATAAAAAAAAAAAAAAAATATATATATATATATATATATATATATATATATATATATATATATATATATATATATATATATATATATATATATATATATATATATATATATATATATATATATATATATATATATATATATATATATATATATATATAGAATATTCTATATATATAATCTGCACCTACGTCTTTCTCCATGTTTTTAATTTTCCTCTATGTCTTTGTATATTTGCTTTTATCTGTTTTTGTATCTTCCTTAATTTATTCGACTATGTTCTTAGTTATCTTTTAATAAAGTTTTTGTTTCCATTGGCTAATCTGTTTCTTCTTGTGTTCATATGGGAACTTTGCAATAAATATACGCAGCAGAATGACAGTAAATCTGCGTTCCGTAAGTACGTTCCATGTACGCGTTTATAAATGATGTTATTTTCTGTTATTTTTCGTTTAGCTTTAAAAGGAGGAAAAAACCATTGAAATTGTTTGGTGCGCAGAAACCTGTGGAGATGATTGTATTGATTGAGCGAAATGTCTTGTTGCGGAAAGAAGTTCTGTTGATAATAAAAATAAAGGCAAAAAACAAAATTATCTTTAAAAGTAACCCTAAAAATTACATGAAAGTCATAAAAACGGACCAATAAACTAACGAACGAATGAACGAGTTGACTATCAAACAAATGTATCAATTTAACAATGTGACTGAATTAAATGATATGTTGACGATGAATTAGTAATTAATACATATATATATATATATATACATATATATATATATATATACATATATATATATATATATACATATATATATATATATATATATATATATATATATATATATATATATATATATATATATATAATATATATGTATATAATTATTCATGTATATATATACATATATATATATATATATATATATATATATATATATGTATATATATATATATATATATAATCATATATGTGTAATTATATGAAAGAAAGATTCACGGATTGGAAATGTCATTCTAACGTTTGGCAAACAGCGTACAAGCTCTCTCCAACTCACGCTCTCTCTTTTTCTCTCGTCTTATCTCTCCATATTTCTTTTTACTCACGTCTCTCCTACACACACACACTCTCTCTCTTCCTCTCTCTTTTCTGGACATTCTTGTCATTTCGGTCTTCTACCGCACACAATCTAACTTTAATTAGTGGATTGGTTCTAAAAATTAAATTACTATGAAGTTTCATTTGTTTACACTAATCAATAATAACATTCTATAAAACTTTCTCCAGGACAAGTTAAAAAAATTGTAAATAAATTCGGTCAAAACGATCCGATAGAATTTTAATATTCAAACGCAAAACTGATGGAGTCATTTAATTACTACGTTAGTTGATGGAGCTGACACTCCTTATATGGTTATGAATTCCACAGCTGAATTTCTATCTTTCTTAATTATTTTCCTGTGGATATCACGTGGTACCTGTCCACTCCATTTCTTATCAAAAGGTGAGTTTTTTAGTTTTGTTCAACCTGTATATTTTCTTCGCAGATAAAAAAATAGTGATTTTATATATTTTTTGTCTTATTTACAATATATATAACAAAAGTGTTCTTTTTTTAGATTTCCAATTTAATTTTTGATTAAATTAAGTTTTTTTAATATTTTTATTTTCCAATTATTTCTATTTTCTGTTATATGTACACATTTTTAGCTGTAAATACGAAGCCGTGTGTTCAAAATCAATGGACATTTACATATGTACAATGTCCAATAACATTAAGATAATGTAAATGTTTTACAAAACACATGTACATAATGTACATATTGTACTTATTGTACATAGTGTACCTATAACTCTGCACTTATGAGGTTTAGTTTTATAGAGGAAAATAAGGGCAAATGTTTAAAAAGGTTTCTTAAAAACATTTTTTTGAAAAATTAAACAAAATCCTGCAAAATTATTATTGCTCGAAGCTCAGTCGAGTTTTTCCGGTGAATACACGTATTTCAGTTTTGAGCGTTTTTGAGAAACATTTTTGTGTTTTAATAAAAAATGTGATTATATGTTAACACATGTTATTTTTCATTGCATATATATATATATATATATATATATTGTACATCGTATATGTGTTAATATATGTTAATTTTACATCGCATATATATATATTGCACATCGTACATGAGTTAATATATGTTAATTGTACAGCGCATATATATATATATATATATATATATATATATATATATATATATATATATATATATATAAATATATATATATTGTGTACATCGTACATGTGTTAATATATGTTAATTGTACATCGCATATATCTTAATATATGTAATAAATCAAAATAGAGAGATAGATCTGAAATTAAATTTTTAGTGCAGTCGTCAGATAAAAAAATGATTTAAATTTAAAAATATAATTTAAATTTAAAAAATGACTAAAATTTAAAAATGATTAAAATTCAAATGAATGATTTAAATTTAAATAAATGATTGAATTTTAAAAATATGATTCAAACTTAACTTTAATTATTTTTATTAATAAAAAATAAACTAAGAAATAATTATTTAAAAAATATATATTTTATTAAAAATTTATTAGAACAGTATCAATTAAATACTTAACAATTCTTACCAGATTTGACTAAAATAAGTCAATTTTTTTAGCATGATCATTATACTAGTTACAACAGAAAGATTGGCTGACAATCTCTTACAAATTATTATTCTCGTAACTAAACATTTCCATTATCTACGATAAACCGTTTTAAAGATTTCTTAAATCCTAAAATTAAATTAACTCGTAGCAGAACACATGCAGATTGTCTGTGTGTGCCAGAAAACATTCTTCCTAAGTAGAAAAAAAATCTAAAGAGGATATTGCTTGTTGGAGTTTTTCCAATTTGACCTAAATAATAAATTCTACTTTTGGAGAAGGAGACTTTTTTGCCTTAGCGGCTCTGAAATTTAATTTTGTTGCTAAATTATTCATGAAAAGATAATAAAGTTGTTGATATTGGGTCAGATATTCCATGGTCTCATCTAACTCTAGATTTACCAGAGAGAACGAGAGAGGGAAAGAGAGAGAGAAAGACTAAAAGAAAGAGAACGGAAAAACAAATGAAAAGAGAGAGAGAGAGAAGGAGAAGAAATGATAAACTTAGTTGTAGTAGAAAAGAGGATTAAGACGTTAACGATGTTCTAATTAAACGTAAGTTATAAAACATGCGTTCCAGGTTTAAAACGTTAATTTGTTGTCCCAATAAATGATAGACGAATCTCTCATAGAGAAACATTCGATGTAGGTTAACAACTGGCTGGCCGTGATAAGACATTTTGGCTGCTTGTTTATTACACAAGGGTCGTATAACTTCCCCGAACAATTTCTCGATTTTACGCAGCTGGGACGGGGGCACACGTTCAACTATTCAACCGTTTATTCGCCCTTTCAACATTTCTTTTTTTTTGCACCCTTTCTTACCCCCCTCCCAGCCCTTTTTGATCCACTCACTCAACCACTGACCAACAAGTCTCAACTCATTTGCCCGTGTGTCTACCACTCACACACACAGACACATACATACGCACGCACACACACGCACACATACGCAAACACACCGGATGTTGAGGAGAAATAGTCGTGGGAAGTGTTCATATTGTTTCCATTAGTAAGAAACAGCAGAAAAAAATAGATCGAATGAAGTGAAATGCAGGAAGAAGTGAAGAAAGAGGAAAGAATAAAAAAGATACAAATCAACAGGATAGGAAAATAAGAGGAGATGGAGAAAAATAAAAAGTGGCGGAGAGAAAGAGAGGGCAAGAGAGTAAGAGAGAGAGAGAGAGAGATGCGACAAGCAGGGTATGCCTGATAATCCTCCTGGAATAAGAATGCGATTGTCTTCGAACACAACGCAATTTGTTTGCAACTTGTTGGTTGCTGTCAGGCAAGGTTTTGCTGGCCATTAAAAGCGGATTGTGAAGAAATAATAAAACGCATAAAACTATGAAATTATGAAAATCTGAGCAGCCACGAACGCAGTGACGCCTGAAACCGGATGTGGCAATCTCTTCTAATTTGTCGGCTTTCGTCAAAAGTAAAAACGCTCGATCACATGATCACATATATGAGCTCGATCACATGATCACATATATGAGCTTCTAAACAGATCTATAAATTGTAAGATGCGCTTAAAAAACCAACTTCTTTTTCTGTGGGCATTGGTTGTCTTTGACTGTATTTTGCGGTTGAGGTTGTTTATTAACTCGTAGTCATTTAATGCGTATTTAGTATGCAATTCATTTTGATATAGGAATCATGCAAATGAGAGACTGAATAAATATTCGATTCGGTTCGTACATTTGATACAAGTATTTGGTATTCTGTAGAAGAATAGAAATCACATTCGGTGCAGTCCCAATGAAAATCAAAGCGCAAAAAAAATGCGAAAAAAATTATTTTTAAGGGGCAAGATGTCGCTGACATAAAAAATGAAGAAAAAGAAGGATAAAAAAATAAATACTATTATAATAAAAAATAACTAAGTTAAAAATGAAAAGTACAAAAATAAAAAAACGATTTGTCATAAAAATTATTAAAAATATAAACACGTGTTTTTCTGTCTTCGAAAAATTTGTTCTTTTCACTCAGTCACATCCGCAGTGGGATGGGCTGGAAAAATCATTTCGAAAACATTTTTTTGTGTTTTAATTGATTAGAAAAAACTGAAAGTTGGAATTTCTAAATTTTCTTCCATCTGTTTGTTTTTTGTACTGGACATTAAATTAGTTTGGTTTCAGTATGATGAGTGTGTATGTGTGTAGGTGGGTAGGTGGGTCGGTGTGTAGGTGGGTAGGTATGTAGGTGTGTACGTTTGTAGTTGGGTAGGTAGGCAGGTGGGTAACAGGGTAGGTGTGTAGGTGGGTAAGTAGATGGGTAGGTAGACAGGTGGGTAGGTGTGTAGGTTGGTAGGTAGGTAGGTTGTTAGGTGCGTAGGTTTATAGGTGGGTAGGTAGGTAGGTGTGTAGGTTCATAGGTGGGTAGGCAAGTGGGTAGGTGTATGGGTAGGTAGGTGGTTAGGTGTGTGGGTAGGGCGGGTAGGGGATGTTTAATGAGAAAATGAGAAGATATAGTTTGTTCTCATAAAAAGACATTAGTAATAACTTTAATGTTAATTATTTAATTAATTATTTCTTGTAATTGTTGTTTCATTAATAAATCATTTTAAATATTTGAACAGAAGATGATCAAAAAAGTTTACAATTTTGAGCAGACCAGGACTTGCAGTTTTATGACAAAAAAATTACAACCGAGAAAAACGCGTGTGTTTGCATTGCGTGTAGAATTGGCCATGATTTGAGAGAAAGCAAGCATGTGCATGCAAAACACATCAAACGTTACAGTTTGGCATTGCTATTGTCTCATAATTCTGGCTTATTCAACCGTTTCAATAGCCAAATACATAGTTGTTCCATCAATATCGTTGAAGGTAAAAACAACTTTTTTTTCTGAATTTTTTTTCAGCCCCATGAGTGTCAGGGTTGCTCTACCGGACCTCCTGACAAGTGTATCTTGCACCCGTCAACCTGTCTAGACTCTCAGTCTAGACAGGAACCTAAACATTAATTCTCAGACATTCTTTTGCGAGTTTTCTGAGGCTATATATATAGCGATTTGAACCCCGCCAAGACAGAGCTAGCTATTTAATTTAGTATCAGGCAAAGTCCTGCGTGTTTTGTATTTGATTTTTAAATCCTTTATATTATTTTCGATTGTCTTCCTGTCGGTCACAAACTTTGAGTCTCAAAATTAACTCACTTCCCGTTATCCGATCGAGCTGAAATTTGGCACATCGACTTGGGCTGCAAGACAATTGAATCTATCAAAATTTCAGTTTGATCGGAAATTGTATAATTAAGTTTTTCAAAAAACACCAAATTTTAACGGATTTTTAATTTTTGAATTTGGCTCTGGGCTGTAAAAGGAATTAATACCGGAAATCTAGGATCGTATATAAAGGATTTATAATAAAAACTTTGTTTTTATGAGTTAGTTTTTTTGTTATTAACTGCACTTTAATAAATTTTTCGTTGTTGTCGTTCCGAGTTGTCTTTTCTTCCTGGTGTTCACGTCATTCCAGCAGGGAAGACTGTGACAATGAGTGTGCATAAAAATAAGTGTCTAGTTCAATATTTCTTCGTACTTAAAGTCTGGAATCAATGGACAGTTGTGCACCTGAAAAATTGAAACAGTTTCTTGACGACAAAGATAATCAAAACTACCCATCACGACTGAGATGCTCATTTAGTGTTCAGATTGTAATTACAACAAATAAGAGTTATCTGTAGCTTGACGATTGTGCAAAACTTTAGCAAAAACCGTTTCAACAAACGGTCACAGGCTAAATTACACGCTCCACATTTTGGGATATAAAACGGACAACAAACTTTGAAGTCTTTGAACTCTTAGTAAGGAAAACTTTAAAAAATTCTATTCGAAGAATAGAAGCAGACATGGTTTTAACAACAACGACAAATTTTAACATTTTTCAGATAGTTTACCAAAAACAACTTAAAACCACTGGTCTCACTGGAATTGAAAAAGTTGATTATGTTGATTTAATATATAAGCAGTTGCATGAATTACAAAGTGCTTACGCATGTGATTCATTTGATGATAGAAAAGGCGTTGTTTCAGTGATATTCGAACTGTTATAATATTTTGATTGTAAATTGTTAACGATAGAAGAAAATGTTAGAGCAAAATTATTTAAGTAAGTTGTAATTTTTATACTTTAAACTATTATTACAAAGTAGTATAAAAAGATTACAAGCATTGACTTTGCTGTACATCGTACAGGTAGGTACACACAATAAACTGTAAATTATATATCGTAAAATGATTATTGTTGCTTGTGAATTTCATATGTTGAAGAAAAACGTGTAAACTGTGGAGTCGTTAAAACAAGAGCCCCTCAGCAATTGTATTTAAAAAAAACATAAAGACATGTTTTAAGTTGTTTTCTAAATAAATTTACAGCAAATACGACGAAACTCTGCTGAAGAGAGTTCCAGATAGATTAGCTACCCAAAAGTCACACGCCTCTTAGAAGCCCTGGAAGATAGTGCTTTTAAACAAATAATTTACTTGGTAATATCGTGAAATTACTTCTTCAAATAAATGCAGCGCCGCCTCTTTAAAAACGCTCTCAAACACGTCGTCCTCTTTTGTTTTTTTTATGGAAAAACGGAAATAAAAAGAAGAAAATTTAAAATGTTTATGTGGCTTCTTATGTCACTTGCTCCTTGGTGCATATCAAGCGGATTAAGAGGCTGACACGCCGGACAGCAAACAAAAATTTTTTTAATGTTTTGCAAAGAAAACAACAGGAGAAATCAGTTTTGAAGTTGGTGGTTAAAAATTGATGAAAAGTAGAATTTATTATAGTGGAAAGTAATTTAATTTGCTTTATTAACTACACTTCAATGCTATGAAATGATATTATAATAAATTCTTGTGTATCCTTTTTTTTGTTTATTGCAAAATCTCTTCCATGTCTTCATTTTTTTTAATTTCTTCGTCCCCCCAGTTGTCATCGATTTAAAATTTCATTTGAAAACAATGAAAGTTTACTGTCTTTCTATGCACTGCATGATCATTGGCTGCATTTCGGAAATTGTTCAACTGTATATCACCTGTGCATACCTGTGCTGTTGACAGCTCTCTTACTGGACACTCGGCTCGCATGATTGAAGACGATCGAGGTTGGTTCTGTTCAGATGCCATACTGCAATCATATAACCATTCCAAAGCAACTTAACTGACTTTTTTTTATAAACTTGTTGTAATTTTTAGCAGGATTAGAGGGGGACATGGGTTTGGTTGACCCATGGTTTGGATTGGGATTGGTTAGGATGGGTTGTGTTGGCTTGGGTTGATTTGGGCTGGGTTTGGTCTAAATGTTTTGACACATACGTGGGTTAAGTTGGGTTAAAAATAGAATAAAAAATGTCATTAACAAAAAACGTTTAGTTGTGGGTTGGGTTGGGTCAGAAAATTTAACTTTTTAGGTGTGTTGGGTTGAGGCGGGTTGGATCGCCAAAAAGAGCCCATGTTTCCCTCTAAGCAGGATAACAACTAACAGCTAACATATCCCATTCTGCAACATCGTAGCTGTGTTCTGATAAAACAAATCTTGCTGCTGCAATCCTCTGTTTTATTTCAACATCAACAACATTTCTCCCATTTACTCCTCACTCATGGTTTTCCAATACAAAATTAATTCTTTTAATATTTTCTACATTTTTAAACAAGCTGAAATCCTGTATTTATATATTAGACCTTTTCAAACCTAATAAAACCACCGTGACAGCTAATATTTGAAAGGAAATTGTTTAACTGTATATCACCTAAGGGCTCATCAATTATTAAAATAGTCCTTCGATAAACCAGTTTAATATGGAAAGTTGAAAGGTCGTCTCTATATTAATACATTTGTAATTTAATTTTTATCTTAATTACATTTTCACATTTGTAGAAACAAATTATTGAACTAGAATTTTCCGTTAATCAAATTTCATTAAATGAAGTCAAAAACTGTTTGCAAGATGGCCGCTGGATTTGTTTACAAAATTCACCGTTAATCTAATTTTTATTATGGATGATTCATCTTGCCGTGTGCCTTTGATGCTTAAATGCCATTGAGGCATGAATGACTTGAGTCATAAATGTCATTAAGTTATGAATGTCATTGAACCATGAATGTCATTGAGTCATGAATGTCATTGAGTCATGAAAAGTCATTGAGTCATGAATGTCACTGAGTCATGAATGTCATTGATTCATAAATGTCATTGAGCCATGAATTTCCAGCAAAACTATAAGAGCGGAGATTGTTTTGGAGTGAGTAGAAATTGAGGAAGTTGAGAAGGACCTGTGGAGCCTGTTTGCTGGAAATTGCGGATGTTGGAAATAAAAACGGGTAAACAATAAAAAAATGTCTGCTGTTATTTTTGAAAAAAAATCACAACAAGATTTTTTTTGAAATAAATTAAATTTATTAAGAAAACAAATTTGAAATGTGAATAAAATAGGAATAGAAAAAAAAGAAAAAAAAAGAAAAAAAAATAATAAAAAAGAGAGAGAAAAGAGAGGGAAAGCAAGAAAAATTAAGAGAAATAAAAAAGGGAACGGGAGTAAGAAAACTCTTACTAGTCGAATAATTCTGTGTTCCTTTTATAGTTTGATGGAGCACTGGAATGACTTGGCACATTCACTAACATGATTCAAAGAGAGCAGCAGAGTGGAAATTGAAAAGAAAATTAATGACTTCTTCTTGCCGAAGTTGCTCTGCTATGCTTGAAGTTAATTCAAGTTGAAAACCCAAGCGCCGGCAATTAAGTCAAGTTCAAACATCAGGGTCGCGTTCTAAGAAGATTATGCAGCTCATGCAAGCTTTCTTTCTTTCTACTGATGAAAAAGTTCGATAAGCATAAAAACACAATTAAGTAGCATATCACGTGATGACTGATAATAAAACTGAAACATTTCAAGAAAGTATATTATGTTAACGAGGCCAACTTATCAAACACTATCATTTTCGGCTTTTACAAAAAACAACTAAAATTATTGAAAACAATAAAAATTAAATTAAATTGAATAAAATTAAAACTAATTTCCACAAACTTATCCTTTGCACCTGCTGAGGTTTTTGAGACAATTTGAAGACGTTAGAAAAACTCGTTACAAAAATTGAAGGCTTGAAATTTACAAGCTCAGACTTCTGTGAGACATAATGTAATGATTACAATGTTTATCGTTATGGTAAAAAATTTAAAAAAAATCAGGACAACGTAGAACGAAATTGCTATGAAGCTTTTTCGATGATTTACAGATGAAATATTTCCATCACCGATGCTCAGTTGGGGCTGAAAATCGTTAGTTTGAGAACATGGTTACTGCACGAGGTCCACAATTGATTGATGGTCGAATCAACCGAAATGAATGGATGGATCAAACAAATAGATGGTTGAATCAACCAAATGGATCAAACGACCTGGATGGATTGATGCCAACTTCTGACCCTGCGTGTCGCCTTTGAAACAGTGAAACTCATCCAGTGGATTCATCTTCCGCCAGGCCATTCTTCATTCTGAATTTTTCGTTTTAAACGAGAAAAAAACGAAAACAAACAAAAATGAAACAAATAAAAAAATAAAGAAAGAAAATTTAAAAAATAAAAATCAAGAAATAAAATTTAAAAAATAAAAAATCCTGATATGAAAGGTTTCACTTTATTCTCGTCCAAAACAAAGCAACGCGTATTAAGCGAATGTAGTCTCTTTTCCCCGGATGTGAGTAACTTCAACTCTCTAAATAACCTGCCAGTCACAAAAATTACAAAACGGACTTCCTGTTTCATAAAATTTTATAACAACCTCTCGTACTTTTACATAATTTCTATCCTTAATATGCACTTTATGACATGTCACACATGAATTTTTTAATAGCAAGATTCACTTTTAAAATGGTTGTTAAGGTGTTTTTTTAATTATAATTTTTTGGGTTTTTGTTTCCAGTGTGGAAAAATTTCATGAAAAAAATATTGTTGATGCATCAATAAAATGTCAAAATTAAAAAAATAGAAATGTAAAAAAAAAATTTTTTAAATTAAAAAATAATTTTTTAATTTGAAAAATTAAAATTGAAATGACAAAATAAATTTTTTAAATTTTACAAATATCTTTTTATTGAAACTAATTTGTAGCAATATGTATTTTATTTAATTTTTCAAAGTTTCGGTTTATGTTTAGTTTTAATAGATTTCTTAGCTAATTTTTCCGTATCTTTTCTCAATTTTTTTCAATTTTTTTAAAATTGCCCACGCATTATATTTCATATTATTATAAATTGCCCACGCATTATTTTATATTTTATTATATGTTCTTCACGCATTATATTATATATTGTTATAAATTGTACACGCATATATATATATATTATTATAGGTTGTCCACACATTATATTCTATACTATTATAAAGTGTCAATTATTTAATGTTTCTCCGCTCTTAATAATGTTGTAACGTCATTGTATAAACTTGCTCATACTAAAACGATAAATTTTTAAGCACATTCTGTGAGTAATTATGTAATCTAATATTTACTTCTAAAAAAGTGCCATTTTTAGTTTGTAATGTAGATCATTTTTATTTAAACTAACAATACGTGTATTGTGGATGAGTATTATTAATGTAGCAATTTAACTATTCTTTACTGTGCAATAATCCTACAAAAAAAATATATAGCTTGTGTTGTCGAATAATTTTATAAAATTAACAAACAGTATATGTTATATTATATTGTAAGTTAATCTGATCAAAGTAGAGACAAGACAAAGTTAATTCATAATCTGCATAACCACCTCGGAAAACACGAAAGAGGACACAATTGATGGATGTCCGTTATTCAATTATCTCCTCTTGTTTCTTCTTTCTCTCTTTTTTTTCTTTCTTTCTTTATTTTTCATTATCTTTATCATCATTTTTTGCTTCCAAATGTTGCAGCAGCATTTTTGTAGCACAATAATTTTTGAACAACACTAATTACTTCTCTCCCAAAAGACTAGCACATGGCGCATCCCTTCTCAAAACCACGCCTCCGAACGATTTTGAAATAACGGGCAATTAAAACATAAAAAGTTTAATTCAAACATAAAAAGTTTAATTCAAAAACAACGAAAATAAAACATTTTATTTTCGTTGCTCCGCACATCACTTGGCTGATTTAAAATAAGGAAGTAGAAGACTGACCATCGGACACTTCCTTCTACGTCTCAACTCTCCTATTCGCGTAGTAAACATAAAATTCGTACAAATGATTTAAACAATAAAACGGATATTGGGCTATTTCAAAAGTTATTAACTTAATTGTTTGGCTGAGTCAATAAAAACCTAGGCATTCCTTTTTATGGTTACCTTTGTTACTACCTATGCTTCGATTCAAGCGGCTACACGTGCACAGCACGTCACACATACACATCAACGCATGTGATCGCACGCTCACCCACGCACACAATTCAGTTTCATTTCTTTTTTTTTCGTTCAATTTATTTATCAGAATCCGCTTTTAAACGCACAGCTCCGAAAATCCACGAGATTTGTGTCATTTAAATCACGCGATTGTCTTACACGAGTCTTCTGAAGTGATCTTATTGTACGTTTACATGGTGACCTCTAACCTTATTGTACGTCTACATGGTGACTTTTTACCTCCTTGTACGTTTACATGGTAACCTTTAACCTTCTCGTAAGTCTACATGGTGACCTTTAACCTCCTTGTACGTCTACAGGGTCACTTTTAACCTCCTTGTACGTCTACATGATGACCTTTAACCTCATTCTACGTCTACGTGCATGGCGACCTTTAACCTCCTTGTACGTCTACATGATGACCTTTAACCTCATTCTACGTCTACGTGCATGGCGACCTTTAATCTCCTTGTACTTCTATATGGTAACCTTTAACACTTGACTTGGCAGGGTTTAGTT
>OZ022243.1:28716152-28993652 GCA_963978895.1 Erpobdella octoculata | reverse complement strand
TTTCGTTATCTAAATTGGAAAAATCCGTTTATATTAAATCACACATAAACTGCCGACGGACATTGGTTGAAGTACCTACATGCGTATATATATGAGACACTTCGGTCTCTGTCATTTTATGCGCTAGCTAAAAGTTCTAATATTTGACTGGATATTAAAACTGGTAGAACGCTGGTAGCATTCATTAAAGCCGGAATTTCATATGTAATGTATCCATGAAACCAGTCAAGTAGAAGAGAAAAGTCTTAAATCCAGCTGTCGAAGATGTTCCATATGGAGGAGAGCAAGAATAAATTAGGCGAAAGACATTGGAAGATAAACAGGAAACATAAATAAACATTATATTTACTTCTTTTTTTATAAATAATATTCTAGAAATTGTTGTAAATGTCGTTTGAAAAATCAATCGAATGTATTTAGCGAAAATATGTTAAAATATAATTTGTAGCTGAGGAATGTGGTTTTCAGACCAGTTGTGTGGGTTTGTAGTGTTGGCTGTTTGATGACATCAGTATGTTATCTTTTATTGGGATCGGGTCAATTAAGTTAATGTAATACTGTTGTAATGCTAATTTGCACGTAAGTCAGGTTCGTTGTTTTATTGAGATTACCAAGCGTAAAATCATGTCACCGTCCAACTACCGTAAAACGATATGAATCTTGTCTGAGGACATGCCGTCACACACACACAATTACATACAAGTTCACATGCACACACACAATTACATACATGCTCACATGCACACACACAATCACATGCAAGTTCACATGCACATACACAATCACATACATGCTCTCATGCTCACGCCCACACATACTCACCTTCACACACGCACACACGTACGTTTGTAAATTTTTCCTATTCTCATTCCAGGGCACATTTCTCGTTTCCTTCCATTCAATTCTCTTCCATATTCTTGTCCATCTACTTTTCTTTTCCTCTCATCAAATGAACTTCTTGTTTGCGCTTCTTCTTTTACTTCCTTGGCGCTAATTATCGCTTATTTGTATTTATTCTGCAAAGAAAATCTTCTTTTTACTATTTTAACCACGTTTATATTAATTCACCTAGTTGTCTTCGTCTACATATCCATTTCGAAGTTTTCATTGCTTTTCCGCCATCCAATCATCGTGTTAGTTGTGTTAGTCTACCCATTTGTTTTTAAATTATACTTTAAGATTAGAAAATAATAATAAATAAATAAATACTTTTATAACAAATACAATTTTATAAATAACTATAAATAAATAAATAAATACTTTTTTCTTTAAATATGCTTACAATTAAAGCGCACTAAAATAAAATAATTATAACTTTAAAACATTTGAAAAATTTGTTTCTCATCTTTTTTATAGATTTAAAATGTCACTTTAAATTCTCTATGAATCAATAAAAACAAACTAAATTACAAATCCTCCATGCTCACTGCATCGACTGTTCGATTGCCTCTCTGAATGTATAAAATCTTATATCTATCTAATAGATAAATGACTTTAAAGAAGTTTTCAGATTTAAACGAACGACACTGAACATCTTTGGTCCATTCGGCCTGAGAAATAGCAAGACATTTTTTCCACTTTGAAGAATCCCGCTGCCGACTGCAGGAGTTTCAAAGTAAATTTTACTGTAACGAGGCTTAGATAACAGGTTGGAACAGTGCAGTGTCTGTGTGTTTGTGTGTCTGTGTGTCTGTGTTGGTGAGCTTAATGTAGTGTCTGTGTTGCTGAGATTAATGTAGTGTCTGTGTTGCTGAACTTAATGTAAAAGCAAGGAATATACTCAGACGTTAGCACAGACACATCAACATACATAATTTCCGATGTCTGTCTGTCTGTATGTTTGTATATATGTTATAACGTTTTGCAACGCCGTTAGGTGGCTCTTTATTCTCAAAATAATATATAAGATTTAAAAAAATTCGTCATTTTTGACAGGCTATCTCTAGCATGATACATATTCATTCACGCCCGTACATTCACATCCACACACATATACAAGCATGCACACAAACATTTGCACAGACATATGAAAACATTAACAGAAACATATGAAAACATTTACACAAACATATGAAAACATTTACACTTATGTAAAAATATGCCGATAAATGTACTAACAGGCACGCAGACATATACACAAACATTCACAGAGACCCGTGAACCCAGGGACTCACGATCAAAAGACTCTTTTGGATGAGAAATTCTTGAAGAATCTATGAGACAAAGAAGTGGCAAGCCCGCATACGTGTGATCTCGTGCAGCTCCATGATTGGTCAATCTATCTATTTTCTCTCCTTTTTCTTTCTTTCTCTCTTTCTCTGTCTGTCTGTCTCTCGCTCTCCTTCTCTTTTTTTCTGTTTGATCTTCCGCCGTGAAAATAAGAAAACTACCTATCTTCCTTCTGTTACTACTCAACCTGAAAAATTAAACAGCGGTATGGGAAAGGGGTTAATCCCGGAAAAGAAGGATTGAGGTCAGTGATCACGTGCTTCTTAATTGAGGGGTCTTCTCAGCGTTCATTAATTCTTCAGCGCTAAATAATCGTGTGAGGAGAAAAATTTAAAAATTCTCATTTAACTCGATTTTCGAAATCAGGGTTCTTAAAAGCTACAATGCTGCTGCTGTTGCTGGAAAGCAAAATATCTCCCATTTGTTGTTTTTTCCCCGTTTACAGATGGTTCTGAGTTTAAGAGGACATTTCGAACAGCTGAACTAGCCACGGAATAACCATTTTCTCTTGTACATGACACCTGAGCCTGCTCAAATGCAGTACATTGCAGGTCAGGATTGTGGAGGTCACAACATCCGGGAAATCAGTGAAAATGTTTTAAAACCAGGGAAGCACAGTTTGGAGAGCATTTTTTTTGCTTTTACGGTTTTTATTTTTTATTTTTTTTCTTAACTTCTGAGCTTCCTCAAAATATTTAAATGACTTCTGAAAATTTTTTAGTTTTTTTTCTCAAAATGTTGAACTTTTTATTAAAAAATAAATAAAAAACAACAAAAAATGTGGCAACATGAAATGTGGAAAAAAAGCGGAAATGAAAAATGGAAAAATTGGAGACACAAACAAAATTTCTAAAACAAAAAATCTCAGTGACCCACAAACTTATTTCTTTTCTCAATAAAAAATTGAATGCAACATTTTTCGCTTGCTATCAAAATATCTGTCAAACTTCTGTGTCTAAGTGATATTTTATTTACGGAAAAACAAAAAACAAGAGTGTGAATAAAATTATTTAACCCCCCACCCTGTCAACAAACACCCATGCCTGCTACTATTAATTATCTTACATACATTTCAATGCACTTAATTAAAAGAAGTTTTATTTATATTCTACGCCTAATGTTGAAGTTGTTTTAGAAAAAGATTATTGTATACAATAGCGTACAGTAGTGTACAATAGCGTATAATAGTGTACAATAATGTACACCAGTGTATAATAATGTACACCAGTGTACAATAATGTACACCAGTGTACAATAATGTACACCAGAGTACAATAATGTACACTGGTGTACAATAGCGATTATTTTTTACAGGTAGACATTTTTTATTGAATTCAGTGTTAAAAGAAATTTCCATTTAAATCAAAATAATAGCTTCTTAACAACCGTTTACCATGGAACTTGAGTATTTTTTGGATGAATCTAATATTGATATTTTTTCTTTTACTGAGACATGGTTGTCTCCTGAGGACCCTGACAGTCTATTTTTACCCATGGGCTACTCTGCAAACCGTTGGGACAGACCATCTAGAGGCGGCGGGGTTGCCTTTATTATTAAGAATGAAATCCCATTCAAACCTATAGCTATTCCTGCAAAATTCCAATCTATTGAAATCACATGTATTGATGTTTTGCTTCATAGTGGTCCATGTCGACTCATAACATACTATCGCAGAGGCGGTTTTGACAGCATGGCGGATCAATACGCCAAAGACAGCATTCAATGTATTAAATTCTTATCTTCTGTGAAATACCGTGTCTGTCTTATGGGTGACTTTAATTTGCCAGGTATTGATTGGGAGAACTATCTGGCACCTGAGAACACAATATATAATCATTTCCTGGAGCTATTTGACGATCTAGGTTACCATCAATTTGTTCATCTTCCTACCCGTAATGACAATATTCTGGATCTTATCCTATCTGGCGATCCAATGCTAATTTCTACAATCGATGTGATATTTCCTCTTGCGTCTAGTGACCATAACATGATACTCTTCCAGCTCAACGACTATGTCCCCCAGACAACAGACAATCACTCTACAATTGTCTCATACAATTTCAGTAAGGGAGATTACAAGTTACTCAATAATTATTTAAATGAAGTTCCTTGGGATTGTCTTTTCAATATTGTTTTTCCTCTGATGAATGCTGGCGAATGTTTAAATGGAATAAATCTGTTCACTCCTTTAAACAGTTTAAAGGAGTGAACAGATTTATTCCATTGAGACGTAAGTTCAGGGCTGCCACTAAAACTCGTGTGAAAATAACTCTTAGAGCACTGAGACAACTTTACCATGAAAAGTTGCAATGTTGGCGTTCCTGGAAATCTACCCAGACTGTGGAGGCAAGGGAAAAATATTCTTCGATAGCAAAAAAATGCACCCAGTCCGCTTTAGCCTTTCAAATTAGTTATGAAAAGAGCCTTGTGGCTAAAAATAATCTTGGATCATTTTACAAATACGTGAATCGAAGGCTGTTTCCACGCTCTAGAATCGGGCTTGTTTTAAGAACTGATGGGACCACCGCCTCTGACGAAGGCGAGATTTCTGACATTTTTAACGACTACTTCGCCAGTGTCTTCACGATTGACGATGGAGAGAACCCTCAGTTAAATATGCGTACGGAAAGTCGTTTGAGTGCGGTCACTTTTACTCCAGAATTAGTTTCTAAAACTTTGAAAACCCTCAAAAATTCTGCTTCTGTAGGCCCCGACGGTATTCCTAATGTGCTGCTCAAAAATTGCTACTACACCCTAGCACTGCCACTATGTCATATCTTTGATCTGTCTTTGAAATCTCAGCGTTTGCCCCAGGAGTGGAAATCGAGTTTCGTCACGCCTATCCATAAAAAGGGTCCCACTAATCAACCAAAGAACTACAGACCTATTTCCATAACATCTTGTTGTTGTCGTGTGATGGAAAGAATAATTAATAAAGAACTCATTTCCTACCTTCTCACTAATCATCTTATTAGTGAACAACAACACGGATTTTTATCCTTGAGGTCAACCTGTACAAATCTGTTGGAAAGTGTATACGATTGGTCCATTGCGATACAGGAGAAGAAACTCACGGATATTATCTACTTTGACTTTCAAAAAGCATTCGACTCCGTCTCGCACTCAAAGCTCGCAACAAAACTTCGTGCCTATGGTATTAACGGCAATCTCAGTGCATGGCTAGTTGACTTCCTATCCAATCGTACTCAATATGTACGAGTTCACGAAACACTTTCAAATCAATCCAATGTTACAAGCGGCGTTCCCCAAGGTAGTGTCCTTGGGCCTACTTTGTTTCTTATTTACATTAATGATGTCGTGGAAAATATTACTAACAAAACGATCTCGATTAAGCTCTTCGCTGAC
This sequence comes from Erpobdella octoculata, assembly GCA_963978895.1. Classification (NCBI taxonomy): domain Eukaryota; kingdom Metazoa; phylum Annelida; class Clitellata; order Hirudinida; family Erpobdellidae; genus Erpobdella; species Erpobdella octoculata. The sequence goes on along the minus strand of OZ022243.1, from coordinate 28,988,056 downwards.
GACATCAAATTCTATTCCAGTTCTGGTTCGTCTACATGTGATCTACAGATGGCTATTGACGAGCTGATGTCGTGGAGCAAGACATGGCAGCTCAACTTAGCTCTTGAAAAATGTGTACTATGTACGATTTGTCGCAGCAAGAACAGTCGAAGGCAAATCTCTAAATATTTTGTAAATAAACATGAGCTTGAGAATGTTACTCAAATGAGAGATCTGGGGATAACTATTGATGAAGGCCTTACTTTCAAGAACCACATAAATGTTATTACACACACTGCCACAATCAGATCACGACTTGTCCACAGGTCTTTTACTTCAGGAAACCATCAGACACTAGCAAAAGCTTTTTGCACGTACATTCGGCCACTCCTCGAATACTGCTCCTCTGTATGGAGTCCTCACCATAGATTTCTGATAAACAAGTTAGAAAAAATTCAAAGAAGATTCACCAAGAATATTCCATCTCTTCGTCAGGTACCTTACCCCGCCCGCCTTAAGATGCTCGGTTTGCAGTCTCTCGAGTACCGAAGGCTTGTGTTAGATCTCAGCTTATGTTACAAGATATTGCATGGAAATGTATGCACCAGTCTGGTGCACCATTTTCACCCCACCAACTACCCAGCAACTAGGGGTCACAGTTACAGACTTCGAACAAATGTGTTTTCAGTAGATATTACCAAGTACTTTTTTTCTAATCGTGTTGTGAATGTTTCGAATTCATTGCCGGACCAGATTGTTTCTTCTCCTACTTTCTCGGAATTTAAATATCTTATTGCTCAAACGGATTTATCTCTACTTCTGTCTGATATACGTTGAATGAGTCGCCATCTTACTGTCGATGTTTTTCTCTAATATTATTACTATTATTATTTTCTTCTCATTAGAGTGTTACTTATTTTGTCATTCTGACTGTAAATGTTATTGTACATATTTTTTTCGGGATGGAGTTAGCGATTCATTGAATCTTTCCACTCGTTTGTGAAAAATAAATAAATAAATAAAATAAATAAATAAATATTAATGAATTTAATTATCATTATAGAAAAGTAAAACAAAAAATTAAGATTTTTTTTTTCATTGTAAATTTTAAGTTGTAAAATTGTAAAAATAACAAAAATATTTTAAAATGAAAATATGTATTTATACATTTATGCAATAATGGAAACCTAAGCATTTAAATGCAAAATGTGCTGAAATCCCTTCCATATAACAATAGCACTTGGACTTTTGTAAATTTTTATCTGATTTGTAAGTGTTGAATTCATTTTCCTGGTCTTCTTGACATTACCGAAATAAATTTAATATATAAATGAATCCATATATATATATATATATATATATATATATATATATATATATATATATATATATATATATATATATATATATATATATATATATATATATATATATATATATATATATATATATATATATATATATATATATATATATATATATATATATATATATATATATATATATATATATATATAATTTATATATTTAAGCTACTCATCCGATTATTATTTATTTATGTATGTAATTTAAATAATAATAAACAAACACAAGCGTGTTTTCAGAACAATATTTTGTTATCCGTTTGAAAAAGTAGGTTAATTTTTAGATAAGAAGACAAATGGGTTGATTTTAAAATAAACAAGCCTCAAACACGCTACTTGACCATCAAAAATTTCAAACATTTTCACGTCTATAAACAAAATCATTGAGAAACAAATCAATAAAAAATGTCACATAGATTTTAAAGAGTTTTTAGTTGTAATCTAATTTACTTAGATAGTTATTTGTTTTCAAATTAAATCCTGCAATCCGTAGAATCTGTCAGTTCAAGTAATAATCGATAGCTAATTAACATTTACATGTCCGTCCTGGGTGGCAAATTTTCAAGAAAAAAAGTCAAATAAATAAGGAGTAAATTTTAGAAAATTTTGAAAATTTTGAAAAATTGCTTTGTTTTCCTCAACCCCTTGTTATCAGCTATGATCAGAGGCAAATGTGTATAGAGTTTTATATTCTATCCCCTAGTGAGTAAAAATGTTTTTAGAAGAAATTTTTTTAAAGTTTGGTCTCTTCCAAAGGCTGAAATGACGCTCTTGGCATAAGAGGGGAAGCACATTCGGCTTACACGCCGCAAACTGCCAATGACACACACTACGATTTCTTAAATTTTCGTATTATAAAAATCTTTTTATTATGTTGTTAGAACTTGATAAAATTAATATTTTTATTGAAAAATGACTGCTAACTTTGGAAAAGTGTTTAAAAAAAGTTCAAACGTTTTCAATAAAAAAATTTTTCGAACAGTGCGCTGACGTCAAGCTGTTTTTATAAAAAAAATTAAAAAAAAATTTTCAACGCCGTATATGTATGTGCAATCTCCAACAGAAGAAAAAATAAAAAATTTCACAGTAAATTATTTTTGATATTCAAGTTATTTATTATTATTACTAGTTAATACTCATTGCAAAATGTCAGCTCAATCTGACAGCGGGAAGTAAGTGAAAAATTGATTACAAAATTAACAATTTACAGACTCCATAGCAAAATTAAGTAAAAGTGTATGATAATGTGACAACTGTTTTTGTTACAGTAATAAACGTAAAAATACAAACAAATGTTAATACACGCTTACAATTTAATAGGGTTTCTAATTAAATAAAATTAAATAAATAAGGTTAACACGTTAAAATGACATTCATTATATTTGATTGAAATTGAAAAGTTGTAGAAAATATTTAGAAAAATGCTATTTTAAACTAAAAATAGATTTAATCATGTGACCTCTAAGAGAATGAACAGATCTTATGGTTGTGTCATAACGAAATCTCAAGTGAATAATATCTGGTCGTATAAAATATTGTAAGCATTCGTTTAAGTTTATACGGAAAACCAGTGGGAGGCAATGTATTTTCTGTGAATTGCACAAAAAATATAGAAAAATGTTTAAAGAAATTAAGTTAAAAAGACGAGTGAAATTAAATGTTATTGCATACAAAGTTAAAATGGAAATAATTTAAACGGATATTTTGCGCAAATGGTTAAAAGTGAATGGTTAATAAAAATGAATAGAAAGCCGTTAATAAATATAAATTCTGTTTTATTTCAATTATCTCTGACTTTATTGTGAAAATTTATAAGTGATAACCATTGTGGTTTTGTTGGCTTAACCATTGTAATTTTGTTGAGTTAACCATTGTAATTTTGTTGAGTTAACCATTGTGATTGTTTTGGGTTAACCATTGTCATTTTGTTGGGAAACTATTGTAATTTTGTTGAGTTAATCATTGTCATTTTGTTGAGTTAACCATTGTGGTTGTTTGATACTTTTATTAACAAAGGTATTGTGCTATCATAAAATTATTTTTAATATTCATTTCAAATAAATAACTGAAAACTAGAAAAAAAACTAATAAAAAATTAGTATTTTATGTTAATAACAATAGATCACTTTTTACAGAACTTGATGGCACTGGTTTCTTACAGGCCCCCCCGTAGAAGACAATTTATCCGGTTAACTTAGATAATATCATTCTATGTAGTGTGTGGAGGTTGAACCGTAAACTATATAGATATGATTACTTGTATTTTCTAATCTTGTGTTCTCTCCGCACGTTATATGAGTCCATTTTACTTCTTAGTTTCGTTAGTGTCGCAGCGATCTGAAATTCAAGCAGTTTCAAAACTTTGCCATTCTGCCACTCATGTTGGCATATCTTACAATTTAATTTTTTATTATTATTTAAGTAGTTTATTTATATTCTTATAAGCTGTTTGTTTTAAATGTTTTTATTATAATTTAATTTATTATTTATAGGATCATAAATAAAAATGCCAGCTATGAATTTGTAAATAAGTTTTTAAAATTTAAATTAAAATTCAAGAAATTGTGTAATATAAGTGCAAATGTTAAAAAAATAATTTGAAATAAGCATACAAAAACACAAAAATGATTTTGATGTAAATTGAAGTTTTATAAAATAACATTAAAAACTAAGAAATAATTTGTAGAAGTTTATTATAATTTAATAACATGGAAGTTTCTTCCGTTTCTTTCGAACGTTCCCAAAATATCGGTTTTTTTTCGATTATTGTCGGTTTTCGAAAGTTCGGAATAAAATTATTTCCAAACCCGAATAAAACCGAACGTTTGAAAATTTGTTTCGGAAATGTCGTTTTTTTAGAATATCAAAAAAAATTAATGGGCGACTTCTGTAAATGAAAATCAACAAATTCTCCGTCACACAACCAAGTTGAAACGTAGAATTTAAAAACTTGCTACTAGCGACAGTGCATTCTGGTGAATTTTAAATTTCTAAAAAAAATTAATTCAAATGTTATATCTTAAATTTACAAAACTATTTTATCTAAGTTTTAAAAAATAACAGTTTCTTATTTTTTTAAAATGCAAATAAAATTGTTTTTTGGGTTCTGTATGTTTAGATGAAAAATAAAACTGGATAAATATTCAAATATTATTATTACTTTAATGCGTGAGATTTTATTAGTTTTTAGTGTTATTTTTAATTTAATACAAAGATTTTGTTAGTTTCAGTCAACATTTTTGCAATCGTGACGTTTCCGCAAAAAAAACGAATAATTTTCGGCAATTCCGAAAAAATTCCAAATAAAAGCTTACTTTCGAAATCAGCTTTTGAAAATTCAGAAGAAATTATTTTCCGAAACCGATTTAAACTAATTTTTCGTGAAAAATTATTTCCGAAACCAAAAGAAACTGAACTTCAAACTTCCATGCTTAATTATTATAATCCAAATTTATTTAAATTACAATAAATAAGTTATTTGAAATCTATTAAAATTTATCTTAATTTTTTAGACTTTAAATTATAGTTTCATTAAATAAAAAAATATTAATAATTATTGACATTTATTTAAAAGAGTAATTTTCAAAACGTCTTTTCTTAAAAATTCTTTTGTAATTTTTATCTTTTAAATATAAGAATAATTTTATAATTCTATCTCTGTTTTATTTATCGATTACTCGCTTTGTCGACCTGCAAAATTAAATAATTATTTTACAGTAGAAAAAAACATATAAAAGCTTTATTTCTTTATCTTTCAATAAAGTACAAAACCATTACAAAAACACGTATACAATTGGCGATATCGTAACAATATATATATATATATATATATATATATATATATATATATATATATATATATTATTTGCATCACAAACTATTAAACAAATAATACGTTTTATTACATTTAATTACAAAATCAACTCCTTGCATTATATATTGTAGTTTTTGTTAAACGGCATAAAAACAGTTGTTTAAAACATTTGAAATTGCAATTGATTTGAAAAAATACAAAATTTAAAATTTTTATTATTCATGAACTTTTTTGATTGAGACTTTTCCAAATTAAGGATTTGTTCTTTTTTGAAAAGAAAATGTTTGTATAATTAGTTTATAAAAAAAACATTAAACTCATAGAAAAACTTACAAACAACATTTTTACCTCAAAAACATTTTAAAATATTTATTGTAAATTTTATTTTTTTATGCAAAATCCCAAAACACAGCAACTTTTTGTTATAAGAAAAATTGATTGGCATTATCGTTTCATCATTAATAGTATTTAAAGAAATTGGTGACAGATTAAAGAAAAAATTCAAAAAATGTCATGAACAAAATTAAAAAATAAATAAAAAATTGGTAGAAAAATAAAAAATATAAGAAAAAATGGATATACAAATTAAAAACGAAAAAAGCGAAAAAACAAAAAAAGAAAGGGTAAGTGCAAAAGTGGATGCTCTGTTCATTTTGAACAAGCTTCGTTTATTCGCTACTCACGTGACCAGGAGATAAAAATAAATTGGGCAATTTTATTGGAAAGTTTTATTGGGAATTTTTTGATGACAACTTTATTTAAACAATAAAATCAATTTTTTTTTCAAATAATACATTTAAACTTATCTTGACTGTTTCTGTTAGTAATTTGGTTGACGTTTTCAAGTTTGTATATTTTAAAATAATTTGAATTATTTTAATGAACTATTATATAATAAATTAATTGCGTTTTGTTGATAAAGTTTAAAAATGATTGTTTGTTTTATTTTCCTCAACAAAATGAAATAGATAAGTTTGACGGCCATGAACTTTCCATCGAACGATCGGTAGGTACAAGCAATTCAATTTCTTCATTGCAATAAAACAAAGCAAGGGTCCCCGTATTTTTACACGACTTGAATTTCAATGCTGCACTTTGCCCGCAGTCGAGTTGACGAGATGAATATATAAAAGGCGTCCAACGAGGTGCGCTGGCAGTGCTTGTGCGTGTGTCAAGTCCTGTCACATGTTTTGCACCACATTAGCAAGTGGAGAAGCTGACGGGGATGCTGGTCGATTTTGGTGGATTTTGTTGACTACTGCTGACTACTGGTGACTACTGACTCGTGAGTCACGCGGGATCTTCAACTGTCCAATCAGTTTTGATATGAAGAGAAATAGATATGGAAAGGGACTAGAAGAATGATTACACTACATGGAAGGGATAAGGAAAATGGAGCTTGAAAGGGAGGTAGATGTATAAAAGAATTAAAAGCAGTAAACATGTGATTTAATGTCACATAGGCTCAAAATCTTAAATTAAAAACAGTTGTTTTTGAATGGAACAGGTGAAAATTACTAAAATAAAAATATTTGTGGTATTTACAAAATGATATTTTAATTAAACGAGTAAATATAATATGAAAAAAATAATGTGATGAAATTTTGCAATAAAAATAATTGAAGCATAATTTCAAAAATGGATAGAAAGATTATAAAAAAAAACAGAAAAAACAAAATTGTATAAGAATCGAGCATGAAAATATTTTGAAAGAAATAATTGTGGAAATATTGTATTAGAAAAATCAGAATAAAAAGTGAGTCGGAATGTATTATAAGAAATATGAGTGTAGAGGTTTTGTAAATAAAATGAAATTAGAGATGTTGGAGAAAAATTAGTTTTGTTTTTGTAAAAAAAAAGTAGAGCTACTGTAGAAAAAATAAATCAAAAATATGTAACAAATTATAGAACATATAAGAAATTGTGTAAAATAAAAAAAAATTGTATAAAACGTGAAACAAATATGTAACAAATTATAGAACATATAAGAAATTGTATAAAATACAAAAAAATGGTATAAAATATAAAAAATTGTATAAAATATAAAAAAAATGGTATAAAAAATAAAATGAATTGTATAAAATATAAAAATTTTTTATAAAATATAAAAAAAACTTATAAAATATAAAAAAAATGTATAAAACATAAAACGAATTGTATAAAACATAAAACCAATTGTATAAAATATAAAACAAATTGCATAAAATATAAAACAAATTGTATACAATAAAAAACAAATTGTATAAAACATAAAACCAATATATAAAACATAACACGAACGAATTGTATAAAAACGAGTGAAAAATAATATAGTGGTAGTTGATTGAATGAAATGAGAGATAAGCAAATATTAATCAATAAAAGGGAACGAGAAAAAGATAAGAATGGAGAAATTGGTTGATTAGGAAACGACTGGAGACTTGCCTGTGTGCAAAAAGAATTCCAATTTATTGCAAATTTTCTGAATAATTAATTTACGAAGTTCAGCAGCACATTGGTCGGCCATTGAAATTATTTATAAACCCGCCTGCTTCCGGTCATGCTTTGTTCCCGCTCGAAACCGCTGAATGTTCGAGTTAGAATGTCGTAGGTATTTTCTATTGTTTGATTTTTGTTCTCAGTTTATGTGATTTTGTGTCCCATTGAAATTTTTTTAGAGGGAATTTTTATTTGTTGAATTTTGTTAGCGGCGTGAATACTTTCTGGTACGTGGTATGATTAGAGTGTTGTGAAAAATTTCAGCTTTTGCCGAAAGAAATTGTAAGCGCGAGTCACTTTTGTTTATGCAAAACAGCAAAAAAAATGTCAGAGAAATAAATGGCAACGAAAAGTCAGAACAAGAAGAATACAGGAAGATCATTGGAGTGTGGATGGTCGTCGACAGGATAAGGCAGAATTTTCTTTACGAGTCTACGAGCATTCTACTGTCTAGTTCTTCTGTCACGTGGTTAAGAAGGAGTTATGATTTCTTTTACTCCATCGACCTATGTACCTTGAATATGTTCCAAGTCACCCGGTACATAACATCTAACAGGTGAAAGAGGATGAAAAAAGGTAAAAGAACATAAAAACACTCTTTGGGCTCATTTCATAACATCTTTACTTTTTTTCATTTTATTAAACTGCATCTTTCGTGTCTGTCAACATGAACATTTTTGTATTTTATTTCTTGAGCTCATACGAATTGCTTGTAGAATTTGTCTGATGTCAGTCATTCTGATCCTGATAATATAAAACAAGAAAAAACGCTGTTTATTGGATTTATAATTTTCCTTCTCAATGTTTGTTTTCCTGCTTGTTGGAGCGGCATCGGGTGGCATCGGCGATATTACTTGTGGCCAATTATGGAGGGCATTCATCATGTACAACATCGGAAATGAAAGAACGACTAATCCTGGATGAACGGCTCAATGAGCATGGATGACAGAAGCGAAGAATCGAAGTCGTGATATTGCATTGAGGTGCGATGTCTCGGAAGAAATGTTCATCTTTCATTTATTCTCGGTGCATTGCCGTCTTTGCGTGCTTTCCTCACATTCCACACATGTTCCAACTTATTTTTTGTCGGCCTCTTTTTATAAGAACATTCTGTTTTGTTTTTCTCTGTCCCGCTTTCCGGTTATCCACTCACTCACTCACTCACTCACTCACTCACTCACTCACTCACTCACTCACTCACTCACTCACTCACTCACTCACTCACTCACTCACTCACTCACTCACTCACTCACTCACTCACTCACTCACTCACTCACTCACTCACTCACTCACTCACTCACTCACTCACTCACTCACTCACTCACTCACTCACTCACTCACTCACTCACTCACTCACTCACTCACTCACTCACTCACTCACTCACTCACTCACTCACTCACTCACTCACTCACTCACTCACTCACTCACTCACTCACTCACTCACTCACTCACTCACTCACTCACTCACTCACTCACTCACTCACTCACTCACTCACTCACTCACTCACTCACTCACTCACTCACTCACTCACTCACTCACTCACTCACTCACTCACTCACTCACTCACTCACTCACTCACTCACTCACTCACTCACTCACTCACTCTTATGCCACCCGGGCTCCACCTGGCGTAAAAAGGAGTGCGGAGACCTGGACTCTCGCATAGCTCATTAATACACAAATTGAAAGAACAAATATGCGACTTCACAGATTTCCAGTTCATACCAACGTTGACGCGCTTGCAAGGAAAATCAAATTCCGTAAAGCCTTCCTGTCGTCTTTTCTTGCTAATAAACTCTGAATACATCATTTTTTATAATTACATTTTTTATGTTATTATTATAATAATATAACTTTTTTATATTATTATTAAATTTTTGGTCAAAAGATATGTGAGTTTAAGAGGATAATGTATATAGCTTTATATACGTAACTTCAAGCGTAACTTTTTCGTTTTTGGATTTTGAAATTTCGTTTTTAGTTGCTGGTGAGGGACTGTTCTGCTGTGCCATGAATTGTAATAAAAATATATTCACTTATCATTATTATTATTATTATTTATTACTGTCGTCGTCATCATCGTTATCATCAATATTATAATTATTTATCAGCAACTCGCCATATTCGTCATAATATGTAAAGAAATAAAATAATTCTTTCCGAACGAGGCTGTTTTGAAATAATAATTATTCTCTTATTAAGTGGATTTTAAAGTTCCATTAAGTGCGAGTACTTTTCTCAATTTCACATTAAAAATGCATTCCAACATCGTGAAATAATGAAACAGAAACTATTTAAAATAAATAAAAATCCCCTTGAAGAATCGATTGAAACTAATTTTTTTAATGTTTAAATTTATATTTTTAGATTTATGCAAATTAAACGTCATCAGAAATATAACGGAATAAAAGCTTCAATTTTGTCGTAGAAAAGTTATTTATATTTCTATGAAAAAAGTAATCATTTCTAGAAACTAAGGCTGTACCGAACATTTCCTTCTGGCCCAAATATTGACCGAATAACTATTCGGTAATCGGCCGAATAGCGATCGCGGCTTGCTTTTGCATGTTTACTCGGCAGATCTCGAACCTTAAAACAACGACTTTCAACAAAGCCAACAAGTTATTTATTTAAGCAATTATGGCTCTTCTCTCGGTTATAGTTGCTTATACGATCTTCTTGGCGAACGCATGATTTCAGTCGTTGCTTGTTGAAGATCGAAACAAAAACGTCTCTGCCACCAAGGGTGTATAGAAAATTAAATACATCAGGATCTCTTGTCTTTTGTCACACTTTGAAGTTTTTCCTTCTTGCAGCGGCAGCAAGCTCAGCAATCAAACATCTTTCCAATGCACTTCCTTCAGTTAACGCTAACAACGCGCAACGACAATATTTATTCTTTATCTCTAAAAGTTAACGCGACATTAATGCGTTGTTGCTTATTTTTGAACCGCAAATGACAGTTTTCATGATTTTTTTATTAAACTGATTTCATTTCTAGTTTACCGAGACTGGTTCGGTTTATGGAATAAATTTGCTCAACTGAAACCTTTGTTCGCATTTAAAAATGTTATCGGTTTCGGTGAACTTTTAATCGATTTTGTACATATTATTACCCATATTCATATTCTTATCTGGACAAAGAGTTAATAAATCTAATTCGATCATACTTCAAACCAACCATGATCATACGCAATCTTTTTTTACATTTTCCTTGAGTTATTATCTTGAATTTATTAGACGATTTAAAAATTATTGTAATCTGGAAAGAATGTGGAATAATTGAGAACGTGGCTTTGTCGGTCTCAACCAAAAACTCCAACAATCTTTAAATACCACTGAAAACCACAAAACATTTCCGACAACCACAAGCAGCTACCAGCAACCACAAACAACTACCAGCAACCACAAGCAACTACCAACAACTATAAACAACTACCAACAACTGTAGACCTGCCACCTACAAACATAAACAACTACCGACTACTATGCAGAGCAACCACTCCCTTCTCTTACTTCGGAGATAATCATGGCGCACCAGCATTTTTTTTCAATATTGGTCTAATAGTGATGAATATATGGCAATTTCGAATTTTCTCATGTTTTTCGGTTTTTTTAAATCAATTACTTTTTTTAAATCAAAAGAAATCAAGGCAACATCTCTTTTTTTAAATCAAGCCAACGCTGTAAAGTGCTGAAAACCCACATTTTTCATTTACTGAAAAAATTTTTATATTTGCTAATTTTTAGCCACCCATGATGACGTCCATTGTATTTGTTTGAAAGTGTTTTTAAGTGAAATAACGATGAGTAGAAACCTCCAAATAGTTGAATATTATTTATTATTGCAAACCTACAAGTGATTTGAAGAGCATCACATTTTCATCTTACAGCGATTCTTTAAAGACCAAGGATTCTCCAACTCCGCTGAAATAAGTTTAACTGATGGCGGAAGATCACTGCAGATCTTGATTCTGATGACTTCTAAAAATCTGTCACCGATTGCTGTTCTGTGAGAAACGTGATTAACGAGTGGTTCTCAGATTGTATAAAATCTGATTTTCTACCTAAACGACAATAGAGCGAGTTGATCACTGGTCACTAAACAGTTGTCAACCACAATTGAAGTACTGCCAACTTCTTGATAGCAGACACTTGAACACGAGGCGCAACTGTAGAATTGCTGTAATAATGCATTAGTGGACGCGGGACAGAATGGGGTGGTATTTCATGGCCTTATTTCAAAGATTGGTCAAACTTTACTTACATGTATGTTTATGAAGAGACATATATGTGAATGAAACTTGTGTGACCACGACGTTTTCCACTATTGGCGTGAGGCTGATTTTATATCAATTTTGGGCTGAGCAAAATCAGTTTCAATATTGGATTAAAAGTTATTTATTACACTCCTTTAATAAAGACATTATTTTACATTACATTACAAAAAGTGCATAGTTTTATTAAGCTATAAATACTTTCATTTAAATTTTAATTTCATAAATATTTTTACTCAGAGTCATATTTTTTAATTTACAAAACGTATGGTATTTAGCAAATCCATAAGAGGTTACTAAACATTTACAAAACCTTGGGAGGGGGCAAAGTTTTTAAACACCCCAACATTATTAATAATTCTTCTACTGTATGCTTAAATTTTTCTCTAAAAATAGCTGATGGCTGGGGAGGGGTCATTTGTGGGGATACCAAGAAGGCAATTGCTTCCTTGACTCCCCACAAATAAGAAAAAAAAAACAAAAAGTCCCAAAACAGCCCCAGGTTACCGAGGTAGTCTTCAAAAATTAATTCAATAAATAAATCCTTAATTTAATTTTCAACTGAGTCGGGTACGAAATAATTATAATTATAGTGCTGACCTCCCATGGTTAAATAAATACCTACATCACATTGGCCAGAAAATGTTGAGAGCTGAAATATTATTGAATGAAAGGTAACTATCCGCTTATCGGGACACGTCGACTAAAGAATCTTCGAGTGTACGAAGCAGAAGATATTTATTTGTAAACATTATTGCTGGTCGATGTGGGAACGTCACTAGGGAATGTAAAGGTTGGTCAATAAAATCATGATTCATAACTATAACCTTCGTGACCTTCGTGACCTTCGTGTCCGACCCATCACGTGCTTGATGGCCAAATTGCCAGAAAACACTTCAACGGGTTCTTCGATCCAGGAAGAAAATCTATTCAATCGGTTGCTAATTGCTTTTTTATTGAGACCAAAAATAAATAAATAACAAGATATAAATACGGGAATAAACTATTATAAAAAATTTCTTGTAACCAAACGTAGACGAGTTGCGGCGGCAAACCACCGTCGAGCAGACGAGTTTGAGCGGCTTCAGCCATTCAAACACATCAATTGTACGAGAATGGACGAATGGACGCCATCTTCATCAATGTCGTATTTTCATCATTCAGAGTGCTTGAGTATCTATTAATGTTACTTGATTAAGCCTGCTTACTAATCATATTTGCATGGCTCTTATACGTACATCCATCTTGGGATGGTCGTGTCGCCACCACGCCTTGTGTTCCTCCTGTATTCTGTCTTCCTGTCTTCTGTCTATGAAAAGCGGGGATTTCCTTGAGTGTTTGACGTTTGTTTTTTATTTTACTCGTTTTGCACGTTCCTTCCCTCTTTCTCTCTTTCTCTTTATATATATGCATACAAATGCAAAACATTAAAAAGTGTTGAATGTTCTGTCGAAGAAAAGAGTAGAAGAGTTTAAAGAGAATTCATGTGTCGCAAAGCGTTGAGTTAAAAACTTACTTCTGCTTAACAGCACAGCAACGCCTATTAGCTGTTCAAACATCAAATTTAAAATTCCCTTAAAAAGTCCAGTGCTCATCTATTTTTAGTTATGAATGAATGAATGAATGAATGAATGAATGAATGAATGAATGAATGAATGAATGAATGAATGAATGAATGAATGAATGAATGAATGAATGAATGAATGAATGAATGAATGAATGAATGAATGAATGAATGAATGAATGAATGAATGAATGAATGAATGAATGAATGAATGAATGAATGAATGAATGAATGAATGAATGAATGAATGAATGAATGAATGAATGAATGAATGAATGAATGAATGAATGAATGAATGAATGAATGAATGAATGAATGAATGAATGAATGAATGAATGAATGAATGAATGAATGAATGAATGAATGAATGAATGAATGAATGAATGAATGAATGAATGAATGAATGAATGAATGAATGAATGAATGAATGAATGAATGAATGAATGAATGAATGAATGAATGAATGAATGAATGAATGAATGAATGAATGAATGAATGAATGAATGAATGAATGAATGAATGAATGAATGAATGAATGAATGAATGAATGAATGAATGAATGAATGAATGAATGAATGAATGAATGAATGAATGAATGAATGAATGAATGAATGAATGAATGAATGAATGAATGAATGAATGAATGAATGAATGAATGAATGAATGAATGAATGAATGAATGAATGAATGAATGAATGAATGAATGAATGAATGAATGAATGAATGAATGAATGAATGAATGAATGAATGAATGAATGAATGAATGAATGAATGAATGAATGAATGAATGAATGAATGAATGAATGAATGAATGAATGAATGAATGAATGAATGAATGAATGAATGAATGAATGAATGAATGAATGAATGAATGAATGAATGAATGAATGAATGAATGAATGAATGAATGAATGAATGAATGAATGAATGAATGAATGAATGAATGAATGAATGAATGAATGAATGAATGAATGAATGAATGAATGAATGAATGAATGAATGAATGAATGAATGAATGAATGAATGAATGAATGAATGAATGAATGAATGAATGAATGAATGAATGAATGAATGAATGAATGAATGAATGAATGAATGAATGAATGAATGAATGAATGAATGAATGAATGAATGAATGAATGAATGAATGAATGAATGAATGAATGAATGAATGAATGAATGAATGAATGAATGAATGAATGAATGAATGAATGAATGAATGAATGAATGAATGAATGAATGAATGAATGAATGAATGAATGAATGAATGAATGAATGAATGAATGAATGAATGAATGAATGAATGAATGAATGAATGAATGAATGAATGAATGAATGAATGAATGAATGAATGAATGAATGAATGAATGAATGAATTAATGAATGAATGAAGAGACGAATAACTGTCATTATATCGTCTGGACAAGCTTTAAAACTGAATATGATACGTAGTGTCAGAAGAAGTACTTGCTCGCACAGAAATATTCATAAAATGGCTACAAAACCCGGGCAGAACAAATATCTATAGGAACTTGTATGAAGTGACCGTCGGACATGCTTTCATAAAATGTGACCTCACACGACGAAAGTCGTAAATGTTTTATCGATCTTTCCCTCCTCCTTCTCAACCTCAGGCCAGTCATCCTTCCACATCGCCCGAGGACAAGTTTGATAAATCGACGGAGCACCAAAAACCAATTTAAGAGAGTCATCATCATCATCATCATCATCATCATCATCATCATATACGTGACTCAAAATAAGCAGGCTTGAAAGTAAACAACTTTGTAAAGTTCGGTTGTTTAGTTCATTTAAAACGTTAATTTAAACTGTCTTCTTGATTTAAGTTTTGAATTTTTTTGCTACAAAATTGCTTTTTACAATTCTTTTGTTTTAATCAAAAAACTCAGTTGAATGTTCAAAAATATTAAAACAAAATAAAAAACAATTTTAAATGACAGGTCCTAAAAATAATTTATTTATATATTTTTGACGTTAAATTTCTTTGGCACATCGGTGCTGTGAATACTGATCAGTTTCGATGCTGTCATTACAGAAAAGGACTGGTGCCATTTAGATTCTGGCTACGCAAGACTTACGACCGAAGATGAACATTCACGCTCCCTACGGCAGATCAAACTGAAACCATCGGCCGATTCTTCCTCGAGGCATGAAAATCATCTCAAGTATTCCGACAGCGGACAGCCCAGAACTGTCGATACTCAAAAACATTCTGCTAAGTACCAGAGGAGTATCAACGGCCCCAATGGGCGTCCGGGGTTTTACAAAAATCAGAAAAATATTTCCAAACGTTCGCTTGTAAAAAATACAAGTTTCGCAAGAAGAAGCGGTGATACAACCGATGATGTGTGGGTTAGTGTGAAAAGAGATGGCTCGGTCTGGCTGAGATTTGGCAGAGACAAGTTAGCCGAAGACTGGGTCCATCTGTCGGAGAAAAGAAAACGCTATCAGGGATCAGTACTTGACGAGAAAGACTTGCGAGTCCTTTCGAGACTTGGTTACAGCGACAGTTGCGTCCTCACAGATCTCGACTTGAACGTCGTGGCTTCATCGGCGTGGCAGCCGTCTTACATAGTTGCGTTTGATCCGACGACGAAACTGAACAACATCATAACGATCAAACATCACAGAGAATGTACTTTCAAGAACCTCGTTTACCTCTCGGCCGACAAGCAGAGACTTCAATGTCTACACGAGGAACACTCCAACCACAGAAGCTACGGTTTCGACGATGCCAGCGGTTCCGACAACAAAAGCGACATCGTCAGAAACTTCTGCGGGCAGAAATCGACTGCCAATCAAACTTTGAAACCTGTGACAGAAAACAAGAAGGCCATGTTTTTGAAAGATTACAAGTTTGAACCGCTTGGAGAAGATAGCTGGGTTTGCACCGAAGCCAGTGATTCGTTGAACGCCTACACTTTCAGAGGATCTTACTATTTCGTTTATGTCAAAGTTGCAGAATGCACACCTCCACTGAGTAAGTTGTTTTATCTAGTTTTTTTTTCATTCTGTTCGGTTCAATATATTAATAAATTTACATTTAAATGTAAATGTTAAAATAACATTAATAAACAAGATTTACATTTTCTCATTTAAATTCGCGAAGAGGATAAAGGATTGTTGACGTCTTTCAGGCAAGTAAATTTTGCCGTGAAAAACCACTTTTTTGTTGTTGTTGTTGTTGTTGAATGAACGACCGCGATATTTCACGCCGAGCTTTCCCTCGGTTCGTTCGTGGCAATATTCGTCTAAGATTTAATCACGGGACACACAAGCGTGAACGAACGCACAACTGCACACTCTTCTAAATACATTCCACATTTCCACACGTGCCCATCTGAAACTTGCACACATTCATGCTACAACTACAAAACACACACACTACATATGTGCATACACACACACATGTGTACACAAAGATAGGCATGTGCGGGCACAACTGTTGTGCAAGTCCCTCAGTAAAATTGCCTCTTCCTACGGGAGCCTTTCAAGCTTCTGCGTTATGACGTCACCAGGTCGGCGTAAAATCGAGGAAGGAGAATTGGAGGAGACGTCGGAAGTTTTTAATGGCAAACATTAGGGGGTGGGGTGGGGAGGGGAGGGGGCAGGGAATCATTCGGGAAGTGTTTTAGCTTGCTATGTGTGCTATTATCTCTATCTACTGCGATGTACATTAGCAGTCTGTTTCTGATGCAATCGACAATGGTATTTTATCTATTTAAAAATTGAAAATTGACTTTCTTTTTTTTCTATTCAATAAACAACGCCGTATCACATTCGATTCAATGAAACATACGAAAATGCTTGTTTCGCCTGAAATGTGTGCGACTGTATCAGAGGGAGGGAGAGAGGGAGTCTGCCTTCACGATTCGTCACACGACAGATCAATCAACTATCGCCTGCATCCGTGCTCTTCCTCAATCCAACCTCTGTGTCACTTCCATCACGCTCCATTAAACACATACACACATACATAAAACACAGAAGTACACACACGTACAAGCACACAAGTATGCACAAACGTATACAAGTCCTTAAAGTGTTCACGGTCAACCTTTAAGTTATGCACATTTCGTGTTTCTATAGATAAAAACTTCCAAACAATTCTGAACATGAATTCCTCATTTTTATTTATTTTTTTTAAAGAAATTCAAAAATGCGAATTTCACTGGAGCGTCAATAATACATCACAACAGGAATCTCAATGCGTCTCGATAGCTAGGTTAAAATATTCCTCCGCCCCTCATAGACGACACCTCAACGACACTTACAGTCGTGGAAAAAAATCTTTACGGAAAATCTTTTTTTCCAGTTTTTCCGCCCTACAAACTGGAAACAAATAAAAAAAAACTTTAAAGTATAAAAAAATCAATTTGTTACTCCATCCTGCAAAACAGATCAATAGCGAACTCACAGGACTTCTGAAGCTTTCCATTGTCCATGCTAATGTCTTCTTGTCTCTGTTGGGGCGGGTGGGTACCCGAGCAGTTCAGAATGCCACGTTGGTAGGGAGGTTCGTGATGTTTGATGTGAAATATTGTACAACAAGAAGGATGGTGATTTTTTTCCGAAGGATTAATTTCTATCATAATTTTTATTAGTAATGTACGTGGAATGCAAAGATGAATGATCTGGCCAATAAACACGACAACGAACATGCACATTTAACGGTGGAAGAAGAAATTTGCGTTCATCACAATTGGATAAATAGTCTGTGAATTTATGCAAACTGGTTTCGTACAGAAATAACAGGAAGAGTGATTGGAATTTGTAGCAAAACATTTGTTCATCAAACACAAAAAATAGATTTTATTGTGAGTTTTGAAAAAATAAGTGAAATACGGAGTAATACAAGCCAATAAATTACAAATAAATAAAACAAAAATAACTATTTAACTTTCAATAATTAAAAAATTATAATTGCAATAAATAATTTTACAATTTGAGACTCGCAAAGTTTTCTCCGTTGCTGATGTCGTTATTTTATGTCAGTACATTTCAAGTTTTCTGAAAAATTTGTAAAAAAATAGTTTTTATTTTATCAAATTTTATGATAAAACATTATTTTTGTTCAAAAACATATGCACTGAACTTATTTTCGTTTCATCATGTTCTCTATCATCATCACTATCACTATCAATATCATCTTCATCTTCATCATCATCATTATCGTCGTCGTCGTCATTGTCATCTTCGTCGTCATAGTCGTATTTGTAGTCGTCATCGTCATCATCATCATCCTCATCATCTGCCATCATAGTCATGGTCGCCGTTATCACTTGATGGACGAAGCATTCAAGCTCATCACGACATTTTACTAAATTGTTGTTAGCGACATTGCCGTTGACTTTGCGAGGCAAATTGCGCTCAAATAACTTTCCTGGTTGCACGTATATTTTCGAATTTAATTCTCCTCAGAACCTGTGAACCAGACTGACCACGACTGACCACGGCTTATTAAATTTCCACGCGGCTCCGATCAGGGGACTGATTAAATTTTGGTCTTCGTTGATTCACCGCCTCTCCTCGCTAAACTTTCTTTACCGTTCCCTCCATCTTCTCCATGCTGTACTTCTACATTCCATCTTGCATATTTTCTTTCTCTCTTCCTTCCTTTTTTTCATTTTTTCTTTCTTTTTAGCCTTTTTAAATTAATTTTTGTGATCCGTTTTTTCTATTTCAGTGAATTAGAAAAAGAAATGGAGAAAACAGTTTGAAAATGAATTTAATTAAGATCAGTTGTACAATGTACTTGTCAACATTCGGTTCGGATCGACTTCTAAGAAATCTCCTCGCCATTAGCAAAATTGATTCAGAAATATCAGTTTTTAAGCACACACTTTATTAAATACACGATAGCAAATTGTACGATTTGCATAAAAGAAAAATTCTTGAGCACTTGTTTGTATTCTTGTTCATCTTTTTGTTTACAAACAAATAAATCTAATCCCTACATCAAATTAAATTATGTTTTTATATATTCCACACTCACGTTCACATCTGATTAGATTCATTCGCATCCATCTGCATTTATCCAAAATGGTTCACATCCATCCACATCTATTCACATTCATCAACATCTATCCAGTCTATAAATTAATATTTATCAACATTTTTCCAACATATCAATTCACATTCATCCACATCTATGGACATTCATCAACATCTATCCAGCCTATAAATTTATATTTATCCATATCTATCCAACATATCAATTCATATCAATCCACATCTATTCACATCCATCAAATTCTATCCAGCATCTAAATTCCTATTCATCAACATACATCCAAGGCTCATAACGTAACGTAACGTAATATAATATAACACAACATAATATAATATAACATAGCTTATTCTGAAACTAATATTTATAAAACAATTATAATTTATTATTTTTACAAACGCCTCACGCTTTTATTTAGTTTTAAATGGATTTATTTGAGGCAATGTGACGCTTGGTGTTCTACATATCCATAGTTCCAGATCCGTGGGTTTGCGGGAGCAAATAAAAAAATGCAGATTTTGATGGGCGAAGTCACAACGCATGACCGAGCATGTTTTATTTTGAATTTATTTATCTGGAAGAAAAACTGACAAAAAATCGTTTTATTTTGCCTTCCGCGTGTGTGTTTATTTAAATTAAAATGTCAAAACGCCCGGATTAAAGATCAAGAAATGCTTAAAGAAAAGAAATCTCAAAGCTTCAATTGAGCAGTTGAGCTGTCTCATTATTTAGATCCGCTCCTGTAATTTATCTAATGCCACCAACCGTAATGACTTGCTTTATTTGATCCAACATAAACAGCGCCAACTATTATTTGGAGCTAAATTAAAAAAATTATTCCATTGGTATAGAAAATATAGAGTCTTTATATTTTGTGATATATATGTGTGCGATATTAACAATGATAGACATTGTTTGGCGATAATGTAAAATTTTTTTAGAGTTCTAAGTTACAGCTAGTTCAACAATTTCCAGACAGACAGACATAGACAGATCATCAAACAATCCACTGAATAAAATAACAGTAAATTGAGACAAACGTTATTTGCAGAGGAAAAAGTCAATTAATGGTTTTGATGGAATCAGATGGTGTTGTTCGTTATGCTGTTCCTGAGGTGGACTCTGTCTACGATCTTGAAGTCATGCTGAAATGAGACTTTAGGCACTCAAAAGCAATCAAAACTAGCCAGACTATTGAGGTTAAGGCTAGAAATGTAAAATTATTGAACAAAAAAAAACCTCTCGTAATTTTTTTAGAAGTCAAATTGCAGCTTGAATGCGACATGCTTATGTAGAGGCTGTATACAAAAAATAATGTACACTGTGCGTACAAAAAACATTCATTCATGCGTTAAGAAAGTGCAGAGATCTGATAAACAATATTCTTGGTAGCCAGGATTTGAGTCAAGAGGAGCAAGCCCCCCCCCCCCAGACGATTGAGCAAATTACTGATTGTAGTAAGCAGTCAACCTCAGTTTCGAGGGCGCACCGACGCAAAACATAAAACAGATTTCGCCTAATGCAAGAATTATGTCTTATTTGTGGCCTACAAATCTGCGGACTCCGGCCTCATTTAAGATCGCCAAATTTAATGCTCTCCAATAACTCAGTCAAGATAAACAACTGAATGCCCGTACTTAAATAAATTATTATTATTAGTTTTAACGTAATGAACTTAACTAAAAAAATAATTTATTTTAAATTCACTTAAATTAATTTATGCAGGCAGCACACTTCTGGGATTTGAGCCAAAACTGAGACCCAACAAGGACTCCGACAGCAACCAGGCATGCATTCCTGATCCTTCTCAAACATCTCTCAGCGATGCAGTCATCATAGCTTGGCAGGTTTTTGTGAAAATCGTCTCCATCCAGCATTCCGTTTATCTTCAAGTCTGGAGACCCAAACGACAGAAATATCAAACAGCATCGCGCACTGATCTCCACTTGACGAAAAATCGAATACTGTCCGGAAAATTGAACAAGCGTCAGTTCGGAGCGAGTTACACGCTCGTTGGACAAACCTTTTTCAAGCCCGATTCTCTCCGCCTGCAAACAGTCGAATTGAAAGACAAAGAGAAAATTTACATGAAGAAAGGAGACGTTTTGGGAATTTACTTCCCGCAATCCAACCCACTCGCGTACGACGAAATCCCATGCGCCTTCGCTGATCAGGTGAGTCTCTGGTCGGGAATGACCAGGACTTTGAAACATCCGATGAAGGTGAATGATCATTTCGACTTCGTCTCACCCGTCATGCAATCGGACGAAGAATTGAAGATGAGTCATGTTTTCCATCAATCGTCTATTCTCGAACATCAACATGCCTTGTGCAGGCAATATTCATTTGCTGCTGTGCTAGGTCTGTCGACCGTTGTTTGTCATTTTATTTATACGTTAAACAGTTTCTGTTAATTTTAATTCAATAAAATAAAACAATTACTTTTATAAAAAAAAGTTATTATTTACTATTCACTTACAAATAGAGAACAAAATTTAAAGAAGAAATTAAAAATACTATTCTTAAGGACGTTGGACCCGTTCTCAAATTATTTCGCATAAAACTTACAAAACAATTCACGTTTATTTCTGACAAGCAACAATCATTGCTGCGTGTTTTTTCTTTTATTCTGGCGAGCGAGTTGCGTTAATACTGGCTAAATTTTTATGCCGTATAACTTGAAAATATCGTTTGAATAAAAATCTAGAACATAAAGATAAATTTGAAAGCGAAAAATCGCTTTCGTGGCTCAGATTTTTTTGCCGCATTCTCGAGAGACAGTCACGTGACTTCGGCGTCGATGCCTGATTTATTTTGCTGATGCGCCGAAACAAAATTCTGACCGAAAACATGTCACGTTAAGTTGAACGAATAGACAAAATTCCGTTCATAATTAATATTATTATTATTATTCCATTTTTATTTTATTGTTTTTTTTGTCTTTATTAATTTATGGTTTTTTTTTCAAACCACCAGCCAATCAAACGTCGCCTACGACATCGAAAGCAATCGACGACTGGTCGTGCCCAGACCACAGCAAGCCTTTCCACTACCGAAGAATCTCTTCGGAAACTCAACACATCACTTCCGGCTCATCTTCGACCAGCGATGACGTCATCATCGACCGGAAACACGACGAGTACAGGAGTCACGGAGGAGCCACGAGACGCTACCGTTTGCGCGACAATCACGATTTGACACTGGACGATTCTTCCGATGAGAATGACAGTTACTTTACATCGGTCATTGTAGTCATAATCACGTGCTGCCTTATGATCTTCATGCTCTGCGTTGGCATAGCTTCTTATCTGGTCGCAATCAATTGTAAGTGATGTGGAAATGTTTCATCATCATCGTCGTCATCGTCGTCGTCGTCGTCGTCATCGGTGCTGTACAATTTTTGCTGCAAGATATTGTGCACTTTGTGTTCTACACTTCAACATCTCAAGTTTGAGACTCTCTACGTTTCTTTCTTTTGACTTTTGGACTTAACAATCCGGTATTCCAATTCGACATTTCAGTTCTGTATCTCAGTTCTATCTTGGTTTATATATATCTTCTAAAAACTTTACATTTCTGTTTCTCAATTCTCAGACTCCGCACTTCATTATATCAAGTCTTGAATTGCAAAAAGTCGCAAGTTTCAGTTTTATTGATCTAGAATGAAATATTTAGACAAACTATTTCTGGTTCAGTTCAAGTGACGTTGAGCAATAAATTGTTCGAGGTGTTTGATTCATCTCCAACACTCAGCTACCAAAAACATTACAATTATGTGAACTGAAGGAACATATTAGTCAAATGTAAGTTATGATATAAATCAATTTTTTGTTATTTGTTTGTCAAACGGAAATAAAATTTGAGTAAAAATTATAAATTGTTTTCGATTAAACCAATTTATGACTAAACATGACCGTCTTTAATTTAATCTTTCACCAGTTTTTCAACAATTACGAAACGAATACAAACCAATCAATTTAAATGCAATTTTTCGATTGCATCAAATGATTTCATTTAACAGCAATGAAATAATAAGTAATTATTTAATTTTTACAAAGAATAATAATACTTGAAATATTCTAATTTGATAGATTAAAAAAAATTATTAATGACCAAGCAGGTTGATTGTTAAAAGCACTTAAAAAGGTTTATTTTGCATTTGCTACACTCCTAAGCTGACGATCTGCAGATTTATGATCGCTCTCCAACAGCTTCATGTTCTGATCTGGTCCCAAGGATGTCAGCATTTATCAACCAGATTGGCACTTGGATGGCAAGCAATCGCTTCCAGTTCAGTCCTTCGAAGATCAAAGTGATTTGGTTGGGCAGTGTTGTTTCAGTTAGGGTTTTTCAGTTAGAGTATCAGTTAAAGTTAGCCAATTTAATATTTTTTAGTTAGTATTACAGTTAAAGTTAATTTTATTCATTTTTTTCAGTTAATATTAGTGTTAATATTTTTTTCAGTTACTATTACAGTTAGTATAACAGTTATTAATATAACCCAGTACTGACAAACATATTAATAAGCAAACGCTGTTTCAGTTTCACTTCTTATCTGAATTCCATTCTTTTTTATTACTAATAAAAGCAGGCAAAGTAGTCTGTGCGCTATTCTGGTTAACCGTGTTTCCTGTATCATTTTCGATTAGTTTGCTCTTGGCCTTTAGCTTTTTGCAATTTGTCTCCAAAACCTCAAGTTCTTTTGCCACTTCCTTATGAAATAACGCCAAACTCCATTTTCTTGTTTTCGGTCAGAATTTATTTTTATCATTGTTTATACGTCGTTAAATGCAAATAAGGCGATGAAAAAAATCATAGTAGAGATAAAAGACACGAGTGTGTCCGGTTACCAAATATAAACAAAGAAATAAAATTTTGGCGCATTTCAGTATTGGATTTTCCGAAAACATTTTTTTTTCAGTTTGTATTACAGTTACTACTTTTTTTTACTATTAGTATTACAATTAAAGTTAACATTATTTTTCAGTTAAAGTTTCAGTTAGTACTTAACTTAAATCTCTTTTTTCAGTTATTAGACCAAATTCAGTTTAAGTTACGCTTAACTGAAACAACACTGGGTTGGGCTCGCCTGTTCGACTTAGCTTCTGTCTGAATGGGGATCTGGTCATTGCTGATTTCTCAATTAAGCTTTCCACTTATGTTTGCAATCTTGATGTGGTGATTGACAGAGGCCTGTTCATGGAGGTACACATCTACCACATTACTCGTACAGCGCTGGTACACAGATGTCTTGACTACTGCAGTGGTGTCATAGCTGGTTTTAAACAGTTTCAGATCATCAGACTTCAATTCATTCTCCGATCAGCGGCTTGCCTTGTCCTTCAGTTGCATGACTGATCTGCCGTATCAAATCTTATGGAGACGCAACTTCACTGGCTTTCTTTTCTGCAGAGGATTCAGTTCAAGCTGGGTTAAACGGTACACAAGTGTCTTCACAATACTGCCACGGTATACCAGTAAAAAATGTGCGTGCGATATCAACACTTACTGGTCGGTCCATATATATAGAATAGGTATATTGGCCTGCCTGTCGTTTAGGAAGGCTTTTAGCGAGGCAGCCTAGTAGACCGGAGATCCAAAACGAAGAATTGAGAGTTACAACCGTATAATCAAATATTTTTTAATAGAAAAAAAAGAATTTTTTATGTACAAAATGAATTTTTAACTTTATAAAAATTAACAAATTTTTTTTTATGAAACTTCAGTTGACATTGAATTTTATTTGCGTAGTCACTAGTTCGATGGTCTATTTATGTCTATTTAACGTCGCCTATGTTATCGGTAAATTAGAATTGTATATTTTTTATGTCGGATATCGCGTTAAATTAAAATAAAGCTCATATCAACTACTTTTATCTATAAGAAATCGACGTTTCTATTTCTTACAAACGGGAGTTTAGTCTCCGCTGTCGTACCAAAAATAGATTAATACAAATAATGAATATTCATGGAACCAAAAAGACTCTAAATCGTTTTTCGGAGGCCATCTTGGCATCTCACTCAAAACCTTCTCATCTCCGATATACTTATTTTATATATACGGGTCGGTCTCGCCACCGATCGGCTGCGGCTGGAGATCTGCTGGTTTCGCCTTCAAGGACGACTACGATTGGCAGGCGTGGAATTTCTGTTGCTGGTCCCTCTGTAACAGTCTATCCACTGACCTGAGAAATCCAGAGCTCGGCGATTTCAGAATTATGCTCGAGACTGAATTCTATTTTCGCTTATAACGTTGTGACTTGACGCTAAGTACTTTTGTGACTTTTACCTTCAAAATGCGCTCTATAAGTACCAGAAAAATAATAATATTATTAATAAGTAGAGCTTATAAAGCTTAGAAGTTATGCATTCTATAAATATCACTTGAATGCATTAATATAACCACTGTATGCGCGTTTATTGTCTGTCCATAGGAGCAACGATTCAAATTTAGATACATCTCGACTTTTATGTTTCAACGAAAAACTCGCCAAGAATCAAACAATTTCATTTAAACAGAATACAAATGAGACGATATAAGTTTAATGAAATATCGAACATTCAAAGTCCCGTGGCAATCCATTTGTATCTTGCCACCAAAGAACATGTTGTTTAATTTCTCGAATGGCCCCCGCATAAATTCTCTCCCCGCTGACCGGAGGGCCTCCTTTTAGGGCCCATTTGTTGTGGTGGGAAAGACAGGGCCAAGTATTCAACGCTGGGAGCTGCATGCGAAAGTACATGTGTGCCTGGACGTGTGCGTGTGTGTGTGTGTGTTTGTTTGTGTATGTGTCGGGCAAAGGAAAGAAGTGTGGTGGTCGGTGGTGATGATGATGATATTTTTGTACGTGTGTGTTAGTGTAAGCACAAAAAAAAGAAAGAAAATGAAGATGTGTGCGTATATATATATATATATATATATATATATATATATGTGTGTGTGTGTGTGTCTGTGTGTGTGTGTTGTGTGTGTGTGTGTATACTGTGTATGAGCGTTGGTGGGTGTGTGTCATCAGGATGATGTTCGACAGAAATGCATATTGATGTATGTGACAATTGATTGATCGTATCAGGGAAACTTTATATTTGTTATGAATGTATTTTTCATTTTCATTTTAAACTTTTCAAGTTTTGATTTCTGTTATAAAAAATTATAAAACTAAAAAAAGTTCTTTTTTCAACTTTCTCTAAAAACGGCAAGATGTGTTGGAAATTGTTGATAAGAAATTTAAACCTTTTCAAATTCGAAGAAAAAAATAAAAAATTAAAACAAAAAAGTAATAAAAAGTAAAAGAAGACGAAGAAGAAGAAGAGGGGGAGGCCAATAAATGTCGAAAAATTGAAGGAGCGTAGAGAGAAAATACGATGATTTTCATCTTGTGGAATGATCGGTTGGAGACGTGAACAAGATGAATGTGACGTCACCCATGATGGCAAGAAATAGAAAGAAGCTGCAGCAAGATTACAAGACCCCCTCCCCTTGCCTCTCCTCCATCCCTTCTCTCAACCAAGGTGCCTGTGATTATGATGATGAAGACGTACGTCACTAAAGACGATGGTGATGATGATGATGATGATGATGATGATGATGATGATGATGATGATGATGATGATGATGATGATGATGATGATGATGATGATGATGATGATGATGGTGGTGGTGGTGGTGGTGGTGACGGTGACGGTGATGATGACGATGACGACGACGAAGACGACGTGACGATGATGATGATGATGGTGGTGGTGGTGACGGTGATGATGACGATGACGACGACGAAGACGACGACGTGACGACGATGACGATGATGATAATGATGATGACGATGACGATGATGATAATGATGATGACGATGACGATGAGGATGCTGATGATGGTGATGGTGGTGGTGATGGTGGTAATGATGGTGGTGGTGCTGTCTGGTGATGATGATTATGATGATGATGATAATAATAATAATGATAATGATGATAGCATTTTTATAATTATTTTTTGCAGTCTTTTTGGCTCATGTTTATTAATATTATTAAAAAATTCATGGTTGCCTCACAAAAAATATTATTCATACTCTTCTACTTTGTAAATCTGTTTAATAATAAAAATGCCTGCAAACTATTATATATCAGGATAAATGTCACTACAGAATGACGTATGTTTGAAGACTAGACAGTTCGATATAATTATAAACTTTATTAGAATAGCAAATCTCGCAAATTCAAAAATCTAAAACGATAGTACACGATTCTAGACATAGTTCTCTACATACAACTCCATCTAGGCTCTTCATACATAAAGCTTGTTGGATTGTTGCAATGATTAACGTCTGTATCTGTCTGAAAAAATTTAGAAGATATGCATGCTTGAGTGTTCTGTGACGTGTTTATGTAGCGTGAAACGAGTGTATTATTTTTAGGTTTGGGACAGAGAGGACTCCGAAAGCACAAGGCTTTCATGGTTTGGAGTCAAACGAAGACCGCTGATTTGCTTCCCTCCAATTCAAATTCAAACAAGACCAATCACGCAACTTTCATAAAATTCAGAATAAATTGGTCAAATTAAAATATATCCCATGAGTACACACTGAGTAAAACGACATCAAATAAGACTAGGTCAGCAGGTCACAGTGTTTCAAACACAGTCGTGACAATAACATTAATAACAACTAGGTAGTTGAGTGGCGACAAGCCCCCCCTCCTCCTTCCTTCCTTGTCTGATGGCGTCCCTGTCAGCCAGCCAGCAGTTTAGGCTATTATGTTATGTGTAAGCTCTTCAACAATTCATGTAAAAGTTCTCAACAATTGAAAAAAAAGAAAAAGAAAAAAGCAATTTTTCATAATTTGGCGGGATGATTTCAAACGGAAATCAACCCGGTTCTTGATGAGGATTTTCTTTCTTCAAATAACACCTAAACTACTTTCTAAGAACATCATTTTTTAAAATTATATTTTATTTGCATTCTAAGAATATCATTTTTTTAAATTATACTTTATTTGTTTTTTAATCAATTTTTGTAGGTTTCTACTCCTACAAATTTGGTATTAAAACACTTTATTATGTTGAGATTTATGTTGTTAATAGTAATAGATTTATAGTAATAGAATCTATTACTATAAACATTTATTCAATATATACATAATAGTTTTAGATTGTTGTTTATTAATGTATATAATAGTATGTATGTATATACGTATGTATGTATGTACGTATGTATGTATGTATGTATGTATGTATGTATGTATGTATGTATGTATGTATGTATGTATATACGTATGTATGTATGTACGTATGTATGTATGTATGTATGTATGTATGTATGTATGTATGTATGTATGTATGTATGTATGTATGTATGTATGTATGTATGTATGTATGTATGTATGTATGTATGTATGTATGTATCTATGTATGTATGTATGTATGTATGTATGTATGTATGTATGTATGTATGTATGTATGTATGTATGTATGTATGTATGTATGTATGTATGTATGTATGTATGTATGTATGTATGTATGTATGTATGTATGTATGTAAGTATGTATGTATGTATGTATGTATGTATGTATGTATGTATGTATGTATGTATGTATGTATGTATGTATGTATGTATGTATGTATGTATGTATGTATGTATGTATGTATGTATGTATGTATGTATGTATGTATGTATGTATGTATGTATGTATGTATGTATGTATGTATGTATGTATGTATGTATGTATGTATGCATGCATGTATGTATGTATGTATGTATGTATGTATGTATGTATGTATGTATGTATGTATGTATGTATGTATGTATGTATGTATGTATGTATGTATGTATGTATGTATGTATGTATGTATGTATGTATGTATGTATGTATGTATGTATGTATTATTATACAGGTTTTTTATATAGCGCTTTTTTATAAAATAAAAGTCGCAAAAGCGCACGATGGTATGTATGTTTGTATGCATGTATGTATGTATGTATGCATGTACGTATGTATTTACGTATGTATATAAGTATGTATCTATATTTCATTAAATTGTTCTTATGTGGACATATCTCTTGACATAATGTGCTGAAAAAATTCATCAGTTTTTTTTCTCTGTGAAATTTAAGGCAAAATTTGAACACAAACTTTATTAAAAGTTTAAAAATTAAAAATTTTTGTTTTTTTAATATTTTCAGAATCGAAAATAAAAAGAATGATTATAAAAAAAACTATTTACCAGAAATTGAATTAAAGAAAACAAATACAAGTTTGTTTTTCTTTGAAAAACGTCACATGTCACCGTCAACCACATCCTCCATTTCATCATCATCATCACCATCATTATTATCATCATCATCATCATCACCATCATTATTATCATCATCATCATCATCATCATCACCATCATCATCATCATCATCATCATCATCATCATCATCATCATCATCATCATCATCATCATCTCCGCCCTCGGCAACCGTTGTAGTGACGTTATTATTACATGCATGACATTACAACTGCGTCGCAGACGTCAACAAACATCACGTTGAACAAAACACAGCCGTTGAATTTGCCGTTTTTGTTTTCCATTCTTGAAAATGCAGTTGAGACATAAATTGAGAGTCAAACATTCTCCAGGACTGGACAGAATAATTTCACATGCAATTGAGAAGGCACTCCATGCATACCAACCATGAATGTAAAGATTAATTTTTATTTAAATTTTTTTTTCTTTTTTTCTATTTCTTCGTTTTTAATTCATTTTTCGTTAAACATTTTACTGACGATTTGAGACAATTTCTTCCCACTTTTTTTAAATTTTCAAAAATGATTTCTTGGATTTTTTTAAATTTTAAACAAAATTGGCTAAAAACAAAATTATTTAAAAAAAATAAACTGAAGTCCAGCATATGTTCCGCTTCCAAATTATTTAAATTATACCAGACGTTTTTTCTCTACAATTCCCCGCTTGCAAGTATTTATACCTTCGATTTAATCTATTATTTGGTACGTAATTAAACTAAATCTGATTTTTTTTAATTTTTTCCATGCAATAGCAATTCGACCGACGATGTTCAAAGGCACTTGTGGCGTTAATAGTAAACACATCCGGACAGGAAAAAATAAACATCAACAAATATCAGGGATGTGCAGATTGAACGCTGGATTATATCAGTGGTGATGCGCCCGACAGCAGGGTTTCACGGGGTTGTGCACCGAGAACGAAAAACACATCAGCACCACCTCTCCACTCCCTCCCCCATCCTAATCCTTTACCACACCCTAAAAAATGTTTTTGAAGGACGTTCGGATTTGTCCTTGCGGAATAACGGCCTGTTTCTCATAGAATTATTCAGCTGAAACGTCTTTCGCTTCTCCATTTGCTGAAGTGTGTAATTCAGACGCTTCAGAACCGCTCTGAAAAGTTGTCGGTTTGACGCGTAGATAAAAAAATTTATTTAATAAACTTTATAAAAAATAAAAAGTTTAAATTTTTTAGGAAAGTAACACGTTCTCTGGGATCTGTTGATGCTGAAATCTGGCTGTGAATTGTTGCCGATGTAACACAGAAATGTCCCTGCGCAACCAGTATATAACTGTGACATATGACCTGATAGCTGCAACCCATTCACTCTTTGACCTGTACAATATTAAATCTTCTGGTTTAAAAAAAGCACATAAAGCACAAAAGGTGTTTGATTTTTACCTAAAAAACTGCGTTATGATTTAAATAATTTTTAATCGCGCGAGTTTTTGTTATTTTTCTTTATTGAAAGCTTTTTAATAGCTTCACTTGTCTGTTGTCTGATGTCTATCGTCTGTTGTCTACGTGGGCGGAATCATATAATAAAATGTTTTAACCAACATCTCAACTAGTTAATTACTTATTAATTAAGTAATTAATTAATTAATAAATTAATTATTAAATTAATTTAATAATTTGATGACAACACATTATTTATTAATTAAATTGATGGCATTTAATTAATTAATTAATTTGATGATTAACTAATTTTATAATTAATTAATTTGATGAGTAATTAATTTTATAATTAATTAATTAGTTTGATGATTAACTAATTTTTATAATTAATTAAGATATTTGACGACAACATATCATTTAATAATTAATTAAGACATGTTTATTGAAAAAAGTTTGTTTTCAAAAAAACAATTTGTGATTTACTTTTTTACACATGAATTTTTTTATGAATCAAAAACATAAAAATCCAATCAAAACCTTCAATTTACTTCCTGCGGCTGCTCCGATGAAAAAATTTATTTACAAATGTTTACGTAGACAGTCAGACGCTGTAACGAAGAAGAAGAGAGGCAAAAGGATGATAGAAAGAAAGGCTAGGACGCAAATGTTCGTGCGTATGTTTACAGCCTGAAGCATCGAATGACCTCTGATTTGCGGCGTGACAATAAACAAAGCCAACATTCTTTCTTGAATGTCATTGAAGACAGTACATGCCTTTTATGGCAATCATAATCATCATCATCACCTGGTTACTCACACCATTCTTCCCCGACGTTATTTCATGACTGTATGACAGACGCTATAGAAAGTCACATTTATTTAGGGAAAATGCTAAAATTATGACACTAGCACCATTACTATTTACATTTATATTTAAGGTTATAAAATGATGTTATAATTTTAATGAAATTATTGTCTACGAATTATTTGTAATCTGCTCATTGGAAATTGAATAACTGTTCCAGATTTGTTTGGAGACTTGAAAATGAGCTCACAAATATAGTTACGTTGCTTGAGATGAAATTGACCAGTAATGGCCAATTTCAAATTCAGATTTAGTTTACGTAACAAAGTTTTTTGAAGGCTTCGAGCAGCTTTTAGTAAATCTATTTTAAGTTTTATGGGTAAAAAGGAGATTAGAGAAAGTAGAAGAAAGAAATGGAGAGTGAGCGGGAAAGCAAGTGGAAGAATGAGCCGAACAGCGGAAGAGCAAAAGATATTGGGAAGGCAAGTTGGAGAAAAAGAGCGAACGGAAACGGGAGAGAGAGAGCGGGAACCGGTCGCATTCCCGTTTCTGGTCGTTATATATATATATATATATATATATATATATATATATATATATATATATATATATATATATATATATATATATATATATATATCCAATTATATATATATATATATATCCAATTATAGTAGGAATTAGATGATCCAGGTATGTTGTCCTCTTCCTTTGCTGTACATCGATGGCAATT
Organism: Erpobdella octoculata; assembly: GCA_963978895.1. Taxonomy (NCBI): domain Eukaryota; kingdom Metazoa; phylum Annelida; class Clitellata; order Hirudinida; family Erpobdellidae; genus Erpobdella; species Erpobdella octoculata. Next base: position 28,955,325 of record OZ022243.1, on the reverse strand, counting down.
ACTATTGGTTTCATAACTTGGTTTAATACGCTTTTGCATACCTGGTTTAGTTTTGCTTCAGACCTAACTAAAAGTAGTTAAATAATCGTAAATAGTTATAACTACTTAACAATATCATAAAAGTAGTTATAACTATTGTATAACTACTAACAATGTAGTTATAACTACTGTAGTTAAAGTACCCATATCTGTATATATATATATATGTATATATATATATATATATATATATATATATATATAATATATTTATGTACAAATGTGATTCAAATAAAAATATAGTGGATGAGTGATTATTAACAAGTAAAGGAAAAAACGAGTTTTTTAACACAAATTTTGATTTCAAATACACTCAATGTGTGTCTGTGTGTATGCGTTTATGTATACGAAAGATGTTCAAATTAAGTTTTTTTGGTTTTTTTCAATTGAATCATGTATTGTCATCCAATATAAAGATAGAAAGTTTCAGCTTCCTAGCTAGTCAAAAAGCTGGTTAAATTTTACTTGCAAGATTTGCGTACAGAGAAAGCCACACACACACACAAACAAACCTAATTAAAAGTTTGTAAAAAAGGCACATTTTATTAATACAAGCAAGTTACAAATTTTAATATTTAAGATTACAAAATAAGAAAAGTTCGTTCTAGAAATTTGTCCCCCACTTTTTAAAACGATGCGACACGCCGGCCCAGATGTGTTTATTACAATTCATAGAATGTGATTCTGTCATTGAACATGCTGAAGCAATAAGAGACGAAAACACTCAAACAATAAGTTTGCTAAGAGATATTTAATTAAAAGTGCTGTCCCATTGATATTTCCTAACGCACCGTCCAACTTGACATCATTACTCTCTACGCTCCGAGTTTCCGCAAAAGCAGCATCAACGTTGGATCGTCAGCAGCTTGAAGCAGAAAGATTAGAGAAACTTTTAGAAATGTTTGAGACCAAAGACGATGTAAAATCATTGACTCCCATGGAAATAAAAAATCAACTTCTAACAGAAACGACGCTATCGAGTGGATTTCAAATACTTTTAGTTGAAGAACTTCCAGCGATCCTTTATCAAAAAATGAACGATTCCATATTAGAAATTGTGGGTTCTATAACAGTTTTAGTTGATTTAACAGTTGTCGGTCGTGACTCACAGAACAATATTGTTGTTCTGTGGGTTTTTAACTGGCAGAACCATGTTGTTCTGTGAATTTTTAACTACCTCACTAAAAACTTTGTGAAACAGCTAACAAACAATGCCACTCAACTACATATATCATAAATCCTTTGCTAAGCAAAGAAAAATATCTAATTTTTCTAATATTTTTTACTGAATATACATTTAGAAACCTTATTATCATTATCAACATACATAATTTCCTATGTTTGTCTGTATGTATGTATTTATGTATGTATGTTAGCACTTTCGCATAACGCGGCGGCCGCGGTGGTCAGCAGTCAGCAGTTTATAAAATAGATGCAAAAAGACGTGCATTAAAAGTTATTACGCAATTGTACACTGTCAGTCAAATGCTTAACAATGGACTCCTTAAGTAGAACTATATATATATATATATATATATATATATATATATATATATATATATATATATATATATATATATATATATATATATATATATATATATATATATATATATACATACTAGAAGTGCCCGTTGCGGCTTCGCTCGCTTGAAATTAGAAAATTTGAACCATGCATCTATAGTAGAGTACTGCACGGACCGATTTTGTACGGCTCGGCCCGTCGACAACTTGGCTCGGCTCGTTTCATAAGCCAAAATTTCAGGCCTGACCCTGCCCGTCTACAATGGGCCCAACCCGTTTTTGCAGGCCTACAATTTTTATAAATTTGGCTAAAATCTCGGCTCGTCCCACTTTGACTTCAGGTTTTGCTTGACCCGTTTGAAGATCCTAAAATCACAGCCTTAACGGACACAAAACCTTAAAACTTGAAAACTAATTTTTGAAAAATAATGAAACACGTATCTTATTATTTAAAAAAATCTTAATACTGAATTTTAATGTTTTTACATTTCCAGTTATTGAGTTTTCAAGCAAGCAATCTTTTTCTTCACCCTACATTTGTTGTCCTGGAAGCCAAAACATAAAAAAATAGTAAATCATGTGTAACTTTAGTTTCTAAGTAGTATCTAAATACTAATTTTTATATTTGTAGTATTTCCAGTTTCAGAGTAACAGATATTCTAAAACAAATTAACAATATTTTCCACCTCACATTTGAAGTTCTGAAAACCAAATTTTTATAAATTATAAAAACAAGTATTTTGTTATTTTATAAGAATAATCTTGATACTAAATTGCAAAACTTTCACATTTTTAGTTTTCAGAGTTTTTAAGCAAATAATCTTTTTTTCCACCCCACATTTGAAGTCCTGGAAACCAAATAATCAAAAATTAGTAAAACACGATTATCTTTATTTTTTGAGTAGATACTAAATATTAATTTTTGCACCTGTAGCACTTACAGGTTTTGAGTAGTAGTTATTTTAAAAAACAAATAACCCTATTTTCCACACGGCATTTGAAATCTTGGAAAACATATTTTCAAAAAATGTTAAAAAACGTATTTTTTGATTTTTCTAGAAAAATCTAGATACCAAACTTCAAAAATGTCTCTTTTTTGGATTTGGAGATATGCGTTGTTTTAGAAAAAAAGTTTGTTTTCTTGTTTTATCTCCTCAGGAGCAAAATTTTCAAAAACCCTTTCTTAGTGGGTGCTTACGCTATAAAAGTAAAATATTTTCCCAATTTGACGTTCCTTGGATGAGGCGTTTGAGCTCGGCGTTGATTATCAGTCAGTCAGGACATGTTCTTATATATATATACAATTCATCCGATCGTAATAAATTTTTCAGACAACCTTGAGAGTCAATAGAGGAAGGTTTTAGTAAAAAAAAATTAAATTCGGTCACAAAATGAGCGGAGCGGAAGCTGGAAAGCGAGCGGAAACGGGAATTGTAGAATGAGTGAAAACGGGGACGGGAAAGCAGGCGGGAACGGTAAAGCGACAGGGAACGGGGAAGCGACCGGGAACGGTAAAGCGACCGGAAACCGGAAAGCAACGGGGAAGGAAACGGGAGTGAGAGAGAAAAACGATACAAAAACTTCTGAAACCCCCGGCAACTCCGGGTACTCCGCTGGTTTCTGATAAAATATAAATACTCAGCATGAAAAATATAGCTGAACTAACTTTCGTGAAAAATTTCTAGAAGAACTTCTAAATGAGAGAGCAATTGAAAAAATTAAATTCAATTTGTAAATTTGCAAGAACTTCTTCACTTTCTGACGTTTTTTAGCGCAGATGCACTTGTAAGAAATATGTACATCTGGCATCGAAAATCTTTTTTAATTCCCACAAAGAAGTTATTTTTAAAAAGTAAAAGCATTTGGTTTGTGTGAGGTCTGCATTTGATGATGATGATGATGATGATGATGATGATGATGATGATGATGATGATGATGATGATGATGATGATGATGATGATGATGATGATGATGATGATGATTGTTGTGTCTTTCAGAAAACTTTATTCTTTCTAAACACAATATAAATAACAAGAAACATGTAATGTTAATACCGCGCAACTCGCAAAACACTAAACAGAACTTTCTCGCAACAACTCGGTAGCTAGCTAGGAAGGCGCACCTGACTACACCTGGAGTGTCTCGTCACAACACCTTCCCACAAGCTTTTGAGTCTTTTCAAAAGCGAAAACTAAATGTAAAAATGTCTTCTAACGAAAGAAAAAAAAATCGTGTCAAAATCTTAAATTCTTCAACCGCAGGCGCTCCGAACGTCGTGGTCCGGTTTCAACTGAAGTATTCGCTTGCGTTGCTGATCTTGTCAGATCCGTCGGTAGAATTTCTCCTGGTACGGCTGTCGCACTGGATGGAGAACTCATTGGCAAACTGGTCGCTTGATTTCCTGTTGACACGGTTGCCGGACTTTTCGTCATGATTGGACTCTTCGTTGACGTGGTCGCTGGACTCCTCGTTGACGTGGTCGCTGGACTCTTCGTTGATGTGGTCGCTGGACTCTTCGTTGACGTTGTCGCTGGACTCCTCGTTGACGTGGTGTCAAATGCGTCGTCTCCAAGACTCGATGATGTGGAGTAACGTGTAACATAACGTGGGCGGAGTTGTTCCACATGGCGTTTCCAAATCGACCCATTTGAGCACAATCGTACTTGGATGTTTCGTGCTCCCAATATTTTGTTGACGATTGCAGGAATCCATCTTGGTTGTTTACCCTGTCTGGGACCACAGTGTAGAGCGTAACAAAAATCTCCAATTTTGTACTTGTGTTGTATTTGGAAAGATTCTTTGTTTGTTCTTTGATTTCGTTTATCCTGCATCTCTCGAACAAGGCAAGGAGGACATGGCAAAAGAGAATCTAATTTGCTTCTGATTTGTCGTCCATTCAAGAGTTCACTTGGGGAAAATCCAGATTCCAAGGGCGTTCTCCGATATTGCAAAAGAAAATCTTGCAAAGCTCTTCGGAGAGGATGTGCAGACTTCGTGAGTGATTTTTTAAAAGTTTGTATCAATCGCTCAGCTGCCCCGTTGGTTGCAGGATGATAAGGAGCTCCAGAAAGATGAATGATGCCTCTTTCTTTGCACCAATTCTGAAATTCTTCAGAAGTAAAGGTTGGAGCATTATCAGTCACCAAAGTGTGTGGGAAACCAAAATGTGCGAAATCTTCATCCAAAAATTGAGTTGTTGTTTTTGCTGTTATGGAACTTGTCGGATGTATACACGGGTATTTCGAATATGCATCTACTATAACCAGCCAATTGGTTCCAAAAAAATTTATGGCGTGATCCAAGGCTTTTCAGGAATCATCCACGGGTGATTCATCATCTTTGGTGGCTTGTTTTGCTGTTCAGCACAAGAACTACATGAACGACTTAAATTTTCAATATCGTTGTCAATTCGAGGCCAATAAACTATAGTTCTTGCTAAACGCTTCATTCTTTGCATTCCGAAATGTCCTGTATGTAATAATTCTAAAATCTTGCCGCGTAATTTCTTTGGTATCACGATTCTTGCTCCAAAGAGTAGACAACCACTTTCTGTTGAAAGAGAATCAGAAAGTTTCTCATACAGTTTTAATTCCGGTTGCATGATTCTGTGAGGCCAGCCGTCTCTCACAAATCGTATCACTGTAGAGATAACAGGATCTTTACTTGACTCTTTTGATAACAGTCTGGAATCGGACATTTGTTGGCTGATTGTGTTAATAACGCAAACTGTTGAAACATCTGCATCTTCTTCTGTCGAGTCAAATTCTTCGTCTTCGCACGCTGGTAGGCGACTGAGAGCGTCTGCATTTCCGTGTTCTCCGGTTTTTCGATATTCAATTGAGTAGTTGTACTGGCTCAATGTCAGGGCCCATCTTGCTAGACGATTTGCTGCCAGGACCGGAGTTCTTTTTGACGGACCAAACAATGCGAGGAGTGGTTTATGATCTGTCACCAGGATGAATCTACGCCCGTACAAGAATTGATGAAATTTCTGCAGACCAAAAATGATAGAAAGTGCTTCTTTTTGAATCTGGCTGTAGCGTCGTTGTGTGTCTGTCAATGTTTTAGACACGTTGTAAAGAGGACGTTCAGAACCATCGTCATATCTGTGGAACAGCACTGCTCCAATTCCTACTTCCGACGCATCGCATGACATTCCTAAGGGAGCCGTAGGATCGAAATGAGCTAGACTAACTTCATTCGTAAGAATATCTTTAAGATGTTGGAACACTGCATTTTCCTTGACGCCCCATTGCCATGGTGTGTTTTTCTTTGTGAGACGAGTTAACGGTTCGGTTAAAGTCGAAAGGTTCTTGATGAACTTTCCGTAGAACTGTACCGATCCCAGAAACGATCGCAGAGAAGAAACGTTTGTTGGCGGTGGCATCTTCGTCACTGCATCTACATGTTTTCCTTTTTCTATGCCGTTTCTGGTGAGTCGATGTCCCAAGTATTCCACTGATGGTTGAGCAAAAACGCATTTCCTTTGATTGCACTTTAAACCTCTTTCTTGTAAACGTTGAAGAAGATTCCGTAGGTTTCTCAGATGCTCGTCAGCTGTGGTTCCACTCACTAGAATGTCATCTAAGTACACCGCTACTCCTGGTAGATCACACGTTAATTTGTCCATTATTTCTTGAAAATAACCTGGAGCTGAAGTGATGCCAAAAGGTAGACGTGTTTGTAGAAGTACACCTTTGTGCGTGCTCAACGCTAGTCTTCTTTGACTTTCTGGTGCCAGTTTAATCTGGAGGTATGCATCTGCGAGATCGATCTTACTGAAGCAAAAGCTTCCTCCTAATTTTCTCATCAGATCTTCTGGAAGTGGCATTGGGTAACGATGTGTTTCAAGTTGAGAGTTGATCGTTACCGAGTAGTCTCCACAGATTCTTAGTCCTGCCTTTTTCTGATTCGGTTGAATCCGTTTTCTGACTGGAACTACCGGGGTTCCATAATGATTGAACTGAGCTGGAATCCATATACCTTTTCTAATTCCTGCATCATAGACACTGTTCAATTCTTCCAGGATAGCAAACGGTACTGTCCGGGGCTTGCAGAAAATCGGTTCCGAATCTGGTTTGAACTTTATTTCTAGTTCGACATCTTTAAGACATCCCAGTTGTGGATCGAACAATTCGCTGTATTCAGAGCACAAAAGTTGACATTCATTTTGAAGGTGGTTTTCTGTTGTTTCCGTTATAAGTTGAACGGAACTGAAGTTCTTTGACAGCAATGCGGTGACGTCAATCTTCATATCACGTATCGCCTCAAATCCCAGTAGGTTGAGATCATGTGTTTTTGTGACATTGAACCACACTCTTCTTTGGATGTCTGAGTTTTTCAATTTTACTTCTGTTTCAAATGTGCCCATTGTTGGGATGTCATCTCCCGTTGCTGAACAATATCTTTTATCATTCAGCTGCAACTTCGGTTTCCCCAGTTTGATCCATGCAGCTCGTGAACAAAAGTTGTCTCTGGAACCACTATCAATGAGAAAACTGAAGGGTTGACTGTTGAGAGTCAACTGTTGCAACAAAGGATTTCGTCCTTTCATGGTGAACACGTGTTCTTTCACGAATTCATCTTTTGCAAATACACACTAAACTTGTCTTTTCTTTTTTAGACAAACAGCTTGCAGATGTCCTTTCTTTTGACAGAAATTGCATATGTAGTTTGCAAAACGACATTCTTTAAAAGTGTGGTTGTTCTTACCGCAACGTCGACACTTTTCTTTAGGAACATTTGACGTTTTATCAGTTGCGTGCTGCTGATGATATTCCGTATGTTTCTTCTGCTTTCTTCGATCTACTTTGAATACCTGAGACGTTCTCTCAGGTGATGGGGCTTTTTCGCAAACGGTTTCTTTTGCAACTTGAGCTGCATCTTCGGTTTCGCATGCTATCTCTATTGCTCTTGCAAAAGATAACTCATCGTCATTTATGCGGAACAGAGCTCGGAGGACTGCTTCATTGTTGACGGAACAGATAAATCTGGTCCTCATTGCTTCGTCTTGTGGATTCTCGATAGAAGCAAAATCACAAGTTGTCGCTGCTTGACGAATTCTTGCCGCCAACTGGTTGATGGTTTCACCTGATTCTCGTTTCATTGCGGTCCAGAATTTGTACCTTTCTCGGACGACAAACTTTGATGGGTTAAACTGATTTCCCATAAACATTTCGATTTCTTGTATCGTTAAGTCATTCGCTTTCTTTGGCGGTGTTTGCTGACTTGCTAACGTATCAAGAAACTTGTATGTTGACGAAGTTTGATTAGTCAAGAAAACTTGAGGTATTTTTCGACCAGGAACCGAATGAGCACCAGTGAAAGTTTCAAACCTTGCCCAGTAATCTTTCCATAATTCTTTCAAAGGGTCGAAAGCTTCGAAACTGGGAATATTTGTTGCCGATGGTTGTAAACTCAAAATCAACCTCTCCATTTGTTTTATGTGTTCTGCTCGTTCTTTTTCGCGAAGTCTTTCTTGTTCTGAGCGATATCTCTCTTGCTCAGCGAACAATTTAATTAATTTTTCAACTTCAGACATGTCGACTGCGCCAATTGTTGTGTCTTTCAGAAAACTTTATTCTTTCTAAACACAATATAAATAACAAGAAACATGTAATGTTAATTAACTCCGCCTCGCCAATTGCGAGCCAGTCCCAAGCCTGGATAAAGGAGGAGGGACAGTTAAAAGGATCAAACTTTGATCCACGACAGGAAGTACTTATGTGCTTCCTATATACAGCCAATTCAGTCTTAAAACACTTGGTGTAAAGGACTATAAACTATCATAAAAAAAAAAAAAAAAAGTAATGTTAATACCGCGCAACTCGCAAAACACTAAACAGAACTTTCTCGCAACAACTCGGTAGCTAGCTAGGAAGGCGCACCTGACTACACCTGGAGTGTCTCGTCACAACATGATGATGATGATGATGATGATGATGATGATGATGATGATGATGATGATGATGATGATGATGATGATGATGATGATGATGATGATGATGATGCGGAGGAGAAGAAAGGAAAAAATGAAGTCAACGACGACGAGAATAATGACGATGACAAAATAGTTGGAAGAATTAAAGATGATAGTTTCATTAACTTTGCCATCATTATCATCATCAGCATCACCTTCTCATTTCCATCACTGATTCCATGCAAGCGGTCATTTAATTCAAACCCTTAAAAGTCACTATATAAAAAAAATAAAAAATAGTTTTTGCAAAATTAAAGATGTGAAAGATTTTGGCAATTACTTTTAAAAGAGCCTAAAATTTTTAAATTTTTAAATGGTTTCTGTTTCAACGTTACTCTTTGAAATAAAACAACATATAAAACTAGCACAAGTGATCTTGATATTCTCTACGTTTGTGAATGTGAAAAATGAAAAACAAAATTAAATTTTTAATTGAATTTCAAATATTTACAAAATGTAGGAAAAATTCAATAAAAATCAGCTTTTTGTGATAAAAAAATCTTAGCGTTTAATTACTTCAGTTCAGCTGTGCAGAAACGCTGGCATGGCACAGAAATGGTGTCATAAAGTCATCAATCCCGAATGGTTGTTGGCTTTTCACGTCTCGTTAACAGCTTCATGCACGCGCAAAAGCTTTTCTATGTCTTTCTCGGCCAGAAAATGGCGCGAATACATTTCTGGCGCCCATAAGACCGAGCGCAAAAAACATTTGTTATGTAGGTGTGCACACATTTGTTATGTAGATGTGCACGTGCACCCAGGCTCACGCACACAGTTCACACGCTCGTAGCCATGTCGTTGCTTTACTCAACTTCCAGATGACAAATTGAAGATGAAAGATATTAAGGGATGGATGGGGAAGAGGGAAGTAGAAAATTTGGGGCGTAGAAGAATATGATGGGTGAAAGAAGGGTTAATTGGCGTTTAATACCCAACGGGATATGTTCTCGCATTACTGCTAATCGAATACCAACCGATCTTATCCTGGAAATTATTTTCCAATTGTTTGGCGACTTCCTTTCTGTTTCACGATGGTTTATTGCTCTCTCTTGTGAAAACAAAAATATGTATGTATGTATGTATGTATGTATGTATGTATGTATGTATGTATGTATGTATGTATGTATGTATGTATGTATGTATGTATGTATGTATGTATGTATGTATGTATGTATGTATGTATGTATGTATGTATGTATGTATGTATGTATGTATGTATGTATGTATGTATGTATGTATGTATGTATGTATGTATGTATGTATGTATGTATGTATGTATGTATGTATGTATGTATGTATGTATGTAAGTATGTGTGTGTGTGTGTGTATGTATGTATGTATGTATGTATGTATGTATGTATGTATGTATGTATGTATGTATGTATGTATGTATGTATGTATGTATGTATGTATGTATGTATGTATGTATGTATGTATGTATGTATGTATGTATGTATGTATGTATGTATGTATGTATGTATGTATGTATGTATGTATGTATGTATGTATGTATGTATGTATGTATGTATGTATGTATGTAAGTATGTGTGTGTGTGTATGTATGTATGTATGTATGTATGTATGTATGTATGTATGTATGTATGTATGTATGTATGTATGTATGTATGTATGTATGTATGTATGTATGTATGTATGTATGTATGTATGTATGTATGTATGTATGTATGTATGTATGTATGTATGTATGTATGTATGTATGTATGTATGTATGTATGTATGTATGTATGTATGTATGTATGTATGTATGTATGTATGTATGTATGTATGTATGTATGTATGTATGTATGTATGTATGTATGTATGTATGTATGTATGCTTGTTTGTTCATAAAGATATTACTGAATTTCAATATCTTAATATTAATGTTGAAGCTCTTTTGGCAGGTTTGAAAGTTTTTATTCGTAAAAAATTTAATGAGGAAACAAGACGTATGGCCGACTCAAGGAATTGAGCTAATAATATCTTCTTAAAAAGGTTTTTTCGGTAAATTTGTTTTCAATTAAATTTTTTAGCCCAGTAATTTTTTAACATCTTTACAAATTTTTGTCAATTAAGAATTCAAAAACAAGAACTGTAACTCAAGAAATGATTCCATCAAAACCAGAACAAGTACGACGCTCCGGTGCTAAAATTAGGGCTTGGATGAAATTGACTAGCAACAAAGTAAACTTTTAACATTATTGTTATGCACATCCTTCATCCACCATGCACAACACTCTTACTACCACCAAAACCACCTTTTTCTTTGCTATTTCCGATTCTGAGCGGACATTGACCAGTGAATCTGTCTTCATTACACGGGAAAAAGCCACAAAAGGAGCACCAAGCAGGAAATGCTTTTTAATAAAATTTTTCCTGATATCATTCCATTGCTTTCTTGTACGTGGATTGTCGCTCAAATGTGGAATGGTTGGAGAGTTCTTAATAATTTTCATCGTTGAGTTGGTGTGAGCTGAGGTTGTAATTGAGTATTTATTTATTATATTTATTTATATTTTTAATTTCTTAATATTAATTTCACCGTGTTTGCTGGCTTTCTTGCTTCAGCTATACGTTGGGACCCTATACCACAAAAAAAACCAATCGAGTTGAACATTGGTGGGTTTATTTGTCGCTGCATACTTTAAATTTTATATTTTTAATTTTCAAGAGTCAAATTGAAATTTGGTAGGTTTATCGATTGGACAACATTTGAGTGAATTATAGAATAAAATTATTTAAAACTTTGAAAAAATTTTAAAAATTACAAATTTTATGTATAGAAACGAACTTTGAATTTTTAGTTTATTTAAAAAAAAGCGACATTAAATTTTCAAATTTAAATATAAAATTTGTTTATTCCATATTGATTCAAAAGTTTCTTAAATTTTCAATCTTGACAAACTTCACATATTAAGTATTTAGGAGTCTGTGGTATATGTTTTCCTATTTTATACACTTACTATCATCTAAAAATAACTTGCAAGACATTTTTAGTCACTGAATTACAAAATTATAAAAATTTAAAAAGCGAAGTTTTTGCGGTTTATTTAGTAAATCAAATAACCAATCTGTTTGGAAAAAGTTAATAGTGTTGAAACTAAATAAAAAAAAGGATTAAAATATACTGTAAATTGAAAGAGTGCTAAAATTTCTAAAAACTTTATTGGTAACTTGATATAGTGTTAAAACATTTAACTAGTAAAAACAGAAATAAACATGAAAAAACTTACAGCAAACATGTAAAAACAAATAAATTAAAGTGCCGATTAAACAAATTGTCATCTAATTTAAATATTAAGTAATTTTGCAAAGTTAATAACTGGCAATCATCATCTTGCATGCTTTCATTGATTCATAGGCACCACGAAACGCGTACCAGTTTATGCCTTGAAAGTACAGAACACTTGAGAAGTTATAGTACACACCATTTAAGTTTGAGGACAGGTAACAACTGTACCACCAAGCTCCTTTGTATGAAATGGCGCAGAGTTCTGTACACTGATGTACGCCGCTAAAATTAAGATAAGCCAAGTTGTTACCTCTGTCCAAAGTGGAGAAGTATTTTTCACTATGTCCCAACAATGAATCTCCTGAACAAAATTATCAAGTTCAACAATTTTATTTTAATTTAAAAAAATTTAGTTTTTCATATAACATTAAATAAACAAATAAAGAAATTTACATAAATTTGAATGTATACATTTAAAATAAAAAATTTCAGTTATTTTCTAAATTAATAATAGTATTATTGACCAGCTAATAATTTTGACCACCAGGTATTATAAAAAATTAAATAAAACTATAACAGTTTGATTTTAGTTTTGTTACCGAAATTGTCTATTTTTTAATGATTTTTATTAGTTAAATAAAAACTGTTAATCACCTGCAGTTCCAGAATACCCAGATATTTTCAAGGTGTACATTGAAGATGAAGGTCCTATGCTAAAATTGAGATATTCAGCATAGGCAGTGTTTCCATCAAATGCTTCTAATTCAATTCTTAGCTTGTAATTCTTTGTGCTAGTCAAACGGTAAAGTTCAAAATTGCCTGAAATTGTTGTTTAAATTAAATTCGGTCAACATTTCTACTTATAAGCAAAAGTTATTTTCATCAAATTAACAATTAATAAAATCACTATAAAACGCATATATTATTTTAATTTATAATTAAATTCATTTTAATTGTGCGCCATAAAATTAAGAACCTTTCACAAATTTGTTTTGATACTACGCATTTTATCAAACACATACTCTAGTAGACTCTAGTTACTCTGCTAACAATAAATTAGAGATGGGAATCGAACCCAAAATTAGAAGTTCGAGTTCGGTTCGGCTGATCATTTTTGGGTTCGGGTTTGGTCACCTTTGGGTTCGAGTTCGGTCACCTTTGGGTTCGAGTTCGGTTCGGGTTCCGTTGCTGTGGGGTTCGAGTTCGGTTAGACTTTTATTCGAGTTCAAATGTAATCGACCAGTTAAAGTTTGTTTGAGTTTGGCTCGAAACGTGATGACTATAGATTGAGTTGAGTTCAATTTTTTAATACACAAATAATAGATACATTTATTTTAACATTATTTAAAATAAGAACAAATCAAAAATTATAATTGTATTTAAAAAAAATATTAGTTGCTCTAGAGCGTCTGGATTTAATCTAGAACGACGTTCTTCGAAAATTTTTCCACAAAGAGAAAAAACTCTCTCACTTGGAGTGCTTGTTGCAGGGATGGCAATGAGCTCTTTGGCAATTTTTGTCATTATGGGTAACGAATGGGCCCTATCAATGCTTTCCAAAAATGCCAGAATATCTCACTGAACTTTTGTCATGAACAAATATTTGTCAAGTTTTCCAACATTGGCTGTTTCTATCTTTGAACTCACCAAGTAGGTCATTGATTTTAATTTTTTTAGTTAGTGATTCATTTTTATCAAAAATTTTGGTAGTTCATATTTTGCCACCGAATTAATTTTATCTGCCATTGTCTTATAAATGCCTGCTCTTTCAATAGGATCCAAAATGTTAAAAATTTATAGTCAAGACATATTAGAGTGGCTAAATTGTGGATTTCATCAATTATAAATTGTTCTTCCAAACATTTTAAAAGGTACCTCTTAAGTTTTGTATCGGTTCTAAGTCTGTATCAATTATAGAGCAAATTCTTTTCAGTTTTGTGAAACATTGGCCACACATCAGGCAATATCGGAACAGCCTCCGTAGACAAATGAACTGTCGCTTTGTGAAATTAATTTCAAAATTCTGTCCATGTCGCATCTACTAATCGCGCCTGATTTTGTGACACCAGCTTATCAAAGTTTTTACTATCACTTCTAACTTTCGTTATATCAAGTTTTTTCAATAGAAAAGAAACAATGATAAAATCCATTATAAATTATCGGATAGAAATGCCGCCGCTTATAGCAATGAAAACAATAGATAATAAAGTAAAGAAAAAAGTAAAAAAAATCAATCAAAGAAATGATATTAAAAAACTTGGCTCATTACTGTCATTTAATTTTCTAGGTTGGCCTTTTTTAATTTTGTTTAAAGGATGTTTTAACTGGGTTCGAGTTCGGTTCGAATTTGGTGCAAAAAAATTGGGTTCGTTCGAAATGCTAAAATGTGGGTTCGAGTTCGAAAAGTTCGGTTCGATTCCCATCTCTACAATAAATACACAAATATTGCGTAATTATAATACTTGTTTCATTATTGCGTTTATGGGATTAATTTAAATAAATTTACGATTTCAATCAAACGTATGAAAAAAAAACAAAAAAAATATTTCGTCATTCAATCTAAGTTCATCTGTCGTTAATGTGTTTTAAAAACTATTTTTATTACCCGCATTACATTAGTTAACTTTTTTTAAATATACATTTCAAATAATTTAAAAATTGTTGTTAAGCCGGTAGGAATAAAAATCAGCTTCGTACCCAACCAAAATTCTTTATCTAGATTTCCAAATCCATATTCATAATCCGCCCATCCTCTGTAGAAATTAACTGATCCGTCCATTCGACGTTGAATTACCTGTGTTAAAAAGTTGAAAACTAGCCAAAAATAAATTGATTCCATTATAAAGTAAACATTAACCATATATTTAGTTCCACTTGATGTAACCACACAATAGACAGGATACTTTTCATTGTCAAACTTCCTCCAGTATAAGCCACTATCTTCCGGATCATTACCAGGAATATTTTTACAATCCTCAATTTCTGGAGTTTTTAATGTTAGAAACAAATTTTATAAAATGTAGTGTAAATAAATGAACTGATTAGTATTAAGTTATAAAACACGTAAAAACATTTTTTTTGTCTAGAAAATTTTATTTTTTTTTAATTGAATTCAACTGTTCTGCAAAAAAATAACATTTACCTCCAAAGTAGCACTCTGAATTCATCTTTGAAACAACTTTTAAAAACATATAATTATGATTTGAGAAAAAACAAAAAATAAAACTTTGAAAAACCAATTGTAATAATTTATTTAGCAAATAACTGCTATTTAAAAAAAATTCAATTGCATTGTTTTGTAAAATTAAATTTTTCTTAATGAAATTCTTAGCCCATAATAAATTCCTTTTTCGTTTTTAATATTTGAAATAAAGTTTTTCAATGGGCAGAAATTATTAAAGAGCTGACACAATCCAGTGTTTAATTGATAATTGAATCCCAGAAAAACTTGGATATCTCCAACAGCTGCATACAAATCATGAAATTGGTTTGTTGTAAAATTAAAATGTTTGAAACTAACAGTGTTTTGTTTGATAGTATATAAAGAAGTTGGTAGTTGGTTGTCAGAAGTTATATTCTGTCCAGTGCTAATTGAGGTGCACTGTTCAGCACATGCAAGCTTGGACGACACGATTGAAACATTTGCAGGCGGCATAGTACAACTCAACGTTTTTGTGCTTCTACCAAGCAGAGAACATTTCTTAAACTTTCTTGTTTTTTCACCGTCTTCACTTATAACTATTACAATTTGGATTAAAAATAAAATATAAAACAGCAAAAACATTTTAAGTAATATTATTTTATAACTTTAATTTTATAATTTAAGAAATAGTTATTAAAATATTGTAAAAACTAAAATTAAATGAATCCATTTCTTTTTTATAGGTTTTTCTCACATATTTCCAAGTATACTGATATATTTCAACTATGACAACCTGATTGCTGGTTTTCTCATAATATTTTGAAATCATTCTCTGAAACTTATAGAAAAAATTCTATGTTAAATAAAATGTTGATGAATAAATTAGTGTTTTTCAAGCTAACGAAACAATTCTTTTAATCGGAACTAATGTAATATTTATTGCGTCACGTGAAAAAATTACATAAAATCATGTTCTGTTTATTATAGAACTAGAGATAGCCCGTCAAAAATGATGGATTTTTTTAAAAATCTCATTATATATTATTTTACGCATTGTACAATTCCGTATTAACTTTTATTACACGCCTGCGCGCACTAATTTTATTAACTGCTGACTGCTGACCACCGTGGCCGCCGCGTTTTGCGAAATTGCTAGCATACATACATACAGACACAGGAAATTATGTATGTAGATAGAATTATTTGAAACAATAAAAGTTTTAAAAATTTCTTCATTTAAAATGTTTTATTTAGAATAATTTATTTTATCTAACTCACTGAAATTATACTAAAACGTTTTTACCTAGTTTTGTCATTTTTGTTTTATAAGTATTTTAAACTTGTTAAAAATTGAAAAATAAACAAAAACGTTGATAAGTACTAAAAAAGTAAAACTTAACATTGTTAGATTTTTCTGTTGTTACATTTTCATTTCAGACTAGCAAAACAATAATTTTGGTTTTTTTCCAAGAAAGCAAAAATGTTGCTGTTTTTTAGTCCTTTCATTGAAAAAATAAAAAAAAACATAATTGATGTTCTATGATATAAGGGTTTACAATTGTGTCCAATGCTAAATTGTTAATACATCAAATAAGTGTATTTAAATTTATTTCTCGTACAACACATTCTAATGAGTTTTAGTAGATAATTAATTTAAGGCGTGGTATGGTGATGAGTAAAAAAGTGAGTAAAAATTTTAATATGCTGATTTGAGAATGTAAAGAACAGGTTAAGAAAATAAGCCTATGCCTCAGTAATTGAAGTTTTAATGGATTAAGACTGTAAAAGTAGTCAGTCCGGTGGAATACAGTTCTACTTATGGTTGTAGGGTTAGGTGGGTTGAACACAAATTTTGATAGAATGTATTGTCATCAGAAATAAGTATGTCATCAGAAATAAGTATGTGTGTACTTTGTTTTAGTTTGATCGGATGACGTGAAGTGGGTTGATTATACTTTCCACTCCCCCACACTGTCCACCAGATAAATAAAGCTATAGCAAAAACATTTTTACCCATATAAATATAGTTTTCGTTATAAACCCTTTATATGCCAGGTCCTATAAATATAAAAATAAAAGATATCTAATAAAAAAATTTAATTAAAAAGTTTTAGAAAATTCACAAAATTTAATAGAATGCACTTCATAAATAGCAAGTCTATGTTTCAAGTTTCACCTAGATTTGATGATGGAAAGTGTGATAATTTTCACTCCCAGAATTTAAAAACAAGAAAGAAAGAAAGAATGGTGGTTAAAGTTAATATAAAAGATTTAACAAATATGAATAAACAAAATGGGGGCATTGCGTACACTAGCGTAGTTGTGTACTTTATTGGCCAAACATTTACTTTTTCAGCATTTCATACACATCACATTATCTGTTTATAAAATGGTTGCAGCTGTCAACTTTTCATAAAGGTACTCGTTTTCTTATTTTTAAATTTTATAAATTTACGTTTTGTTTACTTAATATATTCTTCTACTTCAGTTCATCTCGGCCATAATGATGGACCTGCTGTTGATGCGTTGGTTGCCGACTGTAAAGACTGTTGTCCTAAGGTAGAGCTAGACCGAAACCACTTTTTTGAGTTTCGCCGAAACCGAAACCAGAACCGAACCGAACCTCTTAGTTTCGGCCGAAACCGAAACCGGACCAAAACCAGACCATCATTTTAGGACTTTTGCAATTAAAAAATTGAAAAAGACGTTAATTTGCAAATGTAATTTTTTTCAATCTAATAACCCAAAAATATAATTATTTTATTCAAAATGTGTATAAAAGTAATAAAAGTAATAAAATCATTTAATACCAATCAATAATTACATCCAAACAATCGAAGATTGTATGCAAGAAATAATATTTTTTCACAATTTTCACCAATTTTCGACGATCCGCATAATTTTGACCGGCCGAACTGAACATTTGCTCACTTGCTACGCTAGTAAGTAGTGCTTACAAAAACTTTTGCGCAGTAGCTTCAAGTTGCGGGTATTGGCTGTGATGCCAATAAGCAAAAATGTTGGTTAAACGAGGTAGATGTGGTGCATGGAGGTACGATTTCAATTTCACCTATGTCATCTATTTCTGCAAATCTCATCGAACAGATCATATTGGCGGCGTTATCACGAACTCAAAGATGAATTTTTGTTGTTAAACCCCATTGTATAAATATATATATACATATAGTCACACAGACAAACGCATTTATACAATACACAATCAAAACACAGCTAAACTACTCAAATAAACACGTTGAACAACTTTTAATTTTTTTGTAGGTTCTGTTTTGGTTTATGCCGAAACCTAGCAGAAAATACACCGAAACCGAAACTTTACCGAAACCAGAGCAACCGAAACCTAACCTGGTTTTGGTTCCGAAACCGAGTTTCGGTCTAGCTCTACCATGAGGTACTGGCAGAGATGCTGGATCCTATGTTTCAGGACATTGTCGGTGGGCTGGGCCCTTCGAAACAGGTCGAGTAGCTTGTAGTGCTGGTTTACTGGTCTTCTGAGGTTTCTATACGTGCGGAGGATATGTCGGGGTTTCAGGAGAAACATAGTGAGCCCAGTATGTATGTATGTATGTATGTATGTATGTATGTATGTATGTATGTATGCATTGAATGTATGTATGTATGTATGTATGTATGTATGTATGTATGTATGTATGTATGTATGTATGTATGTATGTATGTATGTATGTATGTATGTATGTATGTATGTATGTATGTATGTATGTATGTATGTATGTATGTAGGTATGTATGTATGTATGTACGTATGTACGTATGTACGTATGTACCTATGTACGTGTGTACGTATGTACGTGTGTACGTGTGTACGTATGTACGTGTGTACGTGTGTACGTATGTACGTGTGTACGTGTGTACGTGTGTACGTGTGTACGTGTGTACGTGTGTACGTGTGTACGTATGTACGTATGTACGTGTGTACGTGTGTACGTGTGTACGTGTGTACGTGTGTACGTGTGTACGTGTGTACGTGTGTACGTGTGTACGTGTGTACGTATGTACGTGCGTACGTGTGTACGTGTGTACGTGTGTACGTGTGTACGTGTGTACGTGTGTACGTGTGTACGTATGTACGTATGTACGTATGTACGTTTGTACGTGTGTACGTATGTACGTATGTACGTATGTACGTTTGTACGTATGTACGTATGTACGTATGCACGTATGCACGTATGCACGTATGTACGTATGCACGTATGTACGTATGCACGTATGCACGTATGTACGTATGTACGTATGTACGTATGCACGTATGTACGTATGCACGTATGTACGTATGTACGTATGTACGTATGTACGTATGTACGTATGTATGTATGTACGTATGTATGTATGTATGTATGTATGTATGTATGTATGTATGTATGTATGTATGTATGTATGTATGTATGTATGTATGTATGTATGTATGTATGTATGTATGTATGTATGTATGTATGTATGTATGTATGTATGTATGTATGTATTTATGTATTTATGTATTTATGTATGTATATCTATCTACAGTTTTTAACCTCAGCTGCACAACAACCCAGACAAATAAAATCATCTAAATCACGTTGCTCTCGGAGCAACTCCACATTTAAATCAAGCTCTTGGATATAACTCCACATTACTGGCGTCAACCTCAAAAACCGAAAGGTGACGCGAGCAGTTTGCTAGAAACTGTTGGAAACTTGTCTGCATTGCAATCGGATTCGTGTTGTTTACATGGAGGGTGGCTCTGATTGGGGCAGAAACGACCGACGAATCCCCGATGGAAAGTTTGGGTCTGTTTATTTTAGAATATTCCGAAGCTAGCTTTTTGCGCTTCTTTATTTTATTCCGTCCCACAACTTTTTCACATAATTTGTAGTTTTTTGTGATTCAATTAAAATCCGTTCCATCAGATCAGTAAGAAGTATTTTCCTGTTTGAAACAGTCAGAACTCATTTTATAGTTAAAAGACCATGAAACTTAAAGTATTCAGTTATTTTACACACACAGAGACACACACACACACGTGCACATGCACACACGCACGCACACACACACACACGCGTATACACATTACTCCATCTCCAGTAGAAGTCAGACAGGCTCATTGAAGCAGGTGTTCGAGACAAAATGAAGCGCTTAGAATTTAATTTTATTTAAGTTTTTAGACAGCTCTTTTTGAAGACATCACTTCTCCTATGAATGGAGAAAATAAACGAGCAGTCTATTTGATTCGTTCTTTTAACAACAAATATTTTGTGACTTAAAAATAAACAAATTACCGGCAATGTTTATTTTCTAAATTTTAAACACTTTGAGGTCTAAATTTTTCTAAGTCTCAAATGTTTTTATTAAAGTTTACTTTCAGCTCGTTTTAAATCTCCAGCGATGAATTCTGCAGACCGTCATCCGTGACTTATGAAGTGATGGCGTTGGTTATAAAACGCTTTAAAGTCGAATGACAAAATTTTTATTGATATGCTACGTTAATTATGGTGACGTCAATAGCGGTGGATGAGCAGTGGTGGTGGTGATGGTGATGGGAGTGGTATTGGTAGTGTTTGTGGTGGTGATGGTGGCGGTTGTGATGGTGGCGATTGTGATGGTGATGGGAGTGGTATTGGTAGTGTTGTTGGTGGTGGTAGTGGTGGTAGTGGTGAAGATGATGATAATAACGATTAATGTGGTGATGAAAATAATAATAATAACAAAATTAAGTCATGAAAAAAAGAAAACAGTTTGTTTTGTCCAGCAAATAAACATGCTGGTGGAAAGGAAAGAAGCAGTGAATAAATATCAGTGGGAGAAAAGGACACCTGTAATAAATTTTCTCCTGCTTACAAGCACAAGCAACCATACGAGACGTGGTACACTGAAAGCAAAAGTTCCACTGCACAATCCGGACCGCGTATCTCGGGAAGAATGTGGGGGCGGGTGGACGAAGCTACTTTGAAAACTGTGCGTCTGGATTTTTAAGCCCATTTCAAAGAAAATGTGCAGTCCTCCCGAATCATTGATCTTTCTAAAGCAGCCGGATCGTTCAACTGATGATCAAATATCCTGAATAGAGATTCTGGATCAGCGAGGATTAGCTATTCTGAATTAGAATCCTTTTCTAGTCTTCCATTAACTTTTTTTGCATGACGCTGTGCTGCTTTGACAAGGCATTCGTCATTTTAGCGGTTCATGTGCTCTGAGAAGAAACACGACGGCCATGATAAATGACCAGTTTCTTATGCGCGATGTCGCCGGCGAGCGATGCCGACACCTTCGACTTGCACTTTCTTGCGTTATATCAATGAAAGGTTTATAAAATATGCTACTCCTGGTTTTAAATATTTTCTATCAAATTCCTGCGCTTCTTAATGGTTTTATTCAATTTAGTTACCGTTTAATTATTTGCATAAACCGAAGAACATTTGACTTGTTGGCATTTGCTCTCAATCTGCAATCTCTGAATCATTCAATCATTCATTCATCTTCGCGTGGATGCAGTGGACGTTCTTTATGACCGAAGCAAATTCATCAATCTCAAAGGGGTCCTGTAATCTTCTAAATTTAGAAGTCTATTTTCTCTCTGTTTGTCTTTCTCTCTGTTTCTCTCTCTCTCTCTCTCTCTCTCTCTCTCTCTCTCTCTCTCTCTCTCTCTCTATTTTCTTCTTTCTTTTTCTTTTTTCTTTCTTTTTTTGCTTGCCTTCTTAATTTTAAGTTTATTTGTTTTTCCCTTTTTATCCATTTAATGTTTATGTTTATTTTTCTTTTGGTCTGATAAAACTAATAAACTATTTCAAGCACGTGACAACAAAGTTTTGGGAACAGACTCAAAGACCTTTATATGTTTATGGTCTATAACTGACTCTAAAATGTTCATTTGGTTCAATAAATAATTGAAATTGCATCAATAAAAATATAAAAAAAGCATCTTATTGAAATAAAAATGCATATCCGATATTTACAGTTCGTCCGCGTAATTTACAGAGCCAAGCATGCGTACTTCCGCGTCCTACAGAAAGATGATCAATTAAAGATGCTTGCCGATCTTTTTGTATTGAAATAAAAATCCATCCATCCATCCATCCATCCATCCATCCATTCATCCATCTCTCTATTAATCTTTTATAATTATTTTATAAATAAAACGACAAGTTATCGCCATAAAGTCATCGGTGCATGACACAAGTCATCGGTGCATGACACAAGTCATCGGTGCATGACACAAGTAACTTTGCTTTTGGTGACTCGACGGCCAATTATAAGCATTAATCTTGTCAACAGCCCGAAGACTAATGCGCTATCCCCCCATCAGCTCTTATAATTGCTCTTATAATATTCCGAGAGCTGATCACGCTACCTTGAGATTTGATATCTACTGAATTTAAAAAAAAATTAAATGAAGGCCATAAAACACTCGAACGATATCTCCAATGTGTAATTATAGGATTATATCCAAATTCAACGCAAGCACTTAATTTGAATCAATCTTAAAATAGTAATTTATTTTCTTTTATTATTTAATATTTTTTTTCTCAAAGCACCGCACAGCTGACTTTAGTGATGATAATTAAGTTTTGTTCATTTAAGAAAAAACTTGAGTAAAAAATTAAACGTCATTTCTGAAAGTGAATCTCAACTGAAATGATTAAAAGCAGACAACAGACAACAGATTGTTTTTGCCCCGTTGTGGATGATATCGATGGAGAGCAGAGGAAAGCCCTTGATAGATAAACTGAATTTGAAAGTAATTCGACAACAATAAGAGGTCTATAGGACTATGCACATTTTTTCAGAAGTTGTAGGTGCAGATTTATCTCAAAATCACTACAGTGGCAGCATTTACTAAATGTTGGACTTTCTTAGATGAAGTATCCGTGGACTTTCTTGGATGAAGTATCTGTGGACATTTTTTTTCTAAAGAAAAACCAGAACTGCACCAATTGACCTATAAAGTGCCACATTTAAAAGATTGAAAAAATAAAACTGATAATTTTTGAATTTAAAAGAAAATTATTTTTATTAAGTTTTAGAATATTTATAGAACACCTCTTGCAAGTTTTTTTACACGCAGTGTTCTTTACATGATTTTACATGTCTCGCCAAAAAACAAGTTTATCTGCTAATTTTTTGATAATACATATTTTATGTTTGGTTTAAGCTTTGGTGAGCCATGGCTGTCTACATCAATTCAATTTGTGTGATTACATGTTAAGTAGACTAATTGGATAAGTTTTCCAACAACTTTCTCTATGCTGAGGCCTTTATAGGCAGCTGTAATAAGCTGAAAAGTCCACCCAAGTCTCTTATGCACTTTGAAACTGAAAGACTCAACCTATTTTTGCTCTATAAATTGCAAACTCTTCCCCCCAGTTTTTCTCTCTTTTTTCTGAGCTTATTTCAAATATAATAATATATTTAGTTTTTTATGGTTGAAACAGCAGTTTTTAATCATGTAAACCGCAGCACGAGTTTTACTCGAGTACGATTACGAGTACCAGGTACTACATCTCTGCTGTAAGGAAGAAAAAAACCTTCTATCTGAAGATGAAAATGGAGTTACAAAAACCAAAAAGCGAAGTACATTCTGAATGCTGTTATCTTGCAGAATTGGGCATGAATTCATTGTAAGCTAATCAACGTCAACGTATTTGGTATTTGGCACTACAAATCTTAATTAGGATTGGTTATGAACTTTAAGTGTAAATCCACTTGTAATACAAAAAATTTTATGTATTCATTCGATGTGGGATAATACGTGTGTTAACCATGAAAAATAAAAAATATTTACTTCTGATAAAAACGGGTACCATTCAGAACTACACAATTTTGTCAGAACTGCACACTTGCTAACAACTCTACCGTTTGTGTGGAAGTGCACGTTAAGAAATATCTTATCTATGTCCGTGGCTCGGCCGTCCAATCTGTTTAATGCAAATAAATGGATTAATGCACTGTTCGTTAGAGAGCAATGCATAAAAGCGTGTCGATGAATCTGATAGTAGTTCATTGATGTTAACAAGTATTTAATATTCAGTGCCGTATTTAGAGCCCCACGGGGCCCGCAATTGCGAAAGGGCCTCAGTGATTGAAGGGTCTGCAAAATATGGTTGCAACACACATTTAAAACTTATAACAAGACATTTTATTTGCTTGCAAACTTGAAAAACAGAAAAAAAGATTGGATATGTCTATTGACACAACGTTTCTATAAAATGTTTTTTTATCAATGTTTGTTATAACTATATAACTTATATTCACACTGACGTTTTTTGAGCCTTTTTATCCTTTGACTTGTTTTATTTTTGTGAGCTTAAACTTTCATCATTGACTGAAACTTATTCAGTCAATCAACCAAATCAAATTTTTATAGCGCTATTTACGTGACATGCAATAACGCTCGCTCATGAAGTTATCAGACAGGAATGTTTTTAATCCACGACAAAAAACAGTGAGTGACGTAGAGTCAATGAGAGAAGAAGGAAAAGAGTTCCAGAGAGAGGAATCAACCAGCATAGAAAAAGGAGCGTTTAGCAAAAAATGCTTAATAGTGGAGAAGGAGCGTTTAGCAAAATAATACTTAATAGTAGAGATACGAGAGTGACAATTGTAAGAAGATCTAATACCAGACTTTTAATAATTAAATTAGTTAAGTAAAGGGGAGAAGGACAATTAGAAACGTGAATGGCTGTAGCTGATTAATGGAGAGGTACAAGTGTGTTTGTCCGCCTTTGAACCAAAAATGATGCAGAGTTGTTTGCAGAAAAAGCTCATACATACATACTAGAGCCCTAAGCGGGTTGAAATTTGTCAACTCGAAAACCGCGACAACCGCAACCCGCAGCAACCGCGGTTTTTTCCTTTCAACAGAACCGCACCCGCCAGAGGGGTAAACAGTACCAGCATGCAGTTACACCGTTTTTGCTGTTGCTCATTTTATTCTTTGCACATTATTTTTGTTAATTTTGCGTCGCCAACTATTTAGTCGTATTTATTTTTGACCCACGGACCCCAAACGAAACATTATGTATACCGGGTGGACCAAAAAAATTGAAAGGGTTTCATACAATCAAATATAATTATCTCAAATTTAGACAAAATATTTCTAAATAAAGTTTTACAATATTGCATTGTTAGCGGAAATACATGTGTTTGGAAATTTTAAAGTCATTTGGACTTGTAAAAGTGGTCGAAAAATTGATTACAAAACAGGAATCCATCTCACTTATTTTGGCCCACCCTGTTTGATATAACCTTTTGACCCCCCCCCCACCCGTCAGTCAAACGCCTGATTAATATACAGTGCGTAATAATAAAACTTTCGACTGATGGGGTAATATTGCTTAGGAGTAATAACAGTACAGGGATTTTGGGTGAATTAGTGATAGCCCGATGCAGATGGGGAAAGTCCAGAGAATGGTTTGTAGTTATTAGAATATACCACAAGCCAGGCCTTGATTTAGAGGTTTCAAACTGTCCGGGTCGAGATTTTTGTGTTAAGTATAGAGATTTTAGGTCTGTAAAAATCTGGGACTGGGCCCAAATTCGATGAACCGGGCTTAAAAAATTCGGTCTATGAATATGAAACGGTCCGAGTTGTTAACGGGCTGGGCCGGGCCAAAAAAACGGCCCATGCTGTAAGCTACTCTAGTTTGTACCTTATCTGTGAAGTAGCTCGCGAAACACAGACAATCCTATTTTACCAAAAATTGCTCTGACAACAATGTAAACAAATTTCTCATGGTTTATTGAGTCTCTCGGACTACTCTCCAATTTGCGGGAAACCTGCTGGTAGAGGAAAGCAAAGTAGCTGTCTGGTCCAGTAATGTCGCTAACTCTAGTATTACGTCTTAATTGCCATAAAACGTTATGAAGTCGGCTAACTTGCCAACCATACAAAATAACTCCTAATGATAATATACGAATAGAGGCGTAGTTTTGCTTTTACAGGCCAAAACTGTGTAATCAACTATTTATTCTATTGAATGTGATCCGGCTTGCGGATAAGCTTTGACGACGTTATAGTAAACTTTGCTCACATGAAAGCCAGTAACAAATTGTGAATCAGCGTTTCTGAACGATAAATTGAATATATGTACCAATCTCTCATCTATCTTTTATATTTTATACAAAGTAACTATGATTTGTTTTTTTTTTTTTGTAAGATGCAGGAGCGTCATTTCAGCAATTCCATAGGGGCAAAACATTTAGAAACCTTGGGGGGGGCAAATTTTTTTTTAAACCCCAAACATTACAAACTCTTACTAAACAAAAACAGCCATTCACAAAATTCAAAAAAACGTACACGTCCGGCATTTATTTTATCTCGGGCCGTTTGCTGAAATGCCGGACTGTTCGGTTCAAAACCAGACATCCTGGCAGCCCTACGTGGCATACATTGTGGGTAAAAGCCTATAAACCTAAAATTGTATACAGTGTCCTACTGTCCATAAAGAGAAAACTTGTGGAACTAGGTGTTCGATAAGAAAATATCGATGAAGATAATGGAATAATGCTCTTGCGCTACTTACTCGTGTCACATTTATTTATTTATCACAACTCAAACAGAGGGACCCGAAAACCACTGAAACTGTTCGGACATAAATCAAATAAATTAAACAGTCCAAGGTAGGATAGCGAACCAGGCAGAAAAATCCTAGAAAAAAGAATGTGAACGTGACTTGAAAAAGTTACCAGCTG
The DNA here is from genome assembly GCA_963978895.1 of Erpobdella octoculata. Classification (NCBI taxonomy): domain Eukaryota; kingdom Metazoa; phylum Annelida; class Clitellata; order Hirudinida; family Erpobdellidae; genus Erpobdella; species Erpobdella octoculata. The sequence goes on along the minus strand of OZ022243.1, from coordinate 28,928,710 downwards.
GTGGAGATATTTTTCTATGAGCCTACTTTTATAAGGAAACTGACAAGGTTAGCCGGCGTTACCCGAAGTTCTTCTGTCATTTTTTCTCTCTTGCTTTTTTCTCTTTTCTCGAGTCTTGATCCCGTTTCCTCCACCGCTTGCTTTCCCATTCCCGCTCGCTCTCCTGTTCCTTCTTATGTTCCCGCTTCTTTTTCCTTTCCTGCTCGCTCTCCGCTACCGGTCGCTTTCCCGCTCTCGCTTGCTCTAATGCTCCCGCCAAGAGCGTCATTTCAGCAAAACCTTAGAGGGGGCAAAAAAATCATAAACCCACAGATTCTTAAGTTTATTTTTCTAATGCTATATTTTTCTTCCAAAAATAGCAAATAGCCGGGGAGGGGGTAGTCGTAGATACTTTTCAAAAGATTTATCAAAACTTCATACACTTTTTCTCCAAAAAAAACTGGGACTGGAAAAAATAAGTATCCAGTGACAAATTTATGAAAGGACCAACATTGTGTGCCCCCGTTCATCAGCTAATTTTGGAGACAAAACTTTTTAAGATTTTCACAGGTACTTTTAAAAAGTACCTTTTACAATTGCTCCCCCTCCATTATTAGCTCTGTTTGGTAGAAAAACTTGCAGATATGATTTTCTAGGGACGTATTCTTTAGACTTTGCCAGGGTGCCAAAAACTCTAGCTACGCCACTGCAGTTTTTGGGTTGTCTTGACCTATTTTTTAAACATGTGTTAATATTGGTGTAAGCAGCCTTACCAATTAAGCTTATTTATTTCTCAAATCCCTGCACAGGCGTTTTTTTTTAAACCTGACCCGTAATATAGATACAAAATTCCAAACCCGGTCCTGTTTATTTTCATTACCACAAAAATCCATGGCACAGCTCAATAGCCTCAACCATGCTGATTTTGGTCTAGCCTGGACCGTTTGATAACCCTTGTATGAAATTCCGCACCGCTCCAGTCTGGTACCAACTCTGATCAATGTTTTGTCAGTACAGTTATTTTAGGTTACACTGATGAAATGAAATGGAAAAACACACTGTGAAAAAAATAGTTGTCTCCAAATATTTTAATGTTTTTAAATTAAAATTAATAAACTGAAATTTTACAATGCATACAACCTATTTGCTAACGCAAGGCGCTGCCCCAGGTTTCAAAAATCTTGCATCCAGCTTTAAAAAAAATTCCAAATTTTAAGCACTTTTCTCCCAAAAAAACCAGATGACCAGCAGGGAGTTTTCACAGCTACATTTTATAAAACTTCTTCAAAACTTCTCCAAAAACTTTGTAGCTATTTGTTTTCTAAAAATAAATTTGGTTCGCTAAATCCTTAGAGGGGAAATTACCCCCCTGCCTTCTCCGCAAATGACGCCCCTGGCTCCCGCTCGTTTTCCCGCTTGCTTTCCCGCTCTTTTTTTTTTTCTTCCTCTCCCTCCTTACTTCTTTTGGCCCATAAAACGTAACACAAATTTGCTAACAAATGCTTAAAGCCTTCAAACTTTGTTACTTTAACTAAATTTGAATTTTGTTACGCAATAACCTTTGATGTTTGTACATAGGCACTATTGGCCTGTAAAGTTTTTTTGTCATAAAAAACTACACTATCTTTTCTACTTTTTGAGATCTGATGATTTGTTTAGCAATATTTTTTTATTGTAAATAGAGCTATACCCTATGGTTATCTTGACTATATCTTCACGTTCACTTATATTAAAAACTTTTAAAAGTATACACTCGGGAAAGACATAATTGCATTTAAAACGTAGCCCTGCGTGTGTTTTTTTACTTAGTGCATGCATTGTGTTAATATTTTCCCGGTGAATTAACGCGAGTTTGGCAAATGGAGTGCGGAAGATTTAGAGAGAGAGCAGTTTCTGCTATCCAGAGAGGAGACATGAGTCTGTCAGAATCAGGCGTGGCGCTCCGACAGGTGCCACCCGTGGGATTTTTGCAAATCCAAAGACTTGTTTACTAGGGGGGGTACTTGAATCTCATTGGGTTAACCACTGTATGTTTAACTGGTTTGAGGCTGAGTTTGACTATCTTGAGTTTGCAGTCTTTCTTTTATTTCATTAGAAAATTTTTAAAGATACCAAAAAAAGACTGCAGAGCAAAAATAGTCTAAAAAAATTTCGCTTGTGGCGGTCTTTCTTTCTTTTTCAAACTATGTTTTTGCTGCATGGAGTTTAACTATATTATAGTAGTTATTTTTAAACATTCTGTATAAATTGATGATAATTCAATGTTTTTTTATGATAGTTCACTGTTTTTTTTTTGTTTACAGTTAAGTACTTTATGGTATTATTGAACTCTTAATTCGTGTTAGTTGAATAAATTTTAATTTTTGAAAAAACAAAATTTTTCCATTTATATTTGAACTTTGCTTTGCCAGTAACAAACCTAGATAAACTAGAAAACACAGGACTAAATTGTGATCTACTAGTTTAAATACTTTAATATTTATTTCTTACATAGTTCTATTTCAGTTTTTAACAAAATGGGCGAAAGTCTATGAACTATATATATATATATATATATATATATATATATATATATATATATATATATATATATATATATATATATATATATATATATATATATATATATATATATAGATATATATATATATATATATGATGATGGCCTTCGAGCCGAAACTGTACAGTAAGCCCGCTACGAAAATTAATAAAGAATTTTACTTAAAAAACAAAGTTGTTGTCCGTAGATTAGAATCTTATGTTAAAAAAATTATAAACAAAAAATGGGCAGTTATTTTTAACGGAGCATGCACGAAAGAAAATCTACTGCCGAGCTACGCAAAAAACACAATATATATATATATATATATATATATATATATATATATATATATATATATATATATATATATATATATATATATATATATATATATATATATATATATATATATATATATATATATATATATATATATATATATATATATATATATATATATATATATATATACTTTAACTTGTCCTTGGACATCTTGGACCCCCTCAGAACAAAATTCCTGGCGCCGCCCCTGGTCAGAATCCAGAATCATCATGAACATACGGTATGCCGAAAGAAACATTATCGCGGCCTATGACCCGAAAAAAATGCCGTTGGTGATGTTAAGTTTCATGGTCACGCATTAACGCTGCCCGTCAACACAGTATATGAGCCAGCTAGTTCTGTGGCAAAATTTGTATTGATAGACCTAAATGTACTCGTTTCATTCATGGGTGATGGGTTTTGTTGTTCCAATCAAGAAAACAATCCGTTCCAATCAAGGCAACTGGTTTCCTTGATTGGAACATGTACGACATAATATAATTTCCTTATATTATCATTTTACTATTAATTTTTTAATTTTACTTTTGCACATCCTTGTAGTGCTTTGGTTGACCTATGTTTTACACATTATTTGATGTTCACAATACGATTATTACGGTCTCACTTATTCAGGTTTTTGCTTAAGTGTTCCATTCAGGGCACCTCTCCCCTACCTCCATGTCAAATTTTGTTAAAATTGGTTTGTATTTGCATAGAAGACAAACAGACAGACATATAAAAAAACGGCTACGACGCAGCAAACCACCCCATCCGTTCCAGAGGTGTCAATCAATCAGTCGGACAGTCAACAGGTAGGCTAAATTCATACAGACCTACCTAGCGTAGCCCATTTTTTATCTTAGTTATGGAATGCTAACTAAAAAATTAAATTTAATTGAATGTAGTGCTCAATTTAAATAATATATAGACAGTTGATTTTTCCAAAAAGAAACTTTGAGTGATCAACTTTTACCATCTCCAGAGTTCATTTCGAGTAAACAAAAATTTTCAGACTGACTAACCGACTAATAACCTCACTAACCGGTCGCCGGTTAGAAAATGAGTCTGTAAGTGGCGTTTAGTCAGTTTAGTGTTTATAGTGATTGGAGGCCTATGACTTGATTTATTATTTTAGTGTTTTTTAGGACATTTTTTTGCATAACGTTTGTTCAGGAATTGCTTTCAGTTATTTTCATTGAAGAGGAAGAAGCGACAATCAGAACTAAATATGACTAACGTGAGCAAATGGCAAGATATAAAGCAGCGCATTCGGCTTTTTGGCAAAACGGCTGCTGAATGCACTAGCTTCCAAATGCCAGTTCACTTCAAGTTTTCAGATTTGAATGACCAGTACAAAAGATTGTATTTCTTGGGTACCCTCAATGGACAAATAAGCTTTACTCTCATTCAGACCGATTTTCCTAAAGATGGTAGTTTTCAAAATGATGGTGATACAAACAAGTATGTATTTAGATTTATATATATATATATATGTATATATATATATATATATATATATATATATATATATATATATATATATATATATATATATATATATATATATATTGCTAAAATATAAATGCATATATTGGAATGTTATTTTTTTTTCAAGTTTGGTATGTAAACCTTGCTGGTCGACGGATAGCAGTCTCAGATCTAGCAAACCACTTAGTAGAGAGCAGGAACTTTTAAGAGAAAGAATGAGGGTGAGAACATCAGGAATTACATCGTATACCCTGACAGAGTACAATGAAAATGATTCCAAGTTTGCCCAACTGGTTTTTCTGGCTGGAAATACACTGAATGTGTTCAGAGATGTATCAGATATCGAGGATTGTGTGGGTTTTACATTTTCTAAATTAGTAATTACTCATGCTTGTATTAATATTTTTTGAAAAAGCATGTTTAGTTTCTGTTACATGATTTTGGCTTAATTTGTGTATTTTTTTCTACTTTACAGTTTCCTAAAGAATTGACCATGGAATCAGAAGATAGCATATTGAGTCCTCTAACCTGTCCCGACAATTCAGATTTAATTTGTTTCATCCGGAATGGAGATTTGTATGTCAAGTATTCTTCTTCTCCAGAAGTCAGGCTTACTTTCTTGAGAAAGGGTTGGTCTGCTATCTAGTTGCTTATTGCTTATGTTTGTCTTTGGTTACCTTACCTAAAACCAGGTGATAAAAGATTGCAAATATTTTGCTGTAGATATCAAAGTGTTTTTATTGTTTTAAACAGTTTTGTCACTAGTATGTTGATGATTTTGTTCTATTTATTATATATTTCTTATGATTGTTCTTAGGTCGTGTTGTCATTAATTCTAGACTTTAAAAGAAAATAATGATAAACGATAAATAAGTACCAGCTTTGGGTTTGTTATACAGGACTGCCAGCGGCACCATAAACACCGCATAAGCTAGTCTTATCTGCAAGGTTGTAATTGTTAAGCAGGCTTGAGGTGTTACACATAAGGACACTTGAAATTCAAACTTTTCACTTTTTTTAAATTATATAAATATTTAATTCTTTCCAGTTCAGTCATCGAGTATTTTAGAGAATACCAAAAGTGCAGGCATGCCTTCATTTGTTGTCCAAGAAGAGTTTGACAGATATGTTGGTTACTGGTGGAGACCGAGCGCTGTAAATAAGACAGGTTTGTTGACCAAACATTATTTAGATGCAAATAATATTTTTATGTATGTATAATACGATACAGCTATGGAGCATCCATATATTACGTACGCATTAAGGGGGTGTGTCTCGAGTGGATGATTTGAGTACGGGTGAGTATTAGGAGGGAGTGGGTGCTCCAACATATGCGTATGTACGCAGAAAATAAAAAAATTAAAATGATATATCAGATATCAAAATACATAATTTCAAATGTCTTTATGTACATATGTTATGTATGTTAGAGTTTGGCATTTCCCTGATAGATGGCGCTTAAAATTCGGTCATTTTGTACACGCTTTTAATTAACTTCATCTGTTTGTTCAATGGTTTGTATTTTCAAATCAAATTTTAGATGACAAGCTGAAACTTGAAATAGAAATGTATTATCATGCAATATTTTACTAAATTTGAGTCACAAAAATGTTTAATAAAAATATAATTAAGTATAACATTTTTAATATGCGTGATATAATCCAACGTTATTTCCGTACAAAAATCATATATAGAAAAATTATATAAATGTACTTTATTAATTAAATAAATGAAATGTACTTTAAAAAATGTATAACTGTTAAAATTTTCTTAACCGATATGATTTAGTAATTATCTTGAGAAATGTATAAGAAATCTGGTTTTTTCTCATATTTCTCTTTTACTAAAAGTTTTGGTCATTAAAAATCGATTGCAAAAATCAAAGACTAAATAAAATACTATTAGAAAAAATTTCTCAAACAGACTGTTATTTAAATACACTAAAAAGGATTAAATAAATTTTAAACATAAAAGCATGGGATGCAATTGTTGCGATCATATGAGTGCAAAGAAATTTATTTTATCCTTTTTAGTGTATTTAAAAAAGCATATTTTTTAAATTTAATAGTTTTATTGAGTGTTAATATCATAATTTCTAATAGTTCAGATTGCCATGTAGTACAGATAAATTTGTTGCATTTTAAATATTGTTAATATCAACAGTTGGTTTTAATTTTATATTTAGTCTAATTGTTATAATTAAATATAAGTTTGCTCTGTCGTACAATTTCTAATATGATGTAAACAAATACCTGCAAAATTATATATACGACTACCCCCTTCTTTAAGAAAAAAAATAGGTACGGACTACCTCTTCCCCAGTCATCAACCATTTTTTTAAAAGAAATTCACTACTTTTTAGAGAAAATTTGAACATTTTTGGCATCAGACTTTTTTTTGGCTCTGTCCCCTTGCCGGTAAAATGGCAACTTTGTGGTGGATTTATACATTTTATACTGCTGGAAATGTTAGGCTGCCGTGCATTTGTACGCATAGGGGAGGGGGTTTAAAAATGTACAAGGTGTAATCTGTAGTTTACTGCATATGTAATATTAGGATGACCTCTATTTCTATAACAATTGGTAAATAACTTTTAAATACCTATGGTTGTACATGTACACATGTATTGCTATAATTTTTTACCAAGTTTTATTGTGTTAGTCATTTGTTTTAAATTATTTAAAATTTATTTAATTGTTTTAAATTTATTTTAAAATGCAATTAATTGTAATCATCTAAATTTCTACAGAAAAAGATTCTCGTTATCAAATATTGTATGAAGAGATAGATGAATCCAATGTCGACATTTTAAACATTGTTTCATATGAAACTCTTGGCTTATCTGTTGATCCTTATAGATATCCAAGGCCTGGTAACTATTTCAGCCTAACTTGCTTGTTCTAAATTTATTTTTTTATATTTTAATTTTTTTTTTTAAATCAATGTTTTTATTACTTCAAGGAACAAAAAATGCAACATCGACTGTGAAGATCGTGGAGTTTTTATGCATCGATGGAATGGTTTGTGATATTTCCTTATTTTATTTTTCAGCTGCAGTTTTATTTATTTAATTCAAAACGAGATATTTTCATATTATACAGTAGGACCTCACTTATACGGATCTCCCATTATGCGACTTTTGTGGCTATATGACCACCCATTGTGCGACGTTTGTGCTTATACGACCTACAAATTATGTGCGGATTAAAATTCCCTAATCTCTTCCATACAAATTTGTTTCCCTTAATCGACTGACTCACTCTGTAACACGACTAACTACCTTGTTTCTGTGGCATTATTTGTCTGAAATTTCATGACATGCCTGAAATTTTTCGCTTATAAAATGAGCAGGACCAGGCCTAGAAAAACTATGGGGTTCTATGGATTAGAGTACTGCACGGTTTGGCCAGGCCGTGATTTTGGGGTCTTCAGACGGGACGGGCCTGAATTAGAAGGTCCGGGCCTGGGATTTTTGTTTATGAAATGGGCCAGTCCGAGTTGTTGAAGAAACAGGTAGTTAAAAAATGGCCCATGCAGTACTCCACTCTGGATGCACGGTTCAAATTCTCTAATTTCAAGTGAGCGAAGCCAGGACGGGTTCTGCTAGTATGTAAGAAAACCAATATGGTTTTCTTATTTTTCTTGTTTCTTTGAACTATTTGCTCTTCAGTAACCAATCAAAAACTCAAATGGCTTCATGCCGGGCAATACTGTCCGTAGGTCATAATCGTCTGCTCTCTAGGTATCCACTTCAGATAACTTTTACTGTACGTATCTTACATATTATGATTTTGATTGGCTGTAAATTCTGATTAGTCATGCAACACTACTTTTTAGAAGTCTTTTCAGCAGTCCTTCTAATATGGCTGCCATTGTTGTAGGATTTAATTTTAATTTCCTTATTTATTGCGAGGTTTTCATAATTAAACTATGTCTAATAAGCCAAAGGTTCTGATTGTAAAAGAGTTTATAAACAAAACTGCTATAAACATAACAAAATAAATTGGCATTGGCAAAATACGAGTTCAAAATGTGATCGGAGATAAGAATAACATTCTGTCACGATGGGATAACAGATAACAGCGAATCCTCTGATAACAAAATTCCAGCTGCCAAACATCATTGTTCATAAAATGAAGTTAATTACAATCTTTTCAAATGGTTTTGTGGTGGGCGATCAAGAAATTTGGCGATGAATGGGAAAGTACTTCAAGAGAAGACTCTTCTTCCTGAAAAAAACACAATGCTGAGGAATTCTCTAAAAGCAATTACTGGTTTCAGAAATGCGACTTTTCCTCTTATGCGGCTCTCCTACTTATGCGACTGATTTTATGTGGCAATGGAGAAGTCGCATAAGAAAGATTCTACTGTATCATTTTTTATTAAATTTAGAATTGGTTATTTTAACGTGTTTGTTTATTTACTGAATTTTATGAATTGGATTGAGGTTTATTTTAGAGATGGGAATCGAACCGAACCCGAACTCTGTTTCGCTCAGAACGAACCGAACCCGAAGGAACCCATGCTAAATTCATCGAACCGATTTTTTTAATTTAAATTATTACTATGAAATATTCTTGAATGAAAAATCGTTGTTTTCTGTATTTAATATCGCTGTTATAGTTTGTCTTATGGAAGCCTATGCACAGCTCTGTTATGTTTACTTCCTTTCTCGTGTAGCTTATTACACTGTGCGGTCGTGTTGCTTGAATTACCTATTTTTTTGTTTGTTGTATTTATTATATAGAACAACTTAAATAATATGGCAAATACTAATAAGTTAGCAAAAGGTTCTAAATGGAGCAAGCAAGAGCTGGAAATTAGTACACCCAGTGAACGAGTGTTTTCAATTTATGGACTGACTCTGAGTGAGCGAAGAGCTTGAATGAGTACAGAAACATCAGAAATGTTAATTTTTTTAAATACAATATGGAACCTTAATTTTTGTTAAATGTCTTGATTTAATAAACTTTTACTGTTTTTTAATGCGATTATCATCGAATCTAGCTCGAGCCATAGCTATCCCAAACCGAACCCAAACTTTAAGAACTAGCGAACCGAACTCGAACTGTAAGCACTACCGAACCCGAACTATAGCCACTAAAGAACCAAACTCGAACTCTTAAATTGGGGTTCGATTCCCATCTCTAGTTTATTTCATCATATTTTATATTATTAAATTTAAAGATTTTCATTTTAACTTATTTATTAATTTGCTGAAATCCTAAATTATTCAGGTGTCTGATGTGAAGCAACGTCAACTGGATAAGCCTTTGTTTGGCATATTTGACGACATGGAATATTTGCTCAATGCGGGATGGTTGCCTGACAGAAAAAGGTTTTAAAAAATAATAAATAAATATTTATTAACTTCAATTTTATTAATTTGTTAAATCTGTTGATTACATGTTTAGCATTTTTGTGGAGATGACAGACAGACTTCAGACTGTTAAAAAACTGTTCATGATTCCTCTTGACAATTTTTCCGTGTCGAATCCTGACGAATCTGTTGAAGTTATGGAAACCGAGCAGACTGCAAATGTTTATTATCTCCTTAGAGAAGAGAAATCTCCTGATCTCTGGCTCCATGTATGAAAATTTCAGAGTTGTTATTAATTGCATAATTTTTTAATTTTACTCTTCAGATTTTGCTATTTCTGTTGTTACCTTTACCAGTGTTGTTCGGTAACGAAGTAAAACTAACGCGTTACTTTACTTAAGTACATCTGACGTACTTTTTGCCTGTAACGGAGTACAGATTATTTTCAGTACTTTTTACTTGTAACGAAGTAATATTTTCGGACTTACTTTTACTTCGTTACTTTTCCAGGACAAACCGTTACAAAGTACTGTAAAAAATTAATAAAACGACGTAAAGTCTAAATCGATGTTGTATTAATTATATATGATTATTAACGTATGTATTTTCAAACCCCATTTTACTTTTATGTTACTAGTTAGTAGTATTGAAGCTTGTGGGTGGAGCTAAGATTTTCGCGGTCATACTTGTTTTGGTGTACAATAGATTGTTCGAGATTACCTACTATGGAATCTTCCAAAGGAGCGAACGTGAGCAGCGGTGGCGATGATAGGCGCGTAACAACAATGAACTTAATAAAGAACGCCCATGGCCATATTTGGTTGTTCAGATTTCTAAAACGTTCAGGTTCACATGCTTGCTGGGCAAACCTAAAGTAAAGTAATTATGTGTTTAGCATTCCACAATTTTCCGTCAAACTTGAAGAAACATGTGATACGCGTGCATCCAGCGCATGTATCGAAATACGAAAAATTGACAAAAAGGCACGTAAAAATAGAATTTTTTCATTAGTTTGCGTGTTACCAATTAGTTTATCAGTTTTATCAACGCAGTAGCGTTTGAAAGACGATGGAATTATGATAAAATAGAGTTAGATGATTGACGAATAACCATTACAAAAATTGGCTTCAGTACTTTTACTTTTTACTTTAAAAGTAACTTTAAAGTGCTGTTACTTTTTACTTTTACTTAAGTACATTTTTTAGCAAATACTTTTACTTTTACTTAAGTAACTTTTTGAGGCGTTACTTGTACTTTTACTTAAGTACTGAAACACAGTACTTTTTCCAACACTGACCTTTACCTTGTCTTTAGTGTGGTAATAATACATTATATCATCTAAAGGACATGTTTCTTAAATGTTGTGATCAATTTAAATGATTGTTGTGATGAAATATAAAGTTGTGCTTTTAGTCATAAAACTCTTAATTAAAATTTTTATTTTGATGATATGATAAACACTAATTTGTTGTTAAATGTTTCACTTCAATTTGTTTTTTATATTTTTTTATTAATAACTAGCAGTGCCCGTAGCGGCTTCGCTCGCATGAAATTAGAGAATTTGAACCGTGCATACATAGTAGAGTACTGCACGGATCAATTTTTTAGGTCTCGGCTCGGCCCGTCGACAACTTGGCCCAGCCCGCTTCAAAAACCGAAATTCCTGGCCCGGCACGGCCCGTCTAATATGGGCCCGGCCCGTTTTTACAGGCCTAGAAGTTCTATATACTTGATGAAAAACTTCGGCCCGTCCCACCTTGACTTCAGGTTTAGCCCGGTCCGTCTGAAAACCCTAAAATCACTCAAATGTCTATATACTTAGTTAAAAATCTCGGCCCGTCCCACCTTGATTTAAGGTTTGGGCAGGGCCGTGTGAAGACCCTAAAATAACGGCTTGGCCCGTCCGTCCGGTGATAAACTGAACTCATCTACTTTTAACCGGAACAAAACATCAAAATACTAATTTTCACATCTGTAGCACTTACAGTTTTTGAGTAGCAGTTATTTTAAAATCAAATAACCCTTTTTCCACTTCACATTTGAGGTCCTGGGAACCAAATTTTCAAAAAATGGTGAAACACGTATATCATTATTTTTAGAGTAGAAACTAAATACTAATTTTACTTTTGTAGCATTTACAGTTTTTGAGTAGCAGTTACTTTAAAAACCATGTAACCCTATTTTCCACCCATATTTGAAGTCCTGGAAACCAAATTTACAAAAAATGGTAAAACACGTATATCATTATTTTTGGAGTAGAAACTAAATACTAATTTTTACTCCTGCTGCATTCACAGTTTTTGAGTAGCAGCTACTTTAAAAACCAAATAACCCAATTTTCCAACCCACATTTGAGGTCCGGGAAACCGAAGTTTCAAAAAAATGGTGAAACACGTATCTTTTTATATTTCAAGAAGAATCCATATACCAAATTTCAAAATTTCCTCGTTTTTGGTTTTCGAGATATACATTGTTTTAGAAAAAAGTTTGTTTTCCAGTTTTTTTCCCTCAGGAGCAAAATTTAAAAAAATCATTTCTTAGTGGATGCTTACGCAATAAAAGTAATATAAGTTTCAAATTTCACGTTCCTAGGATGAAACGTTTGAGCTCGGCGTTGATTATAAGTCAGTCAGTCAGTCAGTCAGGACATGTTCTTTTATATATATAGATATATATTACCACTTACAGTTTTTGAGTAGCAGTAATTTTTAAAATCAAATAACTCTATTTTGCACCTTACATTTGAGGTCCTGGAAACCAAATTTTTCAAAAAATGCTAAAACACGTATTTCATTATTTTTGGAGTAGAAACTAAATACTAATTTTTATTTCTGTAGCAATAACAGTTTTTGAGTAGCAGCTACTTTAAAAACCAAATAACCCAAAAAATGATGAAACACGTATATCTTTTTTTTTGAGTAGATACTAAGTATTAATTTTTACATCTGTGGCAATTACAGTTGTTGAGTAGCAGTTACTTTAAAAACCAAATAACCCTATTTTCCACCCCACATTTGAAGTCCTGGAAACCAAATTTTCAAAAAATTGTGAAACCCGTATATCATTATTTTTAGAGTAGAAACTAAATACTAATTTTTACTTTTGTAGCATTAACAGTTTTTGAGTAGAAGCTACTTTAAAAACCAAATAACCCAATTTTCCAACCCACATTTGAGGTCCGGGAAACCAAATTTGTAAAAAATGGTGAAACACGTATATCTTTATTTTTAGAAAAGAAACTAAATAATAATTTTTACATCTGTAGTATTTACTGTTTTTGAGTAGCAGTTACTATAAAAGACAATTAGCCCTATTTTCCACCCCACATTTGAAGTCCTGGAAACCAAATTTACAAAAAATGCTAAAACACGTATTTCATTATTTTTGGAGTAGAAACTAAATACTAATTTTTACTCCTGTAGCATTAACAGTTTTTGAGTAGAAGCTACTTTAAAAACCAAATAACCCAATTTTCCAACCCACATTTGAGGTCCGGGAAACCGAATTTTCAAGAAATGGTGAAACACGTATCTTTTTATTTTTCAAAAGGAATCTATATACCAAATTTCAAAATCTCCTCATTTTTGGTTTTCGAGATATACATTGTTTTAGAAAAAAATTTGTTTTCCAGTTTTTTCCCCTCAGGAGCAAAATTTTCAAAAATCCTTTCTTAGCGGATGTTTACGCTATAAAAGTAATATAAGTTCCAAATTTCACGTTCCTAGGATGAGGCGTTTGAGCTCGGCGTTGATTATCAGTCAGTCAGTCAGTCAGGACATGTTCTTTTATATATATAGATATGAATTACAATTAAACAATTAAGTTAAATAAATAAATAAAAGTTTTTGTATTAAATTTAATATTCCAACAGACAAATGAGTTGTTGTATTTCTTCCAACCTCTTCAATCAAGCAATTCTTCTATCATTTCATTCATATCTGGATCTGAAGTTTCGGGATTTCTCCATCTTCATTATGTCACGGTCGATTTAAAAGATGCAAAACCTCTGAATAATTCAAAAGGCAGGTTTTTTATTGCAGAATTTGTTTTTTTTTATGTTTTCAAATATCTTAAGTTATTATTATTCTTGTTTATTAATTTCATCATAAGTTTATTTTATGATTATTTCTCTTCTATATCGAAATAGTGGTAATAGTTGTTTTATTTTTAGAATTGTTATTTTGAGTTACTTTAATGTTTTAATGATCAGTCATTTTAAGTAACAACATTACATTAATAATAATGTCTTTTAAGCTTATTGGTGATAATAATTATATCGCATTATCTTCAGGCATTCTTTGTCCGAATAATGTCAACGAAAGTCCTCTCACAACCGGAGGCTGGGAAGTTGGTTCTAAGCAGGTTAATTTATGCAGTAATTTTGTTTCCTAAGTTGTTTAGCAGCAGAGGATACTTTGGTTTGCTAGGATATTTATTTATTGTTTTTCACACAGCTGTGGGTTGATGAAGAATCGAGTCTCGTATACTTTATGGGTTACATGGATACACCTCTTGAAACACATCTGTAAGTTCTTGTTTGTGTTGTTATGTGTATATATTTATATATAAATATATATGCATAAATTTCATTTCAAACATATCTCAATTAAAATTTAATCTCCACTTAACTGCTATTAACTTGTTAGAAACGTTTTTTCAATATTGTGGGAAGATATTGTGTACTAAAAAAAGTTTAAACTTTTAAAACTTCCTTTATTTCAGGCTTACTGTCAGTTTATTTAACTTGAAATCTAAAAATATTTAACAATATATAAACTTTGATAAAACCTCAAAAGGAGAAGCACTCTATGCTTTTGCTTATAGTTTATAAGGGTTGTTTCAAAAAATTTATAATCTGTTATTTGATATGATCGGCAGTTACAGAACATTCTATAAATGTTTTGATTTGTAATTTGCTCAACCAATCCAGGTATGCCACTTCATACGCACATCCCCAACACATCAAAGGACCGATTAGGTTGACCGAATTAGGCTATTCGCACATAGTTGAAATGGATGAGGTAAACTGTGGTATTTGCTTCTGAACATGTGCTTTTAATAATTATTAGGTATGTCAGGGGTGTTGAATTTTGTTGAATTTATGGATTCAGTTTCATGAATCTCAAATAACATGGTTCAGTTTTTTAAAACTGCAGGTTTGAGTATGAGAAAAAGACTGGGTAGTACCAGACTATGGGTTTGATTGGGAACAGGCCTGTTATATACATATATAGAATTGTAAAGTTTCTAGTATTTTTTATTCAAATGTTTTATGTTTTTCAATACTCCATCAGTTTTTAGATTTTTTATCTTCATTAAATTGTTTTATTTTTAAACTCAAGAGTTGCAAATATTTTGTTGCAACGAAAAGCTCAGTAGCCAGGCCTCACTCCTGTGAAGTTTATTCAATCAATGTTGAATCAAACGATGATTCCAAAATCTCCATAAAATCTATAAAAGTTGGATCACTAGTGACACCAGGTTGATATATTTAAATTTTATTTTTATCTAATAAATAAACTCTCGCTCAGATGATTACTTTTTTGCACCAGCCAAGAACGCGTTCATAGAAACGGCTGAACTTTTCAAGTACGACAGTTCGTGCAATTCGGAGTTCTACGGAATGGTATTTCGGCCGAACGACGACACGGCTTGTCATTCGGGTGCAACGAATGGGAAGTTTCCTGTTGTTTTGAATGTTTACGGCGGTCCACAGATTCAATACATCAGCAACTCCTATACGCTGCAAAAGTGAGCTGTTAATTGTTATTTTCTGAAGAGTTGTTTGTTTCAACTTGATCTGTGGCTTTGTTTTTTTTTTCTTTTGGTAGATTAAAAAATTATCTGTATAACATTAAACCTTATCGTGATAATAGTTATAATAATTCTGATGATTACTTACATACATTGTACTTTAGTGCTCAAGTAAATTATAAGTACTCAAGTATATTATATATACTTAGGTACTTATATTTGAGTCCATTCAGGAAAGTTTACTTATGTTCATGTTTGTACAAAAATAAATTTTGAATGCACCTACTGTGAAGGTACATGTTAACTGTGGCAAACTAGTTTTTTTATAATTTTTTTTTATACAAATAAGTGCTTATGTAAAGAATTTCATTTTTGGGTGTTATATATTTCATGTCTCTTTATTTGTATTTTATTTCATTTCCATTTCATTTTTTTAATGCCTGAGCTGCAGGAACTGGAACATTCCCATTAATTTTCAAAACTTATTTTAATAAAATTGCTTTAATGAGGCTTTTTAAACAACTGACCTTGTAATTTTAATGGATGTATAATAATAATAATACAATTTTTTACGCACCATATGTCAATTGTTTGTATAGATATACATAAAATTGATTCGCATTAATACATATATGCATAATTTATGATGTATGTATGTATGTATGTATGTATGTATGTATGTATGTTAGAAATTTCACATAACGTGGCGGTCAGCAGTTGCTAAGATGGGTGCATAAAAGTGTATATTTAAAGTAATTAAGCAATTGTACACGGCCTGTCCTAAAGATCCAAACGATTTTACCTAAGCTTATTATACAAGAAGTTATCCGATTACATTAAACATTTTGCTGGATTTATTGTTCAAAAGAAAACATTGCAAGATAATGAACCTGTCTTACGAAAGCATGGCATGAAATGTAGTGGTTTTAATTTGCTCGAATGAGGTTTTGATTTTAAAATAAATGATAAAATTGGAAAATGAGAAAAAGAATATGTATATTTTCAATATATACACACAAATAGAACAGAAATAGACACATTTAGACAATCTTATCAACAAATGAAAGTATATTACATGTCGTAAACGACATTGCCAAACCGCTTGTTTGTTTATGTGCATGTGCACTATTGGATATGATGCTTAAGTTGGCAAAAGAGTTTGTGAAAGAGTAAGGCTGTGAAATTGAAATTATATAAAGCTTTCTGATCCAATGATGTATTTGTTAATTTCAAATTAAAATGTTTGTTTTTTACATTCCAGGCATTTTATAGCTCACAAGTTGGCTCACTTTGGTTATGCAGTGGTCATCATTGATGGGAGAGGATCAGCTCATCGTGGCAATAAATTTGAAGGACATTTAAAAGAACAACTTGTCAGTAATTTTTGTTTATTTTTATTTATAAAGATGTTTTAATAATTATATAAAATAAAATGTAAAGTAAAGTTTTCTTCATTTCTTTCCAGGGAAATGTGGAGATTGCTGACCAAATTGAAACCTTGCAATGGCTCGGACAGAAATATAACTTCCTCGATTTGGACCGGGTAGCCATTATGGGCTGGTCATATGGTTAATTTTAAGCAGTTTTCTTAAAGTTGAATTCTTAAATAAAATGTTTAAATTGTCATATTTAATACTGTTATTTACTCTTATTTAAGGTGGTTATCTCTCCCTGATGGGACTCGTACAAAGACCAGATGTTTTCAAAGTAGAGCTAGTTTCATTTCAGTTTTCAATGATGTTAACCTTCTACCGCATGAATAAAAAACAAAAGCTTTTTTAGTTAAACTAAACTAATTTTTTTCTATGGCTATTTGGTTGCCCATTCTAGAAAAAAGATATAGTTTTAATTGTTCTTTATTATAAACTATCACAGAAACTATGCATAATGATGTCATTTGGCAGTGTTAAGTTCATTATAAGGCATGACAATAATGATGCCAAATGGCCTCGCAATGCGGTAGAGGGTTAATTATGACAATTATTTTCGTTTACTTTCTCGAAAGAAACAAAATAATAATTAAATGGCTATGCATAGTGATGTCATTTGGCAGTGTTAAGTTTATTATAAGTAAATGCGATAGAAGGTTAAGTATTTCAGAAAAGCTTATTTCATTGTGTGATTAAATTTTAGGTAGCTATATCTGGTGCTCCAGTAACCTCATGGTTGTTGTACGACACAGCGTACACTGAACGATTTCTAGGCTTGCCCAGTGAAAATGCTGAAATCTATAGGAGATCATCTGTTGTCGAGCTTGCCTCTAAATTCCCTGATGAGTAAGTGTTCTGTGTAGACTGTGCATGTATGTGTTCATGAAGGTTTGAATTCTTGTAATAACAGTTTTGGTTTAATTCATCAAGGGAGGGTCGACTTCTGCTAATTCATGGATTAATGGATGAAAATGTTCATTTCTACCACACGAGTTCATTGGTTGATGCTCTCATCAAAGCTTCAAAGCCATACGTCTTACAAGTATGTACGACAGTCATATCAGCTGCCTACAATTTTTATGTCTTATAGCAATAAAGCTGGAAAGTGGTCTGCTGCTTAATTAAAATGTGTGATATGTTCATTCTATAATAAATGTCCGATATCTTTTTTGTGATTTTGTAATTTATTTATTGATCAATATTAAGTGATTTTTAATTTACATTTGATGCATTCATTCTGTAATCTACGTGTAGTAAATGTGCTCATAAGAAACACTAAAACTGTATATGTATTAAATGTGTTCATGGGAAACATTTAAACAAGGATGTAAATATATAAAAATATAATATAATTTATATGTCTATTAAATTTATTTGTGGGAAATATTTGCTTTATAATGTTTTTTTTTTTTTTCAAATTTAAATGTAATATTTGTAGGGAATGTATCCATGAAAACAAACATTATATTACACACCATAACATTTTTCTTTCCAACGTAGACTTACCCGAGGGAGCGCCATGGGATGAGAAGTTCCGAATCTCACGAACATTACCTGGCCATCGTTATCAGTTTTCTCATGAAAAATCTTTAACTTCAACTTTTCTTATCAGAAATCATTATTATTTTATTATATGGATTTTATAATTATTTTATCTCGGCAAGTTAAAAATATTATTTATGTAATTTTCATGTCTTAAGTGTCTAGTAATTTTGATATGGTAATGTTAACCTGCTTATATGGCTCAGTTGGTATAAGAGTCATTTCAGCACTCTTAACAAATTTGCTTGATATTTTATTACTCTGGTGTATCAATTTTTGGCGCTTTCAATAAAAGCGCCAACTTGATATATAAATCGATGCCTAATTTTTGTTATCCGATATTTTAATTCTTAAGCGTATTTCCTTCTATTATTTTATTGCTACTGTGCATATTTATTGGAACCGATTTTAAATTTTCTTCATGCTGCTGGTGATTTTCAACAGTTGAGCCATGATGAATGTGGGATGATGATGATGATGATGATGAGTGTAATGTTTTTATATTTCATGGTTCCTTATTATGCATGCTTTTGTTGTTAATGATATTTGAATTCTTTAACATCGTTTATTGTCAAAGTAATGAAATTTGGATTAAAACAACAAATTACAATTGTAAGAGTTACAAATCTGTCTATTACAGTTACTGTTCCTTTAAATTCACTTAGAGATCATCTCTTAGGTCCATTGCACTTGATGGGGGAGCTAGGGGGATGATGTCCATTCTGAAAATAACATTTAATCAGTTTATATTATTATGTTCAAAACATTTTGAAAACCATATTTTCATGAATATAGCTTTCTTATACATAGACATGCCTGGAAAGGTTAAAAAAAGGATGTGGTTCTTTAAATCAGAAACTAAAATTAGATTAATTCTATTCTAAATATAATTTTAAATCGGATTTATCTATCCACATTGTCTAATTCTAAAAAAATTATAACCTTTATGTATGGGTATATGTTATGCTCTCAAAAATATGGTATGTACACAATTGTACATAGGTGTACATACATATATATGTGACAAATTGTTTGCACAGATCATTTCAAGAGTATGAAATCACAGAATGCGAATGTGAGGCTATCATACATAACATTAAAAACATTTTTTTAAAACTGAGTTAAGAAAAGAGGCAGAGGAGATGTCACTGAGTTTGAATTCACGGGTTGTCAGAAGAACAATGTGGAGGGTGGTTGTTACTTGGAATGTTACTTGGAAAAAGCAAATCCAAGTTGATTCATAGAATGAGACTTTTGAACTGATGATTCAGTTGACTCCATGTAATAACAAAAAACCAATGGAGACTAGACATTTTGCCAAGATATGATCTGAGAGAACCAGAGAAAAAGCCACAGCTCTGTTTTTTATCATAAGGAGGCTTTGTTAAATGCATTGTAAGGTTTTCATTGGAATTAAAGCTAACTTACAATAAAATCTGACAAGATTTGTGTATATTTGAGAAAAGTTATAAATTCCATGATTTTTTTATTTATGCTGTCTACGTTTATATTTGTTTTATTTTTGAGATTAAACGAAATGAATTATAAGCCAGCAACAAACTTTTTCAGAACAACAGTCTTTGGGATGTAAACTTTTGATTTATTTGAAGCATTTCTTGGCATGAGATGGATTTTATAATTGCCCTTATCACTGGTTAGAGAGAGGCCTATTTTGTTAGTGGCGTTCTGTTTGTTCAGATTTGTCGGCTGACAGGCATCGTGCGTCACGGAAAGATCCTTCTTGAAGCCATTTTTAGAAAATGTCGTTGAATTTCCCTCTGTTATTATTGAACAGCCATTGCAGTTTGTGTTTTTTGAACGAATGGACGCCGACATGCAAACAGCAACCGGTGAATACTCCCGTAGTCCGTCTCCAGCAGCATTTTCTCCTGGAGTTGTAGAAAAGCATTGGTGTTAATATGTTAATGATTTTCTGAATTATAAAAGCATTGGTGTAAATGTGTTAATGACTTTGCGAATCATAAAAAGCATTGGTGTAAATGATTTCTGAATCATAAAAAGCATGACACGATAAATAATGGTTCAGTTACTTTTCATATTTGTTGTACTCAATTGACATTTATCTGATGAGGTTAGCACCTGCCTGGCATTCATGCTCTCCTGCATACCTTTTATGAACTTCTTTGACGTTTGGGTCACTTCTTTGCCATCTAAAATTTCTAAGAATTAAAAAATTGTGTTTTATTTAAGATAAGCATGAAATTATTGTATGCACAATTAATAAATCACATCTTATTTTGTTAGAATTACCCAGTGAATCAATTGATGCCAATATTATTCTGTCTCTGTATTTTTTATTACAAGCAATTGGGTTTTCATACAAATCAATTTTTGATATTGCCAGCCAGTTGCTGATAACTTCAGAAACTTCATCTAAGTTTTCAAGTTTGTTTGAAGAAGCATTCAAATGAATCAACTCTGTGCAGGTTTTAAATGCGGTTATCGATGTCAGAATATTACCTGACACATTAAGAATCCTCAATGTCTTCTGAAAACAGATTTTAATATTTTTATAAATTTAAATTAGAACTAACCAAATATTTTGTCCACAATATTAAAGCAAAATAATACTCATTATTTATACAAGTTGACAAATTGTTTGTTGGAAAAAATCATATCACTTTCATACGGATATTGCTTGAATTGACTGTAAGTCAAAAATCAACGATTCTCCTGGAGGTAGCATCTGATTTTCAACATAAAGTTCTTCCAATGAGTTCAAGTTTTCAAGTCCCTCAATAACACATAATGCATTTCCACCCAAATATCTATAATAAAATCAATAAAAATGTTTTAATAATTGAAAATCTGATTATTTTATATATAACATTTCAGCTCACAGTTTTACTAAATTTATCAAATTAGATAAATTTCCTATATTTGAAATTTTGTTATTCTGTAGATATAGAGAAACCAATTGTTTAAGCTCTCTGAGATCTGGAATCTCTGTTAGTTGGTTGTCATACAAATACAATGCAAGTAAATTTGTGCATCGTGACAATTCTGAACCCTGCCAAAAATACAATGTATTCATCAGGAATTTGCTGACACATGACCGAGTTTTTAATTTTAGCAAAATATTGCTTTGAAAAATCAAGACCTTTGAATGCCTTTGATTAACAACATATATTCGTTATATAAAATTCGTTCATATAAAATTATAATTACAAAATTACAATTTCGTCTAGCTGTCTGTTGTCCAAATTGAGATGCGTTAGTCTGTTTATAAACTTTTCATAGCTTTCTTCTTTTTTCTTTTTTAGTTGACCAGAAGGTTTTCTAGCAATCATTTCGAGAGTTAGTTTCACCATGTTAGAAGTCTGGAAACACTGAACCGGTTGAATTTAAAATAAAATAGTTTTGTATTTTATTCTTCAATACTCCTCTTACTATATATTACTACATATACTTCAATTTTACGTAATAACATAAACCCTGTACTACTTGTATACGTTCAGCATTTCTATGGTCACCAACAACAAATTTAAATAGGGCGTGTTTTT
The DNA here is from genome assembly GCA_963978895.1 of Erpobdella octoculata. Classification (NCBI taxonomy): domain Eukaryota; kingdom Metazoa; phylum Annelida; class Clitellata; order Hirudinida; family Erpobdellidae; genus Erpobdella; species Erpobdella octoculata. The sequence goes on along the minus strand of OZ022243.1, from coordinate 28,906,810 downwards.
TATTCACCAGGTTATCAACCACGCTCACCAATTTTTTTTAATTCAGCAATTTTTCCGTTACGCGTTTTTTTATTTCCTAGATAAGCCCTTAAACCAAACCCCGGTGAATGTGGTTGAAACCAGAGCGTTCAAAATTTCAAATGCACAAATTCCATGCCCGGCACATTTTTACAGGCCTAAAATCTCTGTAGGCACTATGGTCCTTTATATGCATTGCTACACCATTCATCGGATCGTAATGGAATTTTACACGACCTTGATAGTCAATGGGGGAAAGTTTTTGTGAAAAAAATTCAAATCGGTCACAAAATGAGCGGAGCGGGAGAGCGAGCGGAAACAAAATTGAAGAATGAGCGGGAACGGGAACGCTAGCAGGAACGGAAAAGCGACAGAGAGCGTGAAAGAGACCTGGAGAGCAAGCGAAAAAAGGAAAGTGACCGGGAACGGGAAAGCGACCGGGAGCGAGAAAAACCTCTAAAACCCCCGGGGTACCCCGCTAGTATATAATATTTAGCCTGTCTTCAATTTTTTTTTAAATTAACTATTTTCTTAACTTTTTTTACAAGATCATTGTGGGTCATCTAATGGAGAACTAAAACATTAAAATGTTATTCCGTGCGTTTCGGAGATGTCAGTCAATCAACAACCATTCCACCTAAAAAAAAATTTTAACTTCTTGACTGTTTGCCCAGATTTTAAGGCATTTTTGACCACATCTATCACCCCCGGCTCGTACCCCCGTGGGTATAAAGCATACTTGTTCTAAACAAATCTATTATAAAATCTCAAAATCTACGAGGTGCTACAGAAAAAGGGGATGTTAAGATCTGCAATTATATATGAATACCTCCTACAAACAACAAACTGTCTTTTTTGAGATCAAAAAGATTTTTTTCTCTCCACATATCGTGATGTGTTTCAATAAATGTGGATAGTTTGAGCGCTCTTTTCGCTAATTTCGGTTTGTAAAAGTCATCCATTGTTGAAAAACAGTTTAGAAAATCTGAAATAAATATTTATTACATAAAAACTCATTTAAAAATCTGACAAAAAGAATTTCTTGCTGGAATCATTTTACAACAATCATTTAAATAAAAAAGAGTGAATCAATGCCACAGTCAAAGATCATTTTCGGTCTTGGGTCGGGATAATCAGAGATACTTGTAATAATCTGGCAGTTTCTAAAATCAAGGTCTTCAGTATATCATTTTAAGACTTTGTAGGTGTTTCACCTGAAAAATTCACACACAAAAACCATGAAAACCACAAATTCAATGGCAAAACAACTATCATTAAGTCAAAACAATTACCTGGAGCACCCTGCTTGAGCCACGGCCAGGTCGTCTCGTCCTCGTCATCGGGGGGCCGCCTTCTCCTTTCCGTAGAATCGTTTTTCCTCAAATGTTCCGTCGAATACGTAGGAGTCTGTTCGCAACATTTTTAGACTTTAATACTCCTCAGCAGCGATAATCTAATTTTGTTTGAATGAAACGAAAACTTACTCGATTGAAAGATATTTTGCTGGATGAACAATTTGTACATTTGAAAGCTGAAGATGGTGATGCGAAGAGAGTCTTTAAAATTAAATAAAAATCACGTGGCCATTAAGATTAATGCACTTTGATCAGCACAACAAATTATTTATAATAAATTTCTTTTTACTTGTGTTAAAGGTGAGCAGTTGCTGCATTTGAATATCAACGGGGAAGGCGTAGTTAAAGGCTGGAGTGCCTCCTTATGGCTGGAAGAGAGAAGATTATCAAGACAGTTCTGGAGATATTGAGTTATTTGTCCAACAAACTTTCTGAAGAAGTGAAGCAAAATCAGTTTTTTAAAAACACACTTTTATATTTTTGCGTGCGTGCATGTGTGTGTGTTACATAAACAACGAGCATATTAGCATAGACGATAAATAGTTCGACGAAAATATCACAAATAATTATTTACTTAAATTTTGTCCAATAGATCCCAAAATTTGATAGAATGCATTATTAATTAGTTCGGAGGTATGTTTACATTTTGAAGTCTCTAGCTCATCGGGAAGTTAGTTTAAAATTGATTGCAAAATTTGACGTAAAAATATCGTAATATAAATATAACGATCAGACCCACGGCTATCAAAAAGTTATATGAACATGCAAACCTAACTTGTTATATGAATCTTCAAAATACTTGAGAATCTTTTCCAAGAAATATTCTGCAGTTCGTTTCCTAATTTCTTTCTCTTTATTTTTTATGAAATCTTTAATCTTTTGATCTTTCTGATCAGCTTTATCTAATTTTTTTTTTAATTTTATTTCTAAAATTTCATCATTTTATAAGATAAAATATTAAAAGAACAACAACAAACCCATCCACTCTTTCATGCTTTCATCATAAAACTTCTTCATCTTTTCAATGGCTTTTCTCGCATCTTGATTACTACTTTCTTTAGCACCAGTATACAGTCTTTTAGCACATAGAAGCCTCTCTGTGAGGTCTAAATTTTCTTCATTTGCTAATCTCAGTTTGTCCTCCAAATCCGCAACTTCTTTAAATTTAGCCTCTTTCAACTCGCGAATTACCCCATCTCCTTCTCTCTCTATTGACATGCTAAGAAAATCAATCTTTCTCTGATATTTTTCTTCTTCTTTTTTGGAGACTTCCAAGGTGGAAATTCTGCTTCTGAGATCAACTATTGTCTTGGCATCCTCATCCATTTTACTCTTAAACATCTGAAGAGATTTTTCGGCGTTCTTCAACTTATGATTGTTGTCTGTTAATTTTGCCTGAGTATTCCTAGACACATCATCTTGCCACTGCATTAAATATGAGCAGTTTTTATGATTAGGAGAGCAAAAAATGGATTTAAATGATAAAACGTGATTCTAGTCAAACAGATTAAGCTGAAATTATAACAAAATAAAGATATGAACACCTTGATTATTAAATTTTTCAATCTTCGCGTCCAATTCGAATTCGGCACGAACTGAGACCTCGGACACGAATCACCAGCCATCATTAGTTCCTCGCAGAATCTGTTCGAAAGCAACTCACCGACAATTTTAAACATTTCGTCTTCTAATCTCTTTGTTGTCGTCTCTAATTTTATGGCAAATTTAAATAAATATCAATTTGTCATTTATTCTTAATATTTAATAAATAAAATAAAAATCTGTAGTTAATAAATTATTATTGAATCAAATAAATAACTTAGAAATGAGACACAAACGTAGTTACCTGTGATTTTATCGAGTTGTAATTTCAACGTGGTAATTTTATCCTGAAGGTGATCGATCAGACTGCACTTTGCAGTCAATTCCACTTTAAGGTTATCGATTTTTTCAGACTCTAAATTAGAGGAGCATTCACTGAGTTGAAGTTCCAAATTGCAAACTTTTGCAGACTCAGCATTAAAGGCTGATTTCAGTTTTTGTATTTCTAGATCTTTTTCTTGAGCTGACATTTCTAGCTTTGTTCTTGAAACATACATTTTTTTCAAGTCATCATCTAACGTTTCTATCGTCTTTTTCTTTGAACGTAGCTCGGATTCTAGGCTTTTTATCAAAGTCGTTTTACCAGCTAGATCTCTCACCAATGAATTCTTCTCTTCAACCATGCTCTTCATCTGCTTGCAGTCATCAAGCGCTTGGGCCAACTGTTTTGATTTATTTTCAAGCTTTGAAACTAGTTGGCTTTTTTCAATTTCTGATTTTTCCAATTCCCTACAACTTTTTTCTCTCAACTCTGCTGTCTTCCTCTCTGCATCGAGTTCCGATTCGAGTTTTTCTATCGTTGGAACCTTTTCCGACAACTCTTTCAATAACCGGTTTTTCTCTTCTTGAAAGCTTTCGAGCTGCTTTGAAATTTTTTCGAGTTCCGAATCGAGCTTCCTGATGGTCTGATCTTTCTTTTGCAACGACATCTCCAAAGTCTTATATGACACCTCCAAGTCATTTTTCTTACAACTTATAGTTTCATTCAACTTTTTATTCGCATCGAGATCACATTCCAGCCGTAACACAGAGTTCGTCCTATCATGCAAATCTTTAATCAAACGATCTCTTTCTACACAGAGTTTTTTCAGCGTTTTACATTTCTCATCGAGAGTGGAACTGAGTTTAATAATTTCCTGATTTTTCTCAACAACGGAGTTTTCCAGATTCCTGTTCGCCGTATTCAACTCGTTTTTTTCCTTCTCAATCATCTCGATTTTCAAGTTGAGTTCAACTTCAAGCCGTTTCATCGCATCTGTTCTCTCCAACAACATTTCCGACAGTTGATTCTTTTCATCGAGAAGTAACTTCAATGATTCGTCGGAGTGGCTTTTCGGCGTCGCAACGTTTTTTAGTTTGGTTTCGTAGATCTCCTTCAAACTTTCGATCTCGGCCATTTTTTTGTCGGTCATCTGCATTCGGTCGAAAATATAAAAAACGTTAAAATGCTTTCAAGCTTGATTCCAAGATCTATTTAGAATCAAAGCTTATTCAGAGATGTTTACTTCCTGATAAAAAAAAGCATCAAATGACAAAACTAACACTTTTTTTAATTCCCTCAACAGTTGAACTCCATTTTGCATTCAGATCGCTTTCGATCTGCTCCATCTTCTTGCAACTGTCGATGTACGAGTTCTGTGCTACAGACAGCTCTCTATCTTTTTCTTTCAGAAGTGTTCTAATAGATAACGAATTGTTCTAATTACTATCCTAATAAAACATAACCAAGTTATTAAATTGAAATAATAACTAACTCTAAGCTTGAAATTTCATCACTGTAACTCTGAGTGATTTGAGACTTAACAAGTTCAACTGTATTTTCACAATGCAAGAGCAACTGCTCTTCACGTCTGAATGGAGCAAAACAATCAATTGATTTGACAGAGTCAAAGATTTTTTAGAGCACAACCTCAAAAAAGCCATAAACAGACTTATGATATCCAACCCCAACAGATTTATGATATTGAATCCTTCTAAGAAGAGGTGCACAGATTATCGGTTTGTTATCCGTATTGGCCGATTATCGGCCTTTTTCTGATAATCGCTATCAGCCATTTCATAATCGGTACTGGCCGATTAGTATTATTTTTATTCTTGTATATGCTTAGAATTTGCTTTTATTTAATATGTGTTGATAAATCAGTTTGTTGTACGCATTTTTAACAAATTAAAACCAATAAGTAAGTGCATAGAAAACATAAGATTCTCAGCTTTTTTTTGCAACCATACGAGCAGCAAGGGAAATTTATGAGCCCAGCGTCACTAAAAAGATGCTCGCTTGGTACTTGGTTGTGGACTTACAACAGAAGCCAGCTTTTTTACATCCTTGTCATTAGGGCTGTGCCGGTATGGTTATTTTTCTGCTGGTACCAGTATTTCCGGGCCAAAAACCGGTATCAGTACCGGTATAATGTCGAAAGTCTGAAAATGGCTAGAAATAGTGTCTGAAAGTGCGTTAGTGTTACCGTCCGCAGTAGTCGCTAGCTCGGACGATAAAACTAATCTATACTACATTTAGTCAAGGTTCAGTTAACCGAGCGAAACGGTGCTAGATCGTTAGTGCTATGCTATTGCTAATAACCGTTGTCCGTAATTGAATTGTAGCAAATAATGCTCATACAGGTAAATTGCACTGCCCATACTGCTGCTGTAGGTCTTTAACTTTTTTTTTAGCATGACGTTCTGAATGCCGATTGTTCAATACCGGCGGAACAGGTATTTGCCGGTATTTCCAAAAACCGGCTGATATATCGGCACAGCCCTAATTGTCATAGTATCAAACTGCTTCTCCATTAATAACTGTAAATTTAGAAAAATTCCAAACCAAGCTTTTATTCAAGCTCCCATCCATAATCATAGAAGGACATAGAAGAGACTGTATTGTGAGTGTAAATCATTAGTCTTGCAATTGTTCCATGTCAGTATATACTAATTTGAATCTATTAGAAGCTAGACCATTTAGGCATTTATTAGTAACCAGCACTTGACGCACGCTTCGCGCGAAGTGTGTGAGTTTTTCCAGCTAGTCGCAGATGATTTTTCACCTGGAAACGTTTTGGAATGGTCTTCTCTTTGAATGGCTAAATTTGAAGAAAAAAAACCACCTACGAAAAAAACAACCTTTAATGGCTGATATTGAAAAACCGCTTATGAATAAAACCACAGGAAAAACACGCATTCGGTGATTTGTTAATTTTCAACTTGTTTATATTGTTTGATGACGTATTCTCAAAATTGGAAAAAACCGCCGGCCTTCTACTTCGGTGATTTATTTATTTTCAACTTGTTTATATTGAAAGATGATGTAAGATGCATTATATATATCCGCAAAACGTTAAGCTTTCGCGGTTAATAACTTTTTATTTAAAAATAGTGCCCTAACAAACCATGTTCAGCGTCTCATAATCTATCAACGTGAGTTTTTTCAGACCTACAGATGCTAATCAGGTGACATACATAATTGCGCTTTTATAGTAGGGAATAGTGAGCTGTACATCATGGGAAAAACACAAAGACCTACTAAGAAAAGCCAATATGAACTGTGTCATTTCATTGGCACATTATATGTGTGCTTAGTTTAGGTTGGAATGGAGTTTAATCAAGACTTTGTTGTAAGACTTATTACATAGAATCCCTGTAAGACTTATTATATAGAATCCCTATAAGACTTATTATATATAATCCTTGTAAGACTTATTACATAGAATCCCTGTAAGACTTATTATATAGAATCCCTATAAGACTTATTATTAGGGATGTCACGGGTAGTACTTTTTGGAGTTTTCGGGTTCGGGTTCGGGTTTGTGAAACTAGAGTTTTCGGGTTCGAGTTCGGGTTCGGGTTTGTGAAACTAGAGTTTTCGGGTTCGGGTTCGGGTTTGTAAAACTCGAGTTTTCGGGTTCGGGTTCGGGTATGTGAAACTCAGGTTTTCGGGTTCGGGTTTGTAGTTTTCCAAAAACCGGGTTCGGGTTCGGGTACTGGTTTATGATTTCAAATTCCTGGAATTATTTTAAATTTACTTAGTGTATATACATATACAAACGAGAGCGATCAATTCATCCATTGGACATTACACGTATTGAATAAACTCTAACAAGTTAATTTTTTTAGCTTTCCAAATAATGTGATTTCTTTGGCCGAAGGAGGCTTAATTATTTTAGTTCGTTCGTGGCTCGGTCCGGCCAGATAATAATGCGGATTAGTGGTCTAGTTTACACACTCACCAATAAAATGAACTATTTGTGTTATTTGTTACGCAAAGGTGATAATACAAAACTTGCAGGGCTTGCGATTAGCATAATACGTTACCTCTTATATTATTGTAATTTATTAATTTTTTCGCGGCTCGGTCCGGTCGGGCAATCAGGCGGATTAGTGTCCTAGCTTACACATTTGCCAATAAAATAACTGTGGCGCATAGATCATTTATAGACTTTGCCAGTTAAAGTTTAGGATTATGCAAGATTATCTTTATAACAAAGGGTCTTTGTTATATCAGAAAAACTTTGAGTATATGAATGAATAAATATAAGGTTATATAACTGAAGTAAAAAGTTTAGAGTCATGGCTTTCCGCGATTTCTTCGACCGAAGGAGGCTTAATTATTTTAGTTCGTTCGCGGCTCGGTCCGGCCTGATTATAATCAAACGGATTAGCGGTTTAGTTTACACAATCACTAATAAAATGACGTATTTGTGTTATTTGTTACGCAAAGGTGATAATACAAAACTTCTACGCTCGCGATTAGTATAATATGTTACGTCAACAAAACTTGTAATTTATTAATCTCTAAGACACAGCTTTTATAAAGATTTATTTGTTCACAACTCCGAGTTCGGGTATTAGGCTTATAAATTTTCGGGTTCGAGTTCGGGTTCGGGTATCAAGTTTTCTCATTTTCGGGTTCGGGTTCGGGTATCAAGTTTTCACATTTTCGGGTTCGGGTTCGGGTACCAAATTTTCACACTTTCGGGTTCGAGTTCGGGTTCGGGTATCAGAAAAAGACCGGGTAGTACCGAACTCGGGTTCGGGTACCCGTGACATCCCTACTTATTATATATAATCCCTGTAAGACTTATTATATAGAATGCCTGTAAGACTAATTATATAAAATCCCTGTAAGACTAATTATATAAAATCCCTGTAAGACTAATTATATAGAAGCCGGGTTTTATCCCAAGTATGGCAGGTTTTCATCTTTCCCACAATAAACGGTCACAATAAAAAATAAGCATAATTCAAGAATACAGAGACTGGTTGACTGCATTACTGTATAATGACAGAGTACCAAACAACCTGGCACTACTGTAACATCCGGTGAGAAGCATTATACCATTGTTTATAAAACAAATTGTTTTGTCTAATGATAAAAAGCAAAAAAATCTTCAAAACTACCGTTTTATGGCTGTGGTTACGTCTTCTGCATGCTCAATGACCAAATTATTTATCTGTCTTGTAAGGTCAACACACCTATTTCTCTCTGATTCCAAATCTTTTTCGATCTTCTTCATAATAAAAAAATTCAACTGCTAAAAATCAGCCCCTGACAAGCTTATATCATAATAAAAACAACTAAAAATACTACAAGAGCTGGCTCACCAAAGCAACTTATTGTCTGACAGACTTACCTTGAAGCTGGTCTCAAGCTTGATCAAGTCTGCTTTCAAAGAATCGACTTCATTCATGAGATCTTTTGAATAACTGCAGTTTCCATCACATTGAATGACTTGAATTTTCTACATTCAAACAATGTATAAACAAATTTTAAACAAAAATAAGATATGAACGTACAAACAAAAACATAAAATTTTTAATAATTTTATTATTTTTTTACACTTTCGTAATAAAGTATATATAATAAATATAAACTATTTTTGACCGGGATTTGAATACCGGACTATTTCCATTGACTATTTGATTGTTACATGCATTATATAATGGTACAGACATCAAAGACTTGTTAATTTAATTAAAAATAATATTTTATGAATTTAATAAAAAAACACCACAACTTATCACACATCAATGCTATAGGTCAAAAGTGTTAACCATACATCAACAACATCACAATCATTGAGGTGATATGAGCATTTTAATAAAAAAGATACTTTCATGAAAAATGAATACTTTAACAAACCTCCGTGACATTTTCAGACGAGTTTATTTGTTCAAGTTGCCTTTCACTTAATTTATACTGCTCTCTGAATTGCTTGAGCTGATTGGACGGCCCTCGTTCGGGCAGTGGTGTTGACGTCAACTTCCCATTGGCTCCCAACACTCTGGCAAAAGAAGTAAGAACAACCATAAACTAAAGCATGATCCTTGAAATTTGTGGTTAAATTTTTGAAAATTATACTATTCTATATATATGATTATAACTTCCACCTCCATTTGAATAATAAATTTTTATGACATTCAAATAAAAGGTACTACCCAGTATTTAAACAAGGTTAATCTTTTTACTTTATTTAATGTATGAAAATGAATTTGCTCACTCAGAAGATCAATTGGCAATTAACTTCATCTTAATATTAGATATTATTAACTTAATAAAATTACCAGGAATCTAAAAAAAAGTTTTTCAAACAACTTCAATGAGCTCCATTTAATTAAGCAAAAAAAACCATGATGAATGTCACTTACGCATTTCCTTTGATCGGCATTTCTGCACAAGAATCCTCGATTTGGTTGCAAGGTTGATTGTTTTCAATTTTCGAGACATTACAATTGGGAAAGAAATTCTGTCCCTGATTTGCTTCCTAGTTTGGAAATGAATTATTTTTGATTAAGCAATCAAAATGGCTTAATTCAACAAGCGGATTAGTGGAAACACTTACAGAGACGAGCACTTAAATCATTTGTGAAACGTGATTCAAGTCCAAATCAATGTGTAATTCGTGCGAAAAAACAAGGACTAGTTTTTAGGCAATTCACGGAATACTTAAGATTAAGCAAAAGTCTTAATTCATAATTAATAAGCATAATAATCATACTTGATAAATCTTGCACATTGCTATCATGTCTTTTTGTAGTGCTATCATATCTCTTTCGCATTCTGTAAATACAGATATAAGATTAAAAAAACCTATTCCAAGTTGATATATAGTGAAAACAAGGGCTGTGCCGGTATATCGGCCGGTTTTTGGCAATACCGGCAAATACCGGTTCCGCCGATATGACGGGTGCCGGAACCGGTATTGAACAATCGCCATTCAGCACACCACGCATAAAAAACAAAAGAGTGAAAGGCCTACAGCAGCAGGATGGGCAGTGCAATTTATCTGTATGCCCATTGTTTGCTACACATCAATTACAGACAACGGTTCTTAGCAATAGCATAGCATAGGACTAACGGTCTAGCACCATTCCGTTTTGTTAACTGAACCATAACTAATTTTAGTTTAGTTTATTCAAGCTGACCGACCGCGAATGGTACCACTAACGCACTTTCAAACACTATTTTTGGCCATTTTCAGGCTTTCGACATTATACCAGTACCGGTAGTACTGGTACCAGCAAAAAAACCATACTGACACAGCCCTAGTGAAAACCATCATCACTCAACAGATATTTCACCTTAACAATAAATATCATTATTGCATAAACAGCCATCTCAACGGCCAGCCCAACCGCAAAAGTATTTCCTCAGCAGATCCAAATGTAAGAATTTATAGAACACCTCCTGCAAAGATCAGTGGGGCTCAAATTTTAAATAATCTGCAGAGAAACAATTTTCTGATAATGTGGTCTACTTTTCAGTGAGTAGGAGTTGACATTTTTTAATTCAAATTTGACACTCTACCAACTCAACATTATTAACTACACGGCATTGTTACACAACTAAGTCATACCACTAAACAAGAATTGTATAAGGTATACAATAACTCAATACCTTGAAACTGCAAATTTCAAGTAATCTACTCAATCTTATTTATTTTAGCTCTATAACACAGATATCTTCTCGAACGGCACAAAACATACCTGCTTTTTGTGACTTTGCCTCAAGTTCACTTTCTTTCGCTTCTTTCAACTGTCTAGACAACTGTTTAACATTTTCTTCCTTGTAGAAACAAAAATATAAAATTCCAATAACCAATTTGAACACAAGAACTGTAATTTTAAAAGCAAAAACTAATTTTAAAACAACCTCATTAAAGAGGGCAGATTTAAATTCTTCTAATTCTTTTCTTAGCAAGTCAATTTGAGCTGTTTTGCTTTTAAGGTGCTCCTCGTACCTTCTCTTCTTCTCCGTCAAAAGGTCCGAAGACTTGTAGTAATGTAGATCATTTTGCAGTTCCTCTAATTTCTCATCAGCTTCTTGTTTCATGTTTCTAAACTACAAACAAATTATTTACCAAACAAATAATTTTAAAATATTCTCAACAAATTGGATTAAAAAAATAATTTCAAATTGAAAAAATTTCCATTTAATATTCATAATTTACCTATGCATACAAATATATAAAAATTTAAGTTTTAAATTTAAAGCTCCCTTTTGTGTAACACCTCAGGCAGTGTTGAAAATTTCCGGAAATTTTCGTCGGGAAAGTTTCCACCAGTGAAAATTTTTACTTGGTGGAAGTTTAAAAAAATTATTATAATAAAATTTATTTTAATTTAATTGTTTTCAAATATCATGAAATGCCAGTGATAATGCACTTGAAAAAAAAATGTTGAATTCATGTTCTAGGGTCACAACTGGGGCTATTAACAATTTACTTCAACCTATTTCTGATGTATGGGTACATAAAATAATATCTGTATATGAAATAACCAAAATATGAAAAAAAAATCAACTTGCCTCCAGGTTTTCAGCTGTTAACTTTTCAATACTTTTCTCCATTTCTTGTTTGTTTACATCCAAGACAAGAAATGTATGTTTGTATTCCTCCAGCTCTTCAACGAGCTGTTTCTTTTCCTCTTAAATAAATAAACAAACAAAAATATCTTTTAAGAAAAAATATGTAAAAAATCTGATAAGCTTTAAGAACAAAAACGACCAACGAAGAAAACAAATCTGCTATAAAAAGAAAACAGTTGAAATACCTTGCAGCATGCCGCATTCATGTTTTTTTATTTGCAATTCAGAGTGTTTTGCATCGCATTCGGCCAACAGCTGACGAAGTTGACCACTCAAATTAGCGTTCAAAACTTTCAATTGTTCTAATTCATTATCTAAAAATTCATTTTTTAGTAAAAAATTCTTTACAAATTTTGAATAAAAAAGTTAAATTGACAACAATAGCAGACCTCGATTTAGAAATGCTTCCTGATTATCGTGAAGACTCTCATCAAAGATGGGCTGACCTATAATCTCATGATCATTATCCGAGGAACGTGCTTTCACAACGTGATCAAAATTGGTACGGTCAAATTGCCTGTGATGGTAAGCAGCATCACCATTCTGTACAGCTACCTGAGCATACTGAGGATGAGATTGCTGGTGGACATACTGATTTTGGTTGAGGATGCCATTGTTGATCATGTAATTGCCAGAGATGCCATTCAGCTGATGTTCTCCATATTCGACACTCGTTTCGGACTGAAAATTACCAGCAGGACCGTCATCTACAGCGAACTCATAATATTGAGACTGAGTATTTGAGGCTTCATTGAAAGTTGAATAACAATTTTCCTGTTCTGGCAATCTGAAAAAAAGAGTTAATCGTTAGCTTTGTATAATTGGCCAGTAGACTCAAGTACAGTTGTAAAACCTCTGAGTGGTGTCGTCATTTTCACAATTCACGATTTCATCTGTATCTGACTCAGTGTCATCGCTAATACCACTAAATTCTATATTATCAAGGCTTTTTCGTATCTTGAAATAAAAATAGAGTTAATGTAAATTGTCATTGTAAACAGATTTTTTTAAATATCAAATTAAACTTTAAAATATCTTACAACAGAAAAGGTCAACTGTCCTCACATAACATAATTTTAATTTGATTGAAAAATGTAGTTTGTGCAATACGTTTGTGCTACTGTTTTAGAGTAAATACTATATACTGATATGATAAGTTTCAAAACTCTGAAAGAAAAACACCCTTAACTTTGTTTTGATGCAGTTCCTACTGATTATAACCATAAATTTAATTGAGGGAATTAATACAAGACTTCATCGCTTTTGTTCAAAAGTTGTTTTGTTCTCAATAAATCGCAGAAGAATTGAATTACAAAGTAATTTATATAGCTGTGTTTTATTAATGACTGTTTGATTAATGTTATTTAAGTAAAACTTTAGGTATTTTGTCCCAACTTCATCTCGCTTTTGCGAGCCAGTCCCAAGCCTGGAAAAAAGAGGAAGGACAGTTGTTAAAACAGTTAAAAGGATCAAATTATGATCCACGACAGGAAGTACTTAGTAGGTGCTACATCAGTCTTAAGGTGCGTACACATTATAGCTTCTCTAAAGTGAAAGATTACCCAACTAAATTACTAAATATTACAATGAGAAAGAATAAGATTATTATTATAAGAATCTTATATATAAGAATGAGTATTTTTGCTACATACCTCCTGGTCTTCCTCGCGATTCCTTTCTTCATCACTATCAGGATCATCGTGAAAATCTCCATAGCCTTCAAAATCTGCTGTTAATCTCTCCATATTTTGCATCTATCATTTCTTGTCTTAAAAATAAAAAGTTTAAAACTCTTTCACCGCCGGTGTGTTAACTCCCGTAAAGTAGTGACTAAATTCCTAAAAGATTGATTAAAATCGCTCTAAAGTTTAAACTTGACTGACTAAACTGACTAAAACCAAAGTGGAAACTCTTTTCCCATTGAATAATGCACTTTTATTATTGTTATGCAAATGTAAACATTTTATTTTAATGTTAACATGCTTCAACATGCCAGTGCTAGGCTAGTGCTAGTAGGACCAGCTAGGCTTGAGAAAACACTCTGGAAAATATTAGATCATAAAATTTTAAACAAAACTCATTTAAAATCCACCTAAAACAGCGAAAAAAACAAATAGAATTGCGGGAAACCACTAAAACAACACAACTGCATAGAAATTAAATATATTTTCAAAACGTCCGCCCGTTCGGCCTTCATCATAGAATAGTAATTTATTTTAGGCACATTTGCAATGTAACCATTTGTAAGTGATTATAGCAATAATTATTGTAACTTTGAAAAAACTGTGTCGCGTATAAAATAATGTCAATGTCAGTATATATACCTAAGGTCCGGGATTGGATATAACACAGTGCAATACATCCCCAACAAGAAAATCATATTAATTTTCAGTTAGGATAATCGGTTTTTTTAAATGGCCAGAAACATTTTTGAAAAAGTAACTACAACTGCCAGCGACGGATCTAGGATTTTCCGGTGGGGGGATGATCTAACATACCGATCCTAGGGGGAGGGTTTAACGACTACATTTTATCGACAGTTTTCATTTATTTTTTAAAAATACACTATTGGTTTTACATATTGCTTCTTTAGAAAACATGCCGTTTACAAAAAAATAGAACAAAATTAATAATATTACCAGAAAAGCAGACTTGTAGACATCAGTGCTTATATTAGAGTATGAGGCGCTGGTGGCAGAGCGGTAGAGCGCTCGCCTGTTGATCGTTAGGTCGGCAGTTCAAGCCTCACCTGCGTCACCAGCGTAACTCCCTTAGGCAAGGAGTTCACTCGCATTGCTTTCTCATGTCTATGAAAATAGCGTGTTCTTCGAAGTTTCCGATCCAAAGGAACCTTCGTAAGCGCCTCTGACTTATCTGGCGCTATATAAATTCATCATTATTATTGTTAGCAGCCGCCATAATGGCGGCTGTTTAGCGTCTCCAATAAATTCCCTAATTTAAAGGTTCTTCTTAAGGAAATAGTTTATATTTTAAAATAATTATTAACTTTTATAAATGCAAAAGTTTTTTGTCGTTTTGACGACCTGAGTCTTTTTGATGGTTTCGGCTCTCCGGCGTCTGCGGGTTTGGATGGCTGTTCAACGGCGATGTCTCGAAAACCCCGAGATCCATTAATCCCGAGGTCCGCTAATCCCGAAGTCTGTAACGGGCTAAATAAACGGGCGCCACGGGCGTCCACAATAACCTAGTACTAATGTTGTAATAAAAACAGTTAATTTAACGATCTGAACACGTTCAATAAACGACTGTGGTTTTTTGTGCGCGCATGTGACGTAGCATGTCGATAACTTCTGCAGGTATAAATTAAATAAGTGATGGAAAGCTGTTTTTGTGGCGATTGCATGATGGCAGGCAACGGCGTCTGCATTTACGGGGCTTAAATGGTATGTAAAATTGGCTGAAACTTCATGCTTACTTACTCCGAAGGCATTTTATACATGCGATTGCTGAGGTTGGGTCGTTACTTAAATATGGTACTGGTACACCGTGGGCTTCATCGCAGTTCGTTTCAGCACACGTATCTGGTGGTTGAAGGCCCTCGCCTGCAGGTGTCATTCTCACCTGAGTGCGCCATGTTTGCAGCTCTTGCTGGGACTTCTGTTCTCATTTCTGACTTTGTGAATGAATGGTTGTTTTTTAGTCAATTGTTTTTGTATAGTTTTGCTATAGTTTTGTTGAATTGTTTCCTGGTTTGAAGTGTTATTCAAATTTTTTGTGGTTTTCTTCACTGATTGATTTGTTGGTAAAAGAAAATCTAACCAAAAGTTGATAAAAGTTCCGATAGATGTAATTTGAACTCTAACAACAGGGACAGCTAACCCAATAGAAGACAAAGGAAAAACTTTGGCGAATTCTCTAACTTCATTCGTAGAGTACTCTATGCTTCATTGAACATCACTTAGCTTCGGATTCTCCCGCTATCTTCCAGAGATGTCAGAACTTTATATGTGTAGCCCTGGACTTCTTAATATATATATATTAGAATTTTCATTGTGTAGCTGGTCAGTACTTTCCTATGTGTGCGTGTATCCAGTGATGCTTTCGCAAAATTTTACCAGGGCGTTCGCATTCGCAATGAATATTTTCTAACATTTTTTAAATATTAATATTCCCACAGAAATATTATTTGGCAGAATAGCATCCTAGCTGATGAATGTTAAACTATCAGGAACAAGTAAAGGAAAAAACGAGTTTTTTAACACAGCTTTAATTTCAAATACACTCGATTATGAAATACTAAAGATGTTCAAATTGAGTTTTTTTAATTGAATCATTTATTGTCATTTAATATAAAGCTATGCTAAAAGTTTCAGCTTCCTAGCTAGTCAAAAAGCTGGTTAAATTTTACTTGGAAGATTTGCGTACAGAGAAAGCCACACACACACACACAAACAGAGATTGTAACCTAAATAAAATTTTGTAAAAAAAAACAATTTATCGTTCATATTAACTTTTAATTGTTTACTAATTGGAAATGACACAAAATTATTGACATAAACTAGAATTCTGAAATTTCATATATTCATATATATTATATATTTATAAAGTAATTAAATCATTGAAAATTTTTTCAAATAGCTACTTAATTTTGACTATATTTCTTCGAGTTGGATTTTTTCACCCTGGTAAAATCTGCCAAGTTATGGTTCCTCAACCAACTAGTTACATAGAGAACTGCGTTCCAAACGTTCAATGGACGACCAATTAAGAGAAAGTATAGGCAGAGGTGGCGGGAAACAAATGCCTCCCAACTTTCGTGCGTCCATAATTTTTGGACAGTCAGGGGTATGAGAGAAAATCAAGAGCAAAGTTTTGGTAATAGTGACTAGCCCACACAACCGACATAAAGATTAATTGAAGGTAATTTTTCTGATTAACAGGGGATTCTCACGAACCATAGCATTCACATCAAGGGGTTCGCCCGAACCCCTGCGAACCCCCAGGAAAGCACTACTGCGTGTATCTCATAGGAATAGTAATTTAGTAATGGGGTATTAATTGCACGTTACTGATGTTGATAAGCAATCTTGTGGAGCGACGAAGCTGGGGGGCTTTTTTTAAAAGAAACATATTTTTATAGCATAAAAAATATTCTTTGGTAATCTGGTGGGGGGTAATGCATACCCCGCACCCCCTAGATCCGTCGCTGACAACTACCTCCCAACGGTCATCAAGTTTTAAGAGGAAAAAGTATGAAATTAAGTGTTTGAAAGATTTATTTAAAAAAAGTACCTACGGCTACTATACCCTCTTTCCTCTCTTCGGTCTCCCGGTCATCAAGTTAAAAAAAAAGTATGAAAGTTTTTGCAAATTTTGGACAAACACCTACGACTACCCTCCTCTCCCGGTCATCAGCTTTTCATGAAGAAACATTTTAACGTTACATGGGAGGATACAGAGGGGGTCCTGGGAGTCCAAAACTTTCTTTCGTGGCAAAAAATTACGATATTTAGCACTTTATTTATTTATTCGTGTTTTAAGAAAAAAAACCTGACAGAATGCAGGAGATCATAAACAAATAAGCAAACAAGTAAAGGAAAAAACGAGTTTTTTAACACAAACTTTAATTTCAAATAGTCTTTAGACTATTTGAAATTTAGAAATAAGAATGATGTTCAAATTAAATTTTTTTTAATTGAATCATGTATTGTCATCCAAGATAAAGCTATGCTGAAAATTTCAGCTTCCTAGCTAGTCAAAAAGCTTATTAAATTTTACTTGCAAGATTTGCGTACAGAGAAAGCCACACACACACACAAACCGAGATTGTAACCTAATTAAAAGTTTGTAAAAAAAACAAGAAATTAAAAGAAAGTCTATAACGAACTTACAATATTCCGCTAATTATAATGACTAGCAATAGTTAATTTTAGACAATAATAATAGTTACATGGTCCAAACGCTTAGACCTAGCTTTAGCTTTAACTGGTACAGAATAACTAAAATATCATTCAATCAATGAATGTGAATATTTATAGAGGGCCTACTGCAGAACTCGGTTGGGTTGATCTTTTACATGCTCCACGGAGAAACAATTAACCCGTTAAATTTTTCCATTTAGTATACTATACAGCATCCGCGAGAGCGGTTTTGCACTTAAACGAGCGGGGGGCAGATTTCCGGATTAATAATTAACAATTATTTGTAGGGAATTTCAAATGCTGTACATGCAGCAAAGAACTGCAGCCATAGCATCTTTACTAACGGATTTACGTCATTTCGACAACGCGAAAATAATCCAAAATTGAAAAAAAACGCCATCTTTGAACGCCCATAAATCCATATCCGGAATACAAATTCGAAAAGTTCTCCCCCATCAGATGGTCCGATTTAGCTGCAGAAAAGCCTGTGTTATCGGTAGTGGAAAACAATACAAATGTAAAGCACTTTATGAAGTGACGCTTCACTAGAGCTAAAGATCTAATTGGAATGTTGAATTTGTTGACAGTTTTCCCATGACGGGAGCAATCAATGTCTTGCTAGAATTGGCAAAACACTTTAGGCACTATAGCTAATAAAATTAACCTGATTTCATCTTCTGTATCGCAACCTTCGGGATGAATTAAAAGAATTTAACAAGCTTGAGAGTTGTAGAACCTAGAGCTTCAGCCTTATTTGCTTAAAATCGTCGCTCAGATTCTATAGTCATTTAATGTCTTATTTTTTGCTCAGGAAAATCACAAGCGATGTTAACATATGGTCGTTTGTATGATCACCCGATTCCAGCAAAAATTGAAAATTTTTAATGCATTTATTCAAGAATATGGCAGTGATTTTTAGAATGAGTTTTGCTATTTTTTAGACAAACTATTTATTCAACGCCATAGAATTTAGAAAAAATTTATGACGCTTATTAAGCAATTGTTGACATTGAGGCACTGAAAAAATATGTCCGGTTTAAATAAACTCAGAGTTTCCAGTCTTATTAAAGAAGTTTAAAGACTTTACCACCTTTTTCAACGCATTTATCAATAAATACTATGTCAGTTGACATAGATAATTTAATAAAATGCTTATATGACAAGAGTTTACCAAATGACCCTTACCGTTTAACTTCTATGATAAGTCAGCGAGAAATATTAGGCCTGTGTAAAAAAGTTAGAGAGGTTTTTATGGAGCAAAAAATGTTGCTTGAGTTGAGTGCCCCGATCACTATATGTGGTGACATACATGGACAGTTAGAAGATCTTCTTGAAATATTTTGGATGATGGGTACCCCCTCCAAAAAGAGCTACCTTTTTTTAGGTAAGAACTATAATTCCGACCAACAAAGATTGTCTTTTGACAATTAAAATATTATTTCACTTAAAGGTGATTACGTAGATAGGGGAAGACAATCTCTGGAGTGCATTTGCTTACTTTTTGCATTCAAACTAAAATATCCATCAACGATTTTCTTGTTGAGAGGTAATCACGAAGAAGCGGGTATGAACAAGATTTATGGTTTTTATGACGAATGTAAAAGAAGGTAATTGGATTGTATAGGTATTAAAGTTGAAAATAATTTGCAATTTTTAAAGTTTTAATATACTGCTCAGGTTTAGCATCAAGATGTGGAAAACTTTCGTAGATGTTTTCGACTGCATGCCCGTGGCAGCTGTGGTTGGTGAAAAAATATTTTGCAGCCACGGGGGGATAAGTCCAAGTTTAAAAAGTTTCGATCAAATCCGCAATTTGAAACGACCATGTACAATACCAGACAAAGGTCTTTTGTGCGATTTGCTGTGGTCAGATCCGAGAACCGAATGTCCTCGCTCGACCGGTTGGCAACCAAACGTAGACAGGGGAATCTCTTTTACGTTTGGAGAAGATGTTGTTCAAAATTTTATTGAGGTGCGTTTTTAGTGAGTTAATTTAAAAACTGTACAGTTTTTGTTTGTTTTTAAATCTCGAGGATGATAATTTTCAGACATTTCACATGGATCTAATATGTCGAGCTCACGAAGTTGTCCAAGATGGCTACGAATTTTTCGCCGACAAACGACTGGTCACTGTCTTTTCTGCACCTCTGTACACTGGACAATACGATAATGACGGAGCCATATTGAACATAGATGAAAATTTGTGCTGCCGAGTTTGCGTTATGAAACCGGTCAGAAAACCGAATCAACTAGTTGTTACATTGGATACATCGTGACTCATCTGCCCGTTTCGCGCCAATCATTCTTGTTCTACTAGTTATTTTTTTATTGAGTACTATTTATGTTAGTTTTTTTTATTATTATTATATTTGTTACTATTATTATTATGTAAGTTGTCAAAAAATATAAGAATCAACATTGATTACTTTTTAGAGTTCTATGCTGATTGTACGTGCAGGTACAAGGCTATAAGTTAGATAACGGTTTCAATAAAGTCAAGTTTCAGTAAATCAACGTTCGCTTTTGCATGGGTTAACAAAACACTTCATATATATTTTTTTTAAGAACCTGGTATTCTCAGGTTCACTTCTACTTGAGTTTGTTTCTTTGTAAAACGATGAACAAAACAGTTGTAGACTGTTTTTATTACAATTTCTCCTGAGACGTTATTTCATTGGCGGGGGCAGCATGTTGAAGGGGTCCACACGTTCAAACTTTTTTATCATAATGCTATTCCTGTCAAGAAAAGCTAATGACCAGGGGAGAAGTGGGTAGTGGAAGGTACTTTTCCCAAAATTTTTTCTAAAAACTTCTAAACGTTTTCTGTCAGAAAAATCTGATGACCGAGTGGGAGGGGTAGTCTGACCCAGTCGAAGGTATTTCTCTCAACAGTTTTATAAAAACCTCTGCACTTTTCCTGTAAACAAGCTGATGACAGGGAGTACCTAGTTGGAGGTGAGTCTTAACCAGAAATTTTAAACTGGGGAGCCCTGGAGTTTTGGGGGGAAACTGAATAATTTTCTGTTTAAATTAAGTTGCATGTTCCAGCAAATCGACCAAATCAGGTTTAGCGATTGGAACAATTTTAATCTACAATATGTCTAAGCTCGAGAAATTCATGAAACATGTACACTAAACATTGACAAATTTTAAAACAATTATAATTCACACAAAAATCGCCACCATAAAAATACATCTTATGGGGTCATTATGTCAGAGAATAATAAGACGTGATTTCAGGGCAAACTTCTCTGCTAAGATGTTCAGATTCATTTTGGGCGCAATAAGATTTTTCTCAAAAGTCAAAAAGGCCAGTTGGATATTACGCGCGTGATTCGTTGATCGACGACAAAGCCGCAGGATCAGCTTGAAACTCCTTTCCTACCTAGCAGTCGACACACCAATAAGGCACACTCCGGTATACAGCTGGTAAATAATTAGAAAAACACTATACAGTACAGTAGCGTTGCATGTGTTGCATCTTCAGTTATTTTGACAGTGACAAGCCGAATTCCGGCTTTGAACCTTTCTTGAGCAACCGCGTTGTTGCTTCACTCAGCTTCAACCGATCCATCAGTCGGAGCTTTATTTGAATTGTCCACAATTTCGAGGACCTGTTAAATTTCAACTCTTTCTGCTTTTGAAACCATTGCCGGTTTCTAGCGGGCAGTCAGGGCCGTCAAGACGGGGGGCTGGCGGGGATATCGCCCTGGGTCACCCGCTGGTTTTAGGGCCCACCACGACTAAGATTCAAACATACCGTAAAAAGGGGTGTTTTTGCCCTTGCGGTAGGTCGAAAAGGTAAACCAGCTGCCGGGCTTTTGTTGAGTTTGAAAAAATTCTCCCTTAAAAAATAGCCCAAGGTGATATTTTAATTTTACCCCATTATACAACCGTTATTCTTCAACTTAATTTCCTTCTCTTGCCGGAGTATGAAAAGCAAACTTAAACTATAATAAAATCCATCAAACTGTAATGTTTCGCATTATCTTCACATTATCCTCGTGGTCTACAAATTGATTTGAACTTTAATTAAGCCAGATATTCTTCCAGTCTAGATTAGATCATTAATTTTTATCTTCTTCGCCTCTGTTCTCCCTTTCACAACTTTAAACTTCTTCAGAAACATCGACATCTTTGTTTTCTTCACTTCGTATCAGTTTTGATTGTAAAAAAAAGCACCACTGTGAACTTTGACACAGTCATTTATTGTAATTTTTAAAAACTTGTCTTATTCCAATTATCCGAAACTCACTATAAATCGAAAATATTTAATTAAATTAAATCTAGTCATGGGGAAAATCCGCAAAATTCACAAAAATACTATCACTAAAATTGAACATTTGTGCAAAATTTCAAAATCATTGGATAATGGAAAAGGGTTCAAAATTGGTAAATTAAAAATAGTCCGATTATGGGTCCGATTAACGTGACGAAGCAAATAAGACTAGTAAAAAAAGAGGAAAGCACCACTGTTAACTTTGACACAGTCATTTATTGTAATTTGGTGTTTATTAGTTTATCTGCAAGCTTTAAAAACAATTTTTAATAACTATTTTCTGACTACTGCAATAAGCTTTTAATTTTTATTATTGACTAGCGGACGTACCCGGCGTTGCCCGGGGTTTTTAAAGGTTTTTCTAATGCTTGTCTCTCTCGCTCCCGTTTCCTTCCCCGCTTGTTTTCCCGCTCCCGGTCGCTTTCCCGTTCCTGCTTGCTCTCCCGTTCTCAGTCGGTTTTTCCTCCCGGTCGCTTTCCCGTTCCCGGTCGGTTTTTTGCTCCAGGCCGTTTTTCCGCTCCCAGACGCTTTCCCGTTTCCGGTTTTTCCCCACTCCCGGTCGATTTCTCGTTCCGGGTTGCTTTCCCGCTCCCGGTCACTTTTCCTCTCTCGGTCGCCTTTACGCTCCCGGTTGT
This sequence comes from Erpobdella octoculata, assembly GCA_963978895.1. NCBI lineage: Eukaryota > Metazoa > Annelida > Clitellata > Hirudinida > Erpobdellidae > Erpobdella > Erpobdella octoculata. The sequence continues at coordinate 28,884,179 of OZ022243.1, read as the reverse complement.
AAAAAAACACATACATACATACATACATACATACATACATACATACATACATACATACATACATACATACATACATACATACATACATACATACATACATACATACATACATACATACATACATACATACATACATACATACATACATACATACATACATACATACATACATACATACATACATACATACATACATACATACATACATACATACATACATACATACATACATACATACATACATACATACATACATACATACATACATACATACATACATACATACATACATACATACATACATACATACATACATACATACATACATACATACATACATACATACATACATACATACATACATACATACCTACATACATACATACATACATACATACATACATACATACATACATACATACATACATACATACATACATACATACATACATACATACAAAAATACATACATACATACATACATACATACATACATACATACATACATACATACATACATACATACATACATACATACGTGCTCTGATTCAGAAGCAGATGTAAATTCAGAACCCAAGACAAGAATTAAATTTCCGAAAGCAATTGACACTTCAGCTTGGTCAACATTAGACTTGGAGTTGACGAGATTACTCATAGCCCAGTTGAGGGAGAATCCACAACTCGATATGAAAACCTTCTCAGAAATTATCTACAAAAAATGTTTTGATTCATTTGGTGTGGTCCAGAAAAACCCGGTTCACACGCATGCAGCAGTATCCAGACGGCAGAGAGAAATTGAAAAATTAAAGAAGGAGCGAAAGAAACTCAGGCGACAATGGAGAATCGCAGAGGGGGTCGAAAAAGTTGGTCTGTCTGAACTGTGGCGGGATGTAAAAAATCGGCTCCGGGCTCTCAGGGCTGCAGAAAGACTCCGGAAAAAGAAAAGTGAGCAAAAGAAAGCCAGATGCAAATTCATGGAAAATCCATTTTGCTTCGGAAAAAGTTTGCTGGATCCACCAAAATCTGGCACTCTTCGAGCGACAAAACAAGAATTAGATGATCACTTCCGTTTGGCGTACAAAGATCCTCTTAGCGATTCAGAGCTGCCGGAAAGAACCGATTTTCCCGAAGTACAGTTGCCGAAAGTGGCTTTCGACGGTGGAGAGATAAAGATGAATGAAGTATCTCAGTTTCTAAAAAAAACGAGGAACAAATCTGCCCCAGGTCCCAACGGCATTCCATATTTGTTATACAAGAGATGTCCAGGCGTGCAAAAGCTGCTCTACAACCGTTTAAAGATTGCATGGCGATCTAGATGCGTAGATAGGGAATGGCAGAAGGCGGAGGGAGTTTTCATCCCCAAAGAAAAAGATTCGGTCAATATCAACCAATTCCGACCAATCTCACTTTTGAACGTGGAGGGAAAAATATTTTTCGCTGTTCTGGCCAAGAGGCTCACGGATTTTGCAATTCGTAATGAGTACATTGACAGATCCGTGCAAAAAGGAGGAGTCCCCGGAGTACCGGGATGTATCGAGCACTCATCCATGATTTGGGAGGCCATCAAAAGAGCAAAACAAAACCAACTCAGCCTGCATGTGGTCTGGCTTGATTTAGCAAACGCGTACGGGACTGTTCGCCATCAATTGCTCTGGAAGACACTCAAAAGGCACAATGTTCCAGAATTCCTCATCGATGTTCTGCAACAGTATTTTCGCCGTTTTAGGGTACGTCTGTCAACATCGACGTGCTCCACAGAGTGGTTCAACTTGCGGGTCGGAATTGCTATGGGGTGTTCAATTTCTCCCATCCTATTTGTTCTGGCTATGCAATTATTGCTCGGTTCGATTGCATCTGGAGTTCAGGATGTTTACCTGGGAAAAGGAATTTTCATGCCATCAATAAAAGCCTTCATGGACGACACTACTCTTATCTTGAATCACTGCGGCGAAATGCGCCGTATTCTTCAAAATTTCAACGACTTGTTGTCCTGGTGTGGAATGAAGTTCAAGCCAGCCAAATCGAGAAGCCTTTCTTTGCGACATGGAGAGATTGATGGTTTTGTCTCATTCTCGGTGGCTGGTTGCAAAATCCCAACAATCCAGCAAGAGCCTGTGAAAAGCTTGGGAAGATGGTACAACGTCTCCATGAATGATGTGAATCGGAGCAGCATCGTTCTGCAGGGCTTGGTTGAGGACCTGAGGAAAATCAATTCAACCGAGCTGCAGGGAAAGTTCAAGGTATGGCTGGTACAGTTTGTTTTGATACCGAGGTTGCTATGGCCATTAACAATCTATGAGATATGTTTATCTCACGTGGAGCGAATGGAGAAGAAAATGAACTGCTGCATTCGGAAATGGCTAGGACTTCCACCGGCGTTAACAACTTTAGCTCTATATAGTAAGTCAGCTAAGTTAGCTCTTCCATTCAAGTCTCTAGTAGAAGAGTACAAGATTAGCAAGATACGGACACAGTTGATGCTGGACAACTCTTCAGACCAATGTATCGTGAACGTGGGCCCATCAGTTGGATCGGGAAAAGGCTGGACTGCAGGGAGGGACATCCGTGAAGCCGAGGGATCTTTGCAATGGTCTGAAAAGCTCGGAGCAGTGCAACCGGGACGGCTCGGTCTGGGTTGGTTCCATCATGTGTGGTGGTCTAAGGCCTCGTCGCAGGAAAGGACAAACCTGATTATTCAAGACAGAAGGCGAGCAATGGAGTTGGAAAGAGTGCAGTTAGGTGCTCAGATGTCGCAACAGGGCGATTGGACTAGATGGGAGGCGGCAGTTCAACATTCGATGACATGGAATGATTTGTGGCGTTACTCGCCCATCCGCCTATCTTTCGTGATTAGAGCGATGTATGATCAACTGCCGACAGCTTCGAACTTAGTGAAGTGGGGAAAGCTTGAAAATGAAGCCTGCAAGCTGTGTGAGAAAACAGAAACTCTGATTCATATTCTCTCATGTTGTCCGTATGCTTTGGCAAAGGGAAGATACACGTGGCGCCACAATGAGGTTCTAAGAGAGATACTGGGCATTATCAAGGAGAACTGCAGACTAGCCAATTCGATGCAGTTGTGCCCCAGAAGAAAAGTTTATTTCTTGAGAAAAGGCTTGCAGCACTTGGGCCGCAGAAAGGCAAGTACGAGAAGAGAATCGTTGCTTGATGCGGCAAATGACTGGAGGATATCAGCAGACTTAAAAGATGAAGACTGCTTTCCGGAATTGGTTCGCAGCAGCGGATTGAGACCGGACATTGTCATTTTTTCCAGTTTGGCCAAGATGTTGCTGTTCATCGAATTGACAGTGCCATGGGAAAGCAACATGGAAGCCTCAAATATCTTGAAAGAAGAACGTTACAGAATCCTTGCCCAAGATTTGGAGCGTGCGGGGTATAGAGTCGAGATTTTTCCAGTTGAAGTAGGCGCCAGGGGTTTAGCCGGTCGCTCACTCGTCAAATTGCTTGTGGCTCTCGGAATGTCGGGTCGGAAAAAAACTCAAGCTATCAAGAAAATAGCTGAAAGAGCAGAAACAGCTTCTTTTTGGATATGGATGCAAAGGAATGAAAAAGGAGATAATAAATTTAAACAGCCACTTCTGGCTTCCGTACAACAGTGTTAGCTCCTCCTTTGTTTACAAGTTCAGGGACGAAGTCGCGTTATGGCTGCCGGCGAAAGTTTCGGTTGTTTGCAATAGAAGGAAAGTTGCTGGCGTTTAGAAAATAATCGAAACAATGTTTCCTGCCATTATGGTTTGTGGTGTTTCTCGTTTGGTGAAAGTGGTGGCATGGCTCGAAGTTCCGGAGGTGAATGTTTCTTTCGGTCTCGGAATCTGGCGGTTTGGTGGATGCTACAGTTACTACATGCTCAAGTTCCGGCGTTTGAAAGACAGTTTCTCATCTTGTTACAGTTGCTTGACGGTTTCAAAATGACTTCTTGGTTCTGGTACTTTGAAGATTTGCCGGTTATCTGGTTCTGGTCGGAAACGGCATGTGATACACAAATTTCGTCAGGGGGTGGCCGTCTGATCAACGGTCGTGGCCCGCCCTCCCGTGGTAGCGTCAGGAAAAGGGCCGAAACGCTGGGAGGGTCTTCCTCTGAAGACCTCTGACGAACTTGCTCGAAGAAGAGTTTTCACATACATACATACATACATACATACATACCTACATAGATACATACACACATACATACTTTGAATGAGCATTTAGTGCCGAAATATTGTAAAAAAACACATACATACATACATACATAAACACAGACACACATACATGCACATACACATACATACCTACACACATACATACGCACATACATATATATATATATATATATATATAGTTCCCGCTCGCTCACCCGCTCCGCTCCGCTCATTTTGTGACGGATTTCAAAAAAATTTTCTCTATATTTGATTCCCCTTGACTCTCAAGGTTGTGTGAAAATTTCATTACGATCGGATGAATGGTGTAGCAATGCATAAAGGACATATATATATATATACATATATACATATATACAAACATTTATTTTTATATATATAGATTGGTCAAGCTTGTGAATTTTTTGTTGTATGTCTTTTATGCATTGCTACACCATTCATGCGATTGTAATGAAATTTTCACACAACCTTGAGACAAATTTAATTCGGTCACAAAATGAGCGGAGCGGGAAAACGACAGGAAGCGAGAAAGCGACCGAAAACGAGAGAGCAAGCGGGAACGGGAAAGGGAGAGGAAAGCGGTAGCGCAAGCTTGAAAGCGACCTGAAACGGGAGAGCAAGCGGGAACTAAAAAGCGACCGAGAGCGGTAGAACAAGCGGCAAAAAAAACGGGAGCAAGAGAGAAAAACGATAGAAAAACTTCTAAAAACCTCGGGAAACGCCGGGTACCTCGCTAGTAATAATAAAAAAAGTTAAGAGGCCCACCAGAAAATATTGACCCGGGGCCGTTCATCTTCTCGACGGGCCTGCGGGCAGTGGTCCGTCCATTTTTGTGCAAGTAACCGCTTGCATGTGCTGCTTTCAAATGTGCTTGAAACAAAAGTTTTGCCGAAAAACACAATTGTTTATACAGGGTCCGTTATGAAAGTAATGAGCATTGTCTGAGAAAAATAGATTTATTAATAAGACCTCAACAAATGATTGAAATTCTTCAAAATACTCTCCTCTTGCATCAATACACTTGTCAAGACGTGTCTGCCATGCCTGGAAAGCACCTTGGAAGTCCTCAACTGGAATGCCTTTCAGGAACGTTATAACATGACTTTGAATGTTTTTGACGGTCTCCCAATGCTTTTCTTTCAACTCTCTCTTCAGTCGGGGAAACAGAGGAAATATTCACACGGAGCCAAATCGGGACTGTAAAAAGGCTGAGGGACCACTGGTGTGTTGCCGCGGGCAAGAAAGTTGGTAGCGATGAAGGACGTGTGGTTGGGGGCATTGTCATGATGGAGCTTGACCGCGTCTTTGATGTCAGCTCTCACGCGTGCGACCCGGCGTTTCAATCTCTTGATCACCTCCAGTTTACAGTTTCTCCCAGTAGTACAAACTCAAAATGAACAATTCCTCTGGCGTCAAAGAAGACAATGAGCCCGTTGTTGGGCGTCCAGAATGGGGTTTGTCGGCAACCTCCTCCCAGACCTCCTTGAACGCCTTGTGCCACTTCCCGGCCTGTGACTTTGAAATACAGTCGTTCTTGAAGGTCTGTTGAAGCATTTGGAAGGTTTCGGCTGCATTTTTTCCAAGCTTGACGCAAAACTTAATGGCATATCGCTGTTCAAGAAAACGCTCCATCCCGCCGTGTTACAATTCAAAAATAGAGATTTCACGCGGAAGCCCGTAATTTCGCTCACATGGCTCGGAGCAAGCTGGCGACCATTTGCATGTGAAGTTCAGACCCCACGCAACATTTACCAAAAATCTTACCGCGCTCCCATGGATATTCGCATCACAATAAAATCATGCTCATTACTTTCATAACGAACCGTGTATAAACTGAAAAAATTACTTACATTGACCTCTGATTCCATGGCGTAGCCAACCACAAGATGGGTCTGGTGTTTGATTTGGCGTTTGTAACAATGTACGTCCGTAATTCTTCAGCTCATTTGTGTTTTGCAATATTTTTTGAGCGCCTCCATTTCCTCCGCTCATCACACTGGTTTCGTCATAACACTGACTCAAAATACAAGCGGGGTCCAGCTGCTGAACCTGATTATCTGTTAACAACAAACGTGCCAGGCCTTTGGCATTTACCTACCTTACTTTGATCATCAAGAACATGTGCTCTACAATCAACATATCCTCAACATTGCAATGATCTCGCGTTTCATCGCACTTGATCAAATACCAGTTAATGTCAGAACTTTTGCATCTGCTTCTATGTGTCATTCCATAAAAATAAACGCGAGTTTTGTAATTCGTTACAAAGTGCGCTAACGGAAGTAGGCAGCAATACCAAAACTGGGAGCCTGACCAAAACTGGAAAGACGGACTGACTACTGAAAAGCCTGGGCCCCCGGTCCCATAGCTGGTTATAACCAGTGAGTCCAAATATTTTTCTAAAACTTATACAGTTTTCTTGTCTCAAAAAATAACCGGAGTAGAGGGTAATCGGGAGTATTTCTCACAAAAGCAAAACCAATATGAACGGGGACCCACTTTGACTTTGGGCACCCTTTTTCAACTCTTTATGGGACCCACTTCAACGCCAGGAGAACTGACTTCAAAATCAGGCAATGTCAGAGAGCCTTATTGGGGCCAAATTCAACTTTTTGAGCACTTTTTTTCAAACTTATGGGGCCCACTTCAACGCTAGGGGGGTTCACTTCAAAATCAGAAAACCTATTTCAATGCCAGAGGGACCTATTTCGACTTTTTGAAGGCCCTTTTTTCAACCTTATGGAGCCCAACTCAACACCAGGGAGCCTATTTCAATGCCAGGGAAGCTCACTTCAAAATCAGGAAACATATTTCAATGTCAGGGGGCCTACTTCAGCCTTTTGGGAATCTTTTATTCAAACTTATGAGGCCCACTTCAACGCCAGGCTGGCCCACTTTAGGTAGGCAGTGACCTCCCTGTCCTCCCGAAATGACGTCACTGAATATTTCATCATTACTCATCAATTATGAATGAAACTTTCCATTGAAAAATAAAACAAACTTTGAAATATTTATTTTTCGGACTTTGAAGCCGAAGAATTTTAAGAAAAATTAAACTCTAGTAACTGCCGAAGTGACTTTTGGTTTTCTTGGGGGGAACTAGAGCTATTCTAAAAAAATAAATGCCACTTAATAGTCACGGCCTGCAAAATTTACAGCACTTTTACTTAAACAGCCCAGTTTTACTTCAACCGCTAGTTTTTTCCAATTCTGCACATCAAGCATCTAATAATTACGACAACAAATAAATGTAAATGTTTTTTACTGATCGAAAAATACATTGGAAAAAAACCAATAATTTTTTTATCGCTCCAACATTCTACACATTTGAAGGGTGTGCATAGAAACACACAGTCCATAGATGACACACTTGTATACTGTACACGTGCCAGGTTTTTAAACTGGTTAAAAGTTTTAGTCAGCAAGTATTTTCAAAGGCAGACGAGGCTGAAAAAACCTCATTTAAATTTCTAATTCATATTTATGGTGCTTACGTTTTTTTATTTAACCATATAAATCATAAGACATTTAATGTAAACAAATATAGCTAAATCATAAAAGGTAAATCCATATTTTTTGTGCCATCTCCATAATAGAGAGAGCCAAAAAATTTGGTGTTGGGGATGTGATAGAATATATAGCCTAACCACAATAAACTCTTAATTGTAACAAGTCCACCGCCTCGTTCATACTGCAAACTCCAACTAATGTTACTGGGAATGTCCTCGACAATTGGATCTAAGAAGTCGACAGATTGATCCAGATCTGCCCTTTGCAGCATAGTTTTTTCTAAGAGACGTCTTGCGGGTCTGAAATGACGATAGTTATACAGGTTACCAGCCTCTGCCGATGAAAGACCTTTGAATAAGAAATTATCCTGGACGTGACCGTTGACGGTTCTTACGTATGCTCCTCTGGGAGCAACTCTTGTTTCTGTATCAATCCAATCTATAATGCCAATCAAGCGATCTTCTTCTTTAAGTGTTATTGGTTCAGACGAAGCACCAACATCGCCAACTTCTTGTTCGATTTCCGTTTCTTAAAAAAGGTTTTTATAACTTTATAACTTTGTATTTTCACATATTGACAAATTTAGGAAAAAAACATACTTTCCGATCCTTGCTTTTCCTCTTCTTCCTCTTCTTCTTCACCTGCACTACTAAGTTGACCTGTTAACATTCCTTTCGTTTTGCGAACGTCGTTTTTTAATTTCTCCGTCGGTGGATTCAGAAGAGCCCAGTTGATGCAGTCCTGACTGAACAGTGTTCTTCTGTCCATCGATTGGCTCCAGTTTTCAACACCCTGCACAATATAATAGGGCTGGTCCATTGTAGAAATACGTCCCCAATAGAAGAGTTCGTGAAACTTCATTTCGTTTTTCAAGACTTTGAGAGACGTTTCTAGAGCGGATTTATTTTCGCTGGATATTATTATACCATCGTAGCTCAAATTATTGACAAATAAATGCAAAAAGTCGGTGTTCATCACCACTTCGGAACGTCAAAATCAAAACAGTGACAACCGGCAGAATACGCGTTTTCAAATTATAAGCCGTTGATCTCATAACAATGTTGCTGTTTCATAAAAACCAAAATTTTAGACAGCTTAGAAAAATAAGAATTTAAAAAAAAACTACAAAATCTTTAACGCTTAATATTGACTGCTAAATTAGATGTTTAAAACTTTAATAATGTTAATATAAAAGATGTTTATTAGGCGTCATTAATCATGTCCAAGAACATTGAGATCAATTAATTAATTTCATGATCAATCTATACTGATCTCTATATATAATGTCTCTCGGTGCTTAGTGTAAAAAGTAAAGTCGCATCATGGAACCTTTTAAAAATCTCTCCGCTCAGCCGTTGCAGGTGCAGAGAATGTACCTATCGAATTAAAAAATAGCTCTTTCGCTGTGGGATACTTGTACAAAATATCCAGTAATTAAGTTTTTTATCAAGATATTTCAACAACATTATTAATTTCATTTGATGAGCTCACTATACTTACTACTAACTAAGCTTTTAGGAGAAAAAAATGTTTTTTTCCAATGTGACTGATGCATGTGCGTTATTCTGATGACTGATCAGCATTCTTAGCACTGTGAGTTTTAGACAAAAGTTTTTCATTATCTTGACACTTAACGTCCCTAAACTCATCCTTTTTGAAAAGGGATGGAATAAGAGATGTTAAATCAGTTTTTTTGGCAAACGGATTATTAGTTGCAAAAACCCTGTTTAACACGATTACCGTTAAGAAGAGGCTTTCATAGAAAAAACTAGGAAATAACCGACTTTAGTAAAACAAATTAAATTTAAAACCTAAAATTATCTTCAGTGTATATTGATAAGAATATCAGACTCTGAAGCGTGATCTAACCGAAACCAATGAAAGTAAATAAAAAAAAGTAAGTTAATCAGTTTGGGTTCCTCTGCCGTCTGCAAATGTACTAAAAATTTAAAAAAAAATAATATTTAAGTGTAAGTAATAACATTTTTTCAACCAAACATTGATTCCGACGATGGTGAAGAAATTGATGATGGTCAATTTCTGAATTGATTTGATGTAGTTTATGTTAAACTAGCAGTGCCGCAGCGGCTTCGCTCGCATGAAATTAGAGAATTTGAACCGTGCATCCATAGTAGAGTACTGCACGGATCAATTTTTTAGGTCTTGGCTCGGCCCGTCGACAACTTGGCCCAGCCCGTTTCAAAAACCGAAATTCCTGGCCCGGCACGGCCCGTCTAATATGGGCCCGGCCCGTTTTTACAGGCCTAGAAGTTCTATATACTTGATGAAAAACTTCGGCCCGTCCCGCCTTGACTTCAGGTTTAGCCCGGCCCGTCTAAACACCTTAAAATCACTAAAATGTCTATATACTTGGTTAAAAATCTCGGCCCGTCCAACCTTGATTTAAGGTTTGGGCAGGGCCGTATGAAGACCCTAAAATAACGGCTTGGCCCGTCCGTCCGGTGATAAACTGAACTCATCTACTTTTAACCGGCACAAAACCTCAAAATACTAATTTTCATATCTGTAGCACTTACAGTTTTTAAGTAGAAGTTATTTTAAAATCAAATAATCTTTTTTCCACATTTGAGGTCCTGGAAACCAAATTTTCAAAAAATGGTGAAACACGTTTATCATTATTTTTAGAGTAGAATTCAGTAGAAACTAAATACTAATTTTACTTTTGTAGCATTTACAGTTTTTGAGTAGCAGTTACTTTAAAAACCAAGTAACCCTATTTTCCACCCAATATTTGAAATCCTGGAAACCAAATTTTCAAAAAATGTTAAAACACGTATATAATTATTTCTGGAGTAAAAACCAAATACTAATTTTTACTCCTGTAGCATCTACAGTTTTCGAGTAGCAGTTACATTAAAAACTAAATAACCTTATTTTCCACCCCACATTTGAGGTCCTGGAAACCAAATATAAAAAAAATGATAAAACACGTATATCTTTATTTTTAGAATAGAAACTAAATACTAATTTTTATATCTGTGGTATTTACAGTTTTTGAGTAGCAGTTACTTTAAAAAACAAATAACCCTATTTTCCACCCCACATTTGAAGTCCTGGAAACCAAATTTTCAAAAAATGCTAAAACACGTATTTTATTATTTGTGGAGTAGAAACTAAATACTAATTTTTACTCCTGTAGCATTCACAGTATTTGAGTAGCAGCTACTTTAAAAACCAAATAACCCAATTTTCCACCCCACATTTGAGGTCCTGGAAACCAAATATAAAAAAAATGATAAAACACGTATATCTTTATTTTTAGAATAGAAACTAAATACTAATTTTTATATCTGTGGTATTTACAGTTTTTGAGTAGCAGTTACTTTAAAAAACAAATAACCCTATTTTCCACCCCACATTTGAAGTCCTGGAAACCAAATTTTCAAAAAATGCTAAAACACGTATTTTATTATTTGTGGAGTAGAAACTAAATACTAATTTTTACTCCTGTAGCATTCACAGTATTTGAGTAGCAGCTACTTTAAAAACCAAATAACCCAATTTTCCAACCCACATTTGAGGTCCGGGAAACCGAATTTTCAAAAAATGGTAAAACACGTATCTTTTTATTTTTCAAGAAGAATCAATATACCAAATTTCAAAATCTCCTCATTTTTGGTTTTCGAGATATACATTGTTTTAGAAAAAAGTTTGTTTTCCAGTTTCTTACCCTCAGGAGCAAAATTTTCAAAAATCCTTTCTTAGTGGATGCTTACGCAATAAAAGTAATATAAGTTCCAAATTTCACGTTCCTAGGATGAGGCGTTTGAGCTCGGCGTTGATTATCAGTCAGTCAGTCAGTCAGTCAGTCAGGACATGTTCTTTTATATATATAGATTAACAATTGCTTCAAAATTGCTAGATGTTAAAGAACTGTTTTTTGTCCTTGACGTCAAAAATAGATAAAGTTGTTTGGAAAAAATAGCTAAATTATGATTTGATTTGAAAGTTTCATTCACAAGATAATTTACTGATCCACTTAGATCTAAAATTTCCATACTTAGAAAAAAACTAAACTGGAAAAAATTCTTTCAGACAATTATTGCACTTTGGTAACAGCTGAAGCAGCTTTGAATATTGCACTTAAAGAGCACATATTTCAAGGTTGTCATTTTGGGACACAGATGGAAGTTTTTTCTTATGGATATTGGATAAGCGTAGTTCACTTGATTTTGCCGTTATCTATTTTTCTACACTTGTAATTTTCTGTTGTATTTACTTTAGCTAAACACATTTATAAATTCAGCACAAAAGCTCTATATAAACGACAACCTTTTGACCACTGACGGTAACGAGACTGAAGATAGTGATGTTTTAACGTCAGAACAAATGTCAGGCAGCATTACAGACCGGCTATGGACTGAACTAAAAAAAAGTACAAAAGTACAAACCCACACTTTTTTGACAAGAAAATAATTTGTAATTTGAGCGAGTAGCCAGAGGTAGATGGGAGTATTTTTTTTAAACCATTGGTCACACGGGTCATTGAGTCAAGGTTCTGGAAATTTTACATAAAGCATCATCGAGAGTTCTACAAGCTAGTCTACAGGCAAAAAAACTTTTCTGCAGGAAGTTAAATTTTTTATAAAAATCAGATCAGAAATGAAACTCTTTCAAAAAATTTTTGTTTAAAAAGCTATTTCACTAAAATAAATGATTACAAGTATTTATGTTAAATTGCATTCATGTCCTGGCCAAGAAACCCGATCTCAATCCCAAAACCCCGGGATTGACAAATTTTCAATTCCGGGATTTGTAATCGCTAGTTTGCAATAAATTGAGATTTTTATCAGTTGGTTTTTAATCTTAAAAAAATCAAATTTGTGGTGCTGTAGTGGCGGATTTCATTAAATTTGCTTATATATAAAAATTTTTTATGGTTATCAAATGCCATTTTGTTTTTGTTGACTATTTTTATAATAACGGGCTCCGTATTTTAAAACTTCCGTCATTTTTGACGGGCTATCTCTAGTATATATATATATATATATATATATATATATATATATATATATATATATATATATATATATATATATATATATATATATATATATATACAAGTGAAACAACTTTTGATAAATAATAATTATTCTAATTCTATTGTTGATGCAACTATAAATAAATTTATGTCACGTATTACTGATAAAAAACATGTTTCAAAACCTAATACCAATAACTCATCAAATTCCTGTATAATTCCATTATATTATGCTAATCAGATGTCTAATAATTATAAAATAGATGAAAAAGTGTTGAAAAACATTGTGTATGATAATATTAAGGTTGTAGATAAAGATAATACACTCAAGTTACACATCTATTATAATAATGGAAAAACTCATAATCTTTTAATTAAAAATAGTATAAATAATGTTTCTAGCCCTGTAGCACAAACCAACCTAGTGTACCAATTTTCGTGTCCGTTTCCACATGGTCAGGTGGAAAAATACATTGGTCATACTAGAACTACTCTGTCTCGTAGATTGACTATGCATTGTCAAAGTGGTGCCATATACCAACATATGTCAACACAACATTCAATCAAACCATCACATAAATTTCTAATTGATAACACCAGTATACTAATGAAAGAAAATCAACCCATTAAGTTAAAATTAAAAGAAGCTTTAGCTATTAATAAATGTAAGCCTTTAATTAATAAACAATGGTATTCTTTTGATTTAACTCTTAAACTTTTTGGTTCTCTAAATAGTAATAAAACTAATAATAATAATAATAATAAATGTTTTAACTCATTTACAACTTCTGTTAAAAATATGCATGTTAATAGTGCCAATGTTTCTTCAGGTATTTCTTCGTTGAATGAATGTTTTGTACCAGACGTTTGTGTTTCAAAGGTTATAGATAATGTATGTGATTCTTCTTCCAGTCACGTCCTTGAAGTTGACTGTAATTCCGTTGTTAAAGGCTTTACTAACTGATCTTAATTATTTAGTTATTACTGTTATTATTATAATTATTTTAATTTAAATATTTTTTATGTTGTTACATTTGTATATAATGAATTTAAATTTTATTTAAATTGTATTTTAATTCCTTTCAATTAGTTGTATCTTTTACCATTTAGTCACTGCATTTTATTTTAAAAAGTTAAACGGCTCTGATGATGGCAAAAAATTGCCGAAATAGATCTATTAGCCTATAAGATTATGGAGTTTGTGTTTGGGAATAAATTATTTTTAAACCGATTTAGAGTATTGGAAAAAATTAAAAATAAAATCGATTCAGCCAAGTGCGCCACTTTTTTCAATCGAGTTTGCCTAAAAGAATATATATATATATATATATATATATATATATATATATAGATTATTCACTCTCTCTCCCCTCTTTTTTTCTACGCTCTCTAACATTTGATCCCCACAGACAAACTAACTAACAAACAGAGAGACGAGTGAAGTTAAATAAAAGCATTTAAAAAAAGAAGAGCAAATTGGTTTAATAGTAAAAATATACAGTATTAGAATATGGAGTTTAGTTATATTAAAGGAGAAAAATAACAATGGCATGAAAAAGTTACACCAATTCACATATTTTGTATGTTTAATGAAACATGAACAATTATTTCTGAATTGTAAATATTTTCCACCCCCAGAATTATTACATCAATATGAATCAATGAAATCATAAATTTCAAGTGAAAAACTATTTCTTTGACATTAAAATTGGAATTTATTACGACTAGAAATACATAAAAAGAGCTGTCCCACGGTGGATAACATTACCTCAGTCAACAGAAAAACATTTATATATAGTTATCTATAGTAAGAATCTCACGTATATAATCATTCAATAAATCTCAGTGGAATTTAAACCGACGTTATTTGAATCGAATTACAACATGGACCACCGATGTAGCATGAATAAAATTACAATAAGAATCGACAAATTGCAAATCGAACAACAAATAAGCTCCAAAGAAGTGTAAATCTAATTCCACCTTGAACCAACACACAAGTTTCAATTAGCTATTAGACAGATAAAATAGATGTTTAACATTAATAAACCAAATAAAACTTTTAAAAAAATAAAATGAGAATGAAACGGTGTCAACGTTTTAAATGGACTTTCTCCTCTGACTGGGATACGCGCTTGCTGTCCGATTTCTTCGATAGTTTCGCTAGGAGTATAAGTGTTGCCACAGCGCAAATGGCCAGCACAACACTTATCACTATCACCCAGTAGAGAGGTTTGAAACGGTCTTCTGGTTCTTTAAAAAAAAATAATTAAACTTACATTTATCTTTCAAAATCAGTGTAAATAAATAAACATTCCAAACTTATTATCTGAGATTGTAACCGATTGAGGAAAAATATGACTCTATTCAATAGTTATTAGTTATAGTTATTTACACTATTTAAAAAATAACAAGCATATTTAAGAAATAATTACTTTGAACCGAGTAAAACTAACCAGTTGTCCAACTTGTCCTTGAACGTGAAGAATCGCATCGGCGATTACCATCTGACAAATACATGTTCGGGTAGCACACGTTGTCAATATTACATGCATCGTTGAGCTGAAATGTTATAAAAGTAAATGCAATGTAAGTTTTACCGTTTTACGGGTATCTTTATAATCTATTTCGAAAATATTTCAAACACAATTACTAACTTTTAGGTTACAGTTATCTGATCTACAGATGAGACACGATCCATCATACATGGTTAAATTTAATTGGTTACTTTCCAGCTCAGTTGTCTCATGCCAGATTTTAACTTTAATGGTAGAATAAACTTTGCTGTTTTGTTTTCTTATTCGGTCAAACAATTTGTCGTCAGCCACACAGTATATTAATCCTGGTTGTATCGGCACAACGTTCAATTTGAATTCTTCTTCTCTGCCGCTCTATTAAAATCAAGAGTTGAAGTTTTTTTTAAATCAAGTTACCTGACGTTTGGTTACAAATTGAATTACAAAATTATTCTTAAGTACCAGCATTCACTTTTACTAAATCTCAATAATCAGTATAACTCTCAATTTTTGGGAAGTTTCTTCCATAAAAATCAACCAACCTTGAAAATCATACTGCCAACGCAGTTCACTGTCATGTTAGGCGTTGAGTGAAGATTTAATATTTCAATTAACAATTTTTGACAAGCATTGGTGTTAAAATCACAAGACAAATCGTTAGATGGATATCTAATCGCTGGTGGTTTTTTAAGATCTACAGAACAATCAATGCCTCCGAATCCTGTTGAAAAGATAAAAACTGTTTCACAGGAGAATTACATACAAGAAATTATACTTAGTTAGTTAAAAGTGGTCCATAATAAACAGACGGAAATAAAAGAACGTTTGGCCTTTTTAGATGAAAAAAATCAATACACGTTTTACAAATTAATAATAGTTTTTTTTTTTTTAATGTTAGAGTAGTTCTGCTTGATGGTGAATGTGAATTACTAAAAATAACGTGCATACCTGTAACACAAACACACGTTCCATTGTTACATTTTCCGCCATTGAGACAAACTGGACATATGACGTTTTTGATTTCATTCAGATCATCCAGTACAGTGTTATTCTCACGAGGGGTTTCTCCGTCGATGACGATGACTTGTTTTTGCATAATTAGGGTGCATTTTTTTTCAAATATGAATAAATATGACTCAACGACTTTCTCGTCTCCGCCGAGCTGTTTATAAAAAAAAATAATTATAAAAATTTAATTAAAAAAAACAACGCATATAAATAAATGTACTAAAAACTTAAAAATAATATTTAAGTGTACGTAATACAATTTTTTGAACCAAACTTTCTAGTATATATATATATATATATATATATATATATATATATATATATATATATATATATATATATATATATATATATATATATATATATATATATATATATATATACTAGAGATAGCCAGTCAAAAACGACGGATTTTTTTTTAATTTTGTTGTTTATTATTTTTCGATTGCAGCGCCACCTCCTTTGATCTTTAGGACTGACAGTGTACAATTTCGTAATAACTTTTATTACACGCCTGCGCGCACTAATTTTAGCAACTGCTGACTGCTGACCACTGCATACATACAGACATAGGAAATTATGTATGTTATGTATCTTATTTGATTTCTAAAAAATTAGTAAACTAGAAACCTTGATTAAGAAAGCAATCGAATATTTTAAAAGAATATTATCAGTTTAAACTTTATAAACATTTTAAATTATTATTATTATTATTTAAAATAACCCAGCCACGAAGTGAAAAATCAAGTAACTTACCTTAACATCATCAATGCAAGACGCTCTTACAGAAAGAAATTGTTCTCCAAGAACTTCATGGCATATAGAAAAAAATGGAGATTTTCTGAACTTTTCATCACACTTTGTTTTGGCCACATCCTCACTGATAACTGTTTTCGTTTCAAACTAGAGGATAACAAGTGTCATAAATGGTTAATAACATTTTTTTGGATAAATGAAAATAATGAAAATTAATCACTATGACAAAAACGTGCCACATCTTCCCTTTTCACTTTCGTTCACATTGACATATTTTTTAAATATGCTTTATTCTTTTGTTAAATAAACTCTTTCTAAACAAATTTGAGTTGTTCTATTTATAGATATTGCATAATTTAGTGATTCATCATTGCGTTATTCTTTGTTCAATTCGGAATCCATTCTTTACAAAACTTTCGTTTGCCTAATATTTTTTAAATTGATCGCGCTAGTGAATCCTGGTGTTAACCCCAGTAGCTCCTGCTCTAAGTAAGAGTCAAGCGCAAGAGTACAGTGGTAAAAAGGCGTGAGGCTGGACCAATAAGAGCAAAGCGTGTCAAATGAATCCGGTAAAAAACAAAGCGCCTCGATTGGATTTCTGGGCAGTCGACAAGACAAGAACATAAGCAGCAATAATATTTATGCAGCCACTTGCATTTGTTAAATATAAGAACAACAAGAAATATGCAGCAAACAATAAAATGCTGAAATTAATTTTGATAAAATTTTAAAAGGTCAAGCTAAAGACGACAACCTTGACGAAATCTTTGCTGTGATTGACGGTGCCGAAAATATAATCCATTGTAATAACACTACTGTCCGAGTCATTTCTAGACATTAATAAAGGCACATCGTTACGGTCATCAACAAGGCGCTTCCTTCTTTTGCTAGCCTTTTTCAAGTCGCAAATGTTCTGCAGTTTTATTATATTTTGGCTGGATGCAGGAAGTGCATAGTCGCAGGAAACTGCAATGCTTCGATCGATGGCGTTAACTTTTTCGCACTGGCACGATGGAAAGTTGAAGACTTCGTTGACGCACGAAGGCAATTTCTGCTGGAAAAAGCTGTTCTCGTATGGCACCCTTGATAATTATAAGATAAGATCAAATATTATCACGCTGACATATGACGTGATGCTAAAAAAACTGATATGCTCAGGTTGATGTTTACATTATAAATTCACTTATACCTAATAGTTGATAGATTATGAATCTAAAAATCAAAAATCAAGAAAAAATCAGAAGCAATTGTTTAATATATGGGCTTTTTTCCTACTCCCCCATTTACTAACTATGTAGGTGTGTGCTGAGTTCTTTACCTGAACACTTCGAAATTAGGTGGAACCACAGTAGCAGCACAAATACCATCATATTCTTCTCTCTTCAAACCATACACGTAGATATGCAAGAATGTCGAGCCAGAAAATGGATAACTAACTGCTTCTATTTTTACTCCTGACACAAATTTGATCTACAAAGTTTAAAATCTAATTGTATTTGGTTGGAGCTAAAGTAAATAAGCAAGCAAATTAATAACATATATTTCATATATAAAAATAATTATAGTTATTCTCTGTACCGCACTAAAACCAGTTAATTAATATATTTTCAGAAATACAATTTTTTTAAATAGTTTTGGAGGATGTTGTAACCCCTAACCCCAGAAATCTTCATTGGGTGCGCCATTTCACTGTACAGAAGAAATACGTTTTATCACGATATTTGGTTTTAATTAAAAAAATTCAAATGTTAACACGACTGGAAAAAAGCGCACGCTTGAATACTCAATGTCAATTTAAAAATGCCAACACAACTTCCAGCTTTTCTAGCAGCATGTGAAAAATGAAAATGTATAGCCTTGCTAATTTATGAGGTTGTCCTTATGGACCTTCATCTAAACTTCAGTGACCCCAATTATATGTGATTGAATATATTTTGGTAAAATTTTTAAGTCATTCAATTTGTTAAGAATATTTTTACAATTCAAGCATCAATAGTACCTGGCTACGCATTGCTGTAGATCAGTTTGACCTTATGAGAAAAAACATGTTTCTAATGTTTAAAATCAGAATGCTTGATGGTTTGCATGGAAAATAAAAAATTGAGTTTTCTGAATTTGCTGCAGATCTACGAGTCTATATTAATACTGTTAAACTCGTCAAAACTTTTCTTATTTGTCTCTATAACTAGAATGCGATAATTCTTCATGTTACTTAGTGAAATCCTGACTTACACCAATGGTCCTAGTTCAGTAATTTAATTTTTTAGCATATAAATAAATGTAAAAAAAATTTAAATTACAGTGTAAGTGTTTCCATTTATTTCCATAACAGCCTGGGGATTGATGTTGTCCTTCATCATTTCAACAGCCAATGGCGTCGCGCGGTGGTCGCAGGCAGTCACACCGATTATGTTATTTCCTGTGAATTTATTTCTAATTAAAAATATTTATTTCAAATTTAATTGTAGTTATTAGCAATTATTTGTAAAACCGACATGTTGAGTGACTAATCTCCGAGTTCAGATAAAACAGAGTTTGTATTTAATATTTTTATTATTATTATGAATAGTATGAAAAACAATTTTTAAAGTGGTTAAACGATTAAAAGAGCTTCAAAACTACTGTTTATTGATGATGATTGTTCTCTAGATCCTGCACCAACCTGGCTGATTAAGAAATTTGCAACGGAGTTGTCGCCATTTCTCGCTCTTCTGTTTAACACCTCTCTTCAAAGTGGTATCTTTCCAAAAATGTTTGGGTCTGCGATTGTCACTCCAGTACTTAAGAAATCTACGCTTGATCCACTAGATCCTAAAAACTATCGGCCTATATCTAATCTTTCATTTATTTCTAAACTGCTGGAACGTGCAGTGAATGATCAACTTGGATGCTACTTATCTGAGCACTCTCTTCTTCCTCCAGTTCAGTCTGCTTACCGCACCTATCACTCCGTTGAAACCGTTATACTGGGTGTTCTGTCGGACGTGTTCTGTGCTACTGACAATGGCTTAGTCACATTGCTTTGTCTCCTTGACCTCAGTGCAGCGTTTGATACCGTGGACCACTCTATTTTGCTAGAGAGGCTTCATCGAAAATATGGCCTGGACGGAACTGCCCTAGCATGGTTTTGTTCCTATCTCTCAAATCGTTCTGTCTCTACTACTTTTGCAAATCAGATTTCCTTTTCAAGAAATGTTGAATTTGGTGTGCCACAGGGCTCTGTCCTTGGTCCCGTCCTCTTTGTGATGTACACTGCTGATGCTATCTCTATTGCTGAAAAGCATGGTTTTTCCGTACATGCCTATGCAGATGACTTGCAATTGTATGACCACAGTTCTGTGGCAAATTGTGGCACTCTTGTGTCACGCCTGTCATCTTGTGTAGATGATATAAAAAATTGGATGACATCAAACTGACTTTGTCTAAACACTGCCAAAACTGAAATCATCTGGCTCGGAACTTCTGGAAGAGTGAAAAAATGTCCAGCTGGATCACTACTAATTGCTGGGTCAAAGATAGACATCTCTTCTACTGTACGTGACCTTGGTGTCATAATCAGTTCTGACCTCTCTTTTCACCCACATGTTGCAAATATCGAACGGCTTTGCCAATACCACCTTAGGCAGATACGCATCCTCAGAAGATCTCTTACACCTGGCTCGGTGCACACTCTTGTTCGAGCATTAATTCACTCTCGTTTGGACTTCTGCAATGCCATCCTAGCAAACTCTCCAACTTATCTATTCACGCAACTTCAATCTGTACTCCGCTCAGCCGCAAGGATCATTCCCCGGGAGCCAAAATCAGCCAGTGTCACTGACCTCATCCGAAATCGACTTCACTGGCTGCCTGTTAAGAGTCGGGTTCTTTTTAAATTGAACGTGCTCACTTTCAAGAGTCTTCGTGGACATGCTCCAGTCTACCTCTCGGAGGCTATCGGCAAATCATTGATGAATGATACGAGAACCTCTCTTCGCTCAGCCGCGCTTCAACATCTGCTGGTGCCAAGAATAAAAACATCAATAGGCCATAGAGGTTTCTTCTTCTCTGCTCCAACTGCCTGGAACAACTTGCCAATTCAACTTCGAAGCTGTGAAAGCTCCCTCCATACTTTCAAAGCATCTTTGAAAACTGTACTTTTTCGATAATTAATTATTTTTTACTGTTATTTTATTTTCATTTTACTTTTTTTATTCTTTATCGAACGAGTGGCGCAGCGCATTTGTGAAGCGCCTGCGCTTGAATTTGCGCGATACAAATAAACAGAGAATAGAATAGAATAGAATGATTGTAAGAGAAGAAAAGAAATGTTTTAGGCAATCTACAAAACTCCGTTTCAGATTAGATGTGGCAAGCTTAATTGCTAACGGAAGGTCGTTACACGTCTTGAGCCCAATAACTCCAAAAGATCTGCTACCAAGTGATGCTCGACGTGAAACAGGCACGACGAAATGTCCGGAAAACGACTATCTGAGTCGTCTAGAACCAGTGACGGGCTGGCTGGTTGAATGTCTCTTCCACGGATGGGTAAAAACCTGCTCAGGCTCGTAATCTGCTTAAGAATGGAGAATCAAGAGCGGATGGTGTTGAGAACATGTGATTGCATGGTAAAGTCGAAATTCATGAAAACTCCGAGGTTTCTGACCCTGGATCAATGGCGGATCTAGAAATGTTTTTTGGGGATGGGCGAGAATTCTGTTTTTCTCTCATAACATTAAACACCATTTTCAATGTTAGGCCTACAATTTCTAGTATCTTCTCTCATTCTGTCTCGAATCGACTATTGCAGTTCTCTCTGTTATGATCTCCCTGACACTATCCTTCATCCTCTTCCTAAAGCCTTTAATTGTGCTGCACGCTTAGTTTCTCGCACCTCTTACTTTTATCATATCTCTCCATCTCTTGTTCTTCTCTATTGGCTTCCTCTTAAACATAGGGTGATTTTTTAAATTTGCTTACTAATGTTTAAAATCACAAATTGCCCTTCTCCACTCTACTTAACAAACTTAATAAAAGTCTCTCCTACGTCTGGTCTTCGTTCATCCTCTCTTAGTCACTTCCATATCTTTACTGTTAAGCATTTTTTTGCTAAACGCTCTTTTTCCTACTCTGGTCCCTTTCTCTGGAACTCTCTTCCTACTTCTCTTACTAATTCAACTTCTCTCACTGTTTTCCGTCGTGGACTGTTTAATCAGTTTATGTCCGAGCGCTATTGAACGCCAAGCAAATAGCGCTATACAAATTTAATCGATTGATTGATTGACAAGCAGAAGAAAATATTGGTTTAAAAGTGAAACAATAAATAATGACCAAAGACATTTGAAAATTTACTAACTGTCATTAATTTAAATGATTTGAAATTCAATTTCAAATTGTGTTTGGGTAAAATGATAGATTTTAGTTTCTAAGAATATTTATTTGCCAAAATATGTAGCAACATGATTTTTGGCTAAAAAACTAAAAAATACTATTAAATTAATGCCTTTGGGGAGGCCATTCGTAGATCCCACACTGCTGTGAATGATTGACTAAATTCGATGCCGCAAATGTTAATAGGATTTGTTAGGATATGATGGAGATGACGCCTAGACGAACACCACATGGCCTCACGTTTTTCCGAGTTTCAGTTGGTGGGTTGGCTCACTGGAACCACGAACCACGAACACTTTTGGATCAGCCATCTTGTCAGGATTGAAAAACACAAGCGAGAACAATGCCGATGAACGGAGCTTACTTCGAAACGAGTCCAGGTCAAGACAATTCCATCTGCGACGAGGTCCTGTGGAGTCAAAAAAACAGGACGATTGTGCGGACCAATATAAGAGATAATGGTCAAAAATCCCGATATGAAAGCACCTACTGTGGTGCTGACGGATGACCACGCCGAGGACCCGCCGCGAGTGTGGATGGGTCCAGTGAAAACGTGCGACGAGAGAGTGTCGTGGAATGAGCGAGTTGTGGGATTACCAAATATTACTATTATTATTTTTGATGGTAATGCTTTGCAATAAAAATTCATGTTCAATTGATAATTTTATTAAAAAAAATACAATTCCCCCTCAATGTTTTTTTTATCGTACGCTCTATGTGATTTCAACACCAAGATCTTTCTATAAAAATATTTTGACATAAATTTGGAAACTTCATGAATTCCGTTATTGATTTATTTTATGCAAATCTGAAATAATTGAAAATGATTATTCTTTATTCTTTATTCTCACCTTCACGAGCAATCAGACCACAATTGCACGTCACATGACCACTTCCGCACGGTATCTGACGGACCTGAATCTTAGCGAAACCGAAATAGAAATCGAATTTAAAAAACATCAGTAAATCTAAATAACATTTATAAAAGTCAAATAAAAACCAAAAATCAAATACTTGAAACGATCTTCCTTTTGCCGACAGAAGATTGAAATCTCCGGTAAAGTAATTGTCAAATTTAACTTCACTGGGTGGAATTGAGAGTTGTTAACATATATTAATTTATTACGTTTATTTTGAAAACATTTTTTAAACAAAAGAAAAACAACCTGAAACCCTTGTCGTGTTACTTATATTACCAGTGGCGGATTCAATGAGGGGGAGATTGTGATATGGCATCTCCTCCCTCTTGTTTATTAAAATAAAAGCAGCTCTTTCTCTTTTTCCTCTCGTTTAACCCATATATATAGAATATTCTTTAACCACTCACAAAAAAAATCATAATTTGCAAGACCCGCCTCTATGTTCTGCTCATTTCAACACAATAAAACACAATGCCGAGAATGTATGTATTTTATGTATTATACATAAAACCCTGTAAACACATTCATCGATGTATTCCTACATGAAAGTGTATAAAGTGCCATGGAAAATTTAAAACCTGAAAGAAGAGAAATGAGGATCTCCCACTGAATAGCAGGTTGGTTGCTTCTGTGGCTCAACAATGTTTACCTTTTCAAAACACGGCTCCAATTAGTCTCTTTTAAACTTATAATTTACAGACTTGTGATAATAAAGTTATTAAAACAAGTTGAATTACTATAAATAAAAAATAAATAAAATCAATAAGATATAAAAACGTTAAATTTAAATACAAATAAAACAATTAACCAGAATCGGACTGATAGTGAAGTTATCGAACAAGCTGGGAATGGCATTTTTAAAAGTGTGAAATTTGATGAAAGTTCTGCTGTATTCAGGTCCAAGCGTGTTTTTGGCGGAAACTTCAATAGGTGGAGATGAGGTGTACGTTACAGCACCAAGTATGTTACCGAAGGAAATGGCACAGTCTGTTGAGCTTAGGCCTTTCTTCGTATTTTCAAAATAGATGTCGTATCTCCTGAGAGAACAGTCCACGGCCTCGTTGCGAAAGCAATGGGCGGTTGTGATTGGGAATGTAGCTTTGAGATTGATTTGGACTATTTCGTCTTGTACCAATCGGATTTCTCTTAGAGGAGTTCCATTTTTGTCCTGATAAAGAAAGCAAAGTGCCTTGCAAATTAAAATGAACCAAATGCTGTTAGGTTTTATACATGAGAACACTGCGTGCGCTCTAAAATAAAACATGCTCCCGAGAGCGGGAAAGCGACCTTCCGGAAACGTGAGACAAGCGGGAACGGAAAAGCGACCCGGAACGTGAGACAAGAGGGAACGGAAAAACGACCGGGAGTGTGAGAGCAAGCGGGGAAAGAAACGAGAGCAAAAGAGAAAACTCTAAAAATCCCGGATAACGCCGGGTATCCCGCTAGTTTTAAATAAAATAACAATAGCAGCACTGCAACCAATCACGTAAAATAAGCTTCGAAAAGAAAACTATCATTTATTAAATAAATATAGTTTTTTAACAAAACTGTTCATCGTTTTTAAAATAACTTTGAAAAATATATAATGAAAATTTAAATTTTTATCGTTTAACATAACTTTAAAGAGTTTAAACTAAACGGATTAGATGTATTCTAGTTCAGTAGGAAAAACGCGAGTCTGGCAAGAACGAAAGTTATTTTAATCAGTTCGAGAATGTTTTGAAAGTAGAATTTAAATGGTTTCAACTTGCAGCACAATTGGTCCGTTTTTTAATCTGTTTAAGTAATAAAGAATGCATTAATTATACTTTAGTTTTGTAATACTTTTAAAATTGATTAAATAAAAATAAAAATTAAATTTTAAAAAGTATGTTACTGTTGTTTACCACATTCTTCTTTTATAATAGTTCATAGTCTTTTACACCAGGTGTTTAAAGACTGAAATGACTGTATGTGGTAAGCACCTAAGTACTTCCTGTCGTGGATCATGTTTGATTTTTTTAACTGCCCCTTCTCCTTTATCCAGGCATGAGACTGGCTCGCAATTAGCCAGGCGGAGTTTCCACATTCCATAGCGATTAACAAATTTATATTAACTTGTTTGATCGTCGGCAAGCGCTGAAGTGCTTGTCATTTTTTTTAAAACTAAGCTACATAAGTCTGCGTTATAGACCTAGCCAGTAAGTGAGTGAGTGAGGGTGGGTGGGAGAATATATAATTAGATAATCGATTTAAGTTTGTGTGCAACTCAGTCTCGCTAATTGCGAGCCAGTCCCAAGCCTGCTTAAAAGAGGAGGGACATTTAAATATGATCTACAACAGGAAGTACTTAGCTGGCTTCCTACACACAGCCATTTCAGTCTTAAAACACCTGGTGTAAAGGACTATAAATAATTATAAAAAAAGTAAATTTAATAAATAATAAACACACTTTAATACTTTAAAAGTTTAATAACCTTTCAACTCCCTCTTAATCAGGCTATAAAACCTGTGCTAAAAGTCATCCGTTCACAAAACCCCTCTATCCCTCTATTTACCTCCCATTCTATTTTTTGTGTTTAAGCCACTAGTCATAATTACTCTCAAAGTCTCAAACACAAAAGCTACTTTGTTTTATTAGACTTGGGAATGTTGCGGCTGGCAGAGCACATGACTTGTGTTGACAACTTCGCGGCACGATTTGAATCTTTGAATCATTTAAAATATGAGACGCTCTATTCTATAAACATGCACCAAGAATCTTATTGTAATTTGTTCTATTTACCTTATCTAGTCGTCATAATCATACGCCACACTTCACACTTGCTTCAATCCATGATATTCAATCTGAGCCATTGATATTTTGTTTTAAGAAAATAAGCTTTTTTTAATTTCGGATGTTGGTGATGACAGCAGTGTGTATTTTAGTAGTGACGAGGAAGGTGATGATAATGATAATAAAGGTGACGAAGACTTGACAAGATTGATGATAATTCTGATGACATATACTTTACTTTACATCATTCTTTGCAGATGAAAAAACACCAATATCATTAGCACTTTTTTTTATAAAAACAGACTAATCATGCAGACATGGATATCGTAATATTAAAAAAAAACTAAATGAGACCTACCACAGGTAGGACACCGAGGTAATAGCCGGTACTTTTGATCCAGTCGGTTTTAGATGACAGCGTCCCATCTTCGAATTTGTAGAAAAGTCTTACGGCACAAATAAGCTAAAAGTAAAGCAAAAAAATCATTGACGATTAATAGCTTATAAATTTTAAAAAATTAAAATAAATTAGTAACCAACTGGTTGTCGCCAGTGAGATACTGGCGATAATAAAAGCATGTTTTACTGCTTACTGATTTGTGAAGTGTCGATTGTAGAAGAAACGCGATAAAAACCGATGATTTCATAATTGTTTAAAAAAAGTAAAAACTGTAAAACACACGATTTTTTTTATAAAAAATAAACAACAAACCTACCGTTTTTCCTAAATGTCCTTGAAGAAATGATTCATCCAGAGTGACATTACTGACGGGAAAATCGTGTTCAAACTTTGCAACTGTGTCGTCGTTCATGCTAAATGAGGTTTCAATCTTTAATTTATTGGTGACATCAGCCGCTAGTTTTTCGTGCTCTTCAATTACGTTAATGTTACAATCAATGGAAAACGACGTCATGTTGAACGATTTTCTTTTACTGATGATTGTTTTGAAACCAGATATGTAAGGCTTGCCGAGAGTTGGTTTGTCGATTTCAGGCAAATCTGGAACAATTAGAAGTTTTAGTTTGCTTAAAAAACCATTTATTATTATTATCATCAACATCATCATCATCTTCATCACCACCACCGTCACCGTCACCATCATCGTCGTCATCGTCATCGTCGTCGTCATCTTCATCACCATCACCATCATCATTATCATCATCATCATCATCATCATCATCATCATCATCATCATCATCATCATCATCATTATCATTATTACTATTATTACTATTATTATTATTAATAATTAGACATTGAAAAAACTGAAAATTACCTAAGCACTTTGAAGTTTTCTTGTTGTAAACCTGATTGGACGAACAGGGGACATACTCCCCCACACAATACGACATCGGACAAGTTGGTGGAATTGCCAGCTGATAAATAAACGAATCGTCGGGGCATTTTCTTATACTGATCGTTTGAGACCAACTGCAGCAGTCACCGGCACTGTTTTTCGCGCAAACTTTCCCGGTTACAAGTTCATCACCTGCGGAAGAAGACAAAATTTGCTATTTTTGTTATACGGGATTAGATTTATGACGGTAACTTACACAAATATATATAAGTTTTCATGAAGATGAATAGCGGTCAGACAAAGCAGGGGTGGATACAGGGAGTGAGTCCTGGTGGTCCGGACCCCCTCCCATTCGTTGAAAAAACTCAAGTCATTTAGCACTTTACAAGCAGATCTGATCCAAAAGCCAAAGAAGGTCAATAAACTTAACTAACCTCATTATTCATGCTAAAAACTGTTACAGAAATTCAGTTTGTAGATGACTTAATATTGATCAAAAGTATATGTCAAACCCTTTAAATCCGACATTATTATAATGACAAAATATTTCCTACCCACCCTATTTGCGAACCCTTCTTTTTGTTAATGCCACCGATATAAATATAATACAACGCACAGTAAATTAGTTTCTAAACTAAAAATTTGTTTCTGGTGATGAATTCAAAACTAAATAAATCAGTAGTTGCAGGGCTGGAGTGAATCGTGCCATGTGCCATGTCCTCTCTGCCCCAAAGCCAACACACGGACACTCATTTTGCGCCACATAAACACGTCACAGAACACTCAAACATATCTACCGTCTAAATTTTCTAATTGACAGATACAGACGTTAATCAAACTACACATCAGCAATCAACAGTAACAATGGTTTGTCCACATAAAAAATAGTAGTCACGTCATTAAGAAAAAATAGCACATCATTAACATAAAAATCAAATAAGTTTTCGATATTAAAATTAGTTTTTATCAATTTTTGTTTAAATAAAATGGGTAACAACCTGTCGGATATTCCCCACTGTACCAGATGCCGAGTTGAGTGCCGCATCTCATATGTTCAACGCATTCGTTTGTTATTTTACCACCCAACTTGAACCATTTGTCTGCAAACACGATTAAAACTGAGCATGAAATGGAAATACTAAAGAAATGATTAATAGTCGTGCCAGTCTGTGTGAACTGGAAAACAATTTGTATCACAGTGTGATGAGATATGTCTCGTTAACACCACAATTTGGCTTTCCTACAAGATTAACACGCCCGAGCCAATTGTGTTAATCATTTCGAAATTCAAAACATCAGCAGTATTTTTTTATTACATTGATTGCCAGTAGAGCAATTTTTTTCAACGAGTGAGATTAGATTTTATTGGATTATTGGATTCCATCGGTCCTAATACTGAGTAACAAATACGATCTTTTGGTGCTCTTTATGCCAACTAAATGGCTGAGAAATATTGATATTTGTAAAATATTCACAAACTCGTTAAAAAATTAAAATGTTATGTTTTTACTACTTTTTACTCCTAATGAAACAGGCATTAATATAATAGCATCTACAGAGTTATAAGGCATCGCATGTGCGTGAGTGAGTGTGTGCTCGAGGTTCACAGATTGAGAAATGTGAACAAAATTTATCATGGATAAATAGAGAGTTAGTCTTCATTGAAGAAAAGGTTTAAAACAACTTAAGAGAAAAAATCAACTCTTTATTTTACATTTTATTGGCAAAAAACGTGAACAAATATTGGAAGACCTTAAGTATAATTATAATCAAATACTTATTTTCATAGCTCACTTTGTTCCAGGTAAGCATCACAAAGAGGGATGTCATCAGGTCTTGTTACTTTACCAGGACTCCTCATGGGATTGGCAGCATCTTCAGCGTCCGCACAGAGATTTGCAACATGCTCTAAGTTAAATAATTTTTTCAATTAAAATAATTTATTTTGTTTATTGTGTGTTGGGAATTTTTAAAATCCTTACATCTAGTTTTCCGATACTTTATTTAAAAATTTGGATTTTCAAAAATGAAAATTTGTTTTAATGAAATGACATTTTTTAAGTTAAAAAATATACATGAACCACATTTCAAATCTCTGAAATTTAGGAAATCTAATCAAAATGCCTCAAACATAAGAGAAACAAAGAAAGAGAAATTAAACCATAATGGATTACATTTATATTACATAGTACATTTCCATTTAATAAAGCCATTTCAATGCCTCTAATGTTTACCTGTCAAGTATTTCATAATTCAGATGATCACACAGCATATTTACCTAATTATCAAAATTGTACATGCATGGAATCTATGATAAATGATATTTATTTATTAATTTTGTTATTTATATTAATAAAAACAAAAACAATTTATTTTTATTTTGAGTATTAAAATTTTTAAATAGTTATAAAAAAATATGATGAATTTTTATAATACATAATTTATAATTCACACTAATTGATTAACTATTTGTTTATCTTATGCTTAAAGAGGAGATGTTAAGTTGCTTCTCCGCTCATCTCAAATTGCAGTTTCAGCGTGTCATGCTGTTCTACAACGTTAATATTCAACTCAACATTATATATGCTTGTAGGTAGACATGGTCAACGTCATCGGCATAGTTCTCACCATTTTCATCATCATCATCACAACCACTATCATCATCATCATCAACAACAACATAATCATCATCAACAACAACATAATCATCATCATCATCGTCATAATCATCAACAACAACAACATAATCATCATCAACAACAACATAATCATCATCATCATTTTCCTCGTCGTCGTCCTCATCATCATCTCAAGTAAGAAAATGTTGGGAGTTATTAATTAAATAACTCGACAAATATGAGAAAATAACAAACAAACAGAATCGGAGAAAGAACGGCTATACAAAAAAATATTGTTTAGTTTTAATCACATAGTTAAAGTACATAAATAATTAAATAGTGACGAACGGCTATAAAAAAAAAATATGTTTAGTTTTAATCATATAGTTAAAGTACATAAATACTAAATAGTTAAATAGTTAGTAAATAGTGACACTTTTTAATTTTTACTTTTTTAAAAGTACTTTAGCGTACTTTTTTAACCTTCTTTCGGTCATATATGACCTTGTTTCATGTTCCTGACCCCAAGTTTTCCTTATCCCTACGCCTACGACTATCCCAACGAATACTCCTACGAGTATCCCTTCGACTATCCCTACGACTATTCCTACGATTATTCCGGCCATCAATCTCGTAGGAATAGTCGTAGGGATAGTCGTAGGCGTAAGGATAGTCGTAGGCGTAAGGAAAGTCGTAGGGATACTCGTAGGGATAGTCGTTGGGATAGTCGTAGGGATAGTCGTAGACAATTTAAAAAAATTTAAAAGTATAAAAGAAAAAAATTTGTTTAAACCGGATATGACTATTTTTGAAGAAAAAACGTGGTACGACAACCAAGCATTAGTCATGCAACTTATCAGTGAATGACCCAACTAATGTTTTGCATTAAAAAAGTTTTAAGCATTTTTGTTAAATAACTGATCTTTCTTTCATTTTTTATCAGCAAAATGAGGAATAAAACAAGAAACCCGGTCAACACCGGGTAAACCAGCTAGTATAAAATAAACCAGCTAATATAACATAAATGGAAATTTTAAGTCAAAACAAAAGGAATAATTTATTACGCTAGATTCCGCCTTTAACATTATTTTTTTCCAAAAATTTAAATTGGAAGTAAAGAAAAAAATCTTTCATTGATGATTAAATCATATTTAAGTTTAGAAAAACTCAAAGTTAAAAAATATTAATATTTAATATAAAATATTACATTTTATTAAAATTAAACTATTTCTTTAATCTACATTATTTTTCTGAACTTCCTTATTCTATTAATGGCCGCTAGTGTAAATAAAACTTTTAAAAACGAAAGCAATGAATTAATGATAGGTCCACAATGAATATCAGTTTATTTAAAATAACTCCACAATAAATATCAGCTTATTTAGAATAACTCCACAATGTTTTCCTTTACCGTTGCCGGTCCCAGACTTTGGAATGAGTTTCCGGCCACTATCATCGAAGAATTTCGAAGGAGTTTAAAGACGCGTCTATTCGTGGCCTACAAGTCTAAATGACATTAAGCGACGTAAAAAATTGTCAATAAATAAATAAATAATAAAAATAAATAAATAAATATCAGCTTTTATTCAGAATAACTCCACAATGAATACCAGCTTAATCAGAATAACTCCAAGTGAAAAGTATTTATTTACATTTAGTAATATATTTAATAACCAACCTGCGAACGAAAATTGGTGGCAGAAAAGAGTGAAATAAAACACGGCATAAAATTTTCTTGACATTTCAGTTTTTATCTAATAAAAAAACAAACTCCACAGCATCTACAATCTCCTTTACCCCTCAGCATTAAAAGCAGTAACGACTACTAACGACCTTGATACAACAATATCACGCTTTATATATACAGACAGACATCTATAGTATATTGTGTATCCAATGAGCGAACGAACACACGCACACACACACAAACTTATGAGCTACGCGCGTTGTTCACCTTAGCAGAGTAGAAGTTGTACACTACTGGAGAGAAATGGAACGTGTCGGTGAGCTGTTTTGCGTACGTGACGCGTGTATCCGTCTGTAGAGTGTACACTTTTTTGTATGTGAATGTGATCGATACTACTGCTAACCTCCAATGACTAATGTAATCGTAGTGGTTCACAGAGTCTGATTAGAAAACCACTTCTCACACGGCCAATCCGACGGACGCAGAGAAAGACTTGCAGCGAGAGAGACACAAATTCTTCCAGACGCACACAGACAGACTTACAGAGACAGACGTGGACTTGTGATTCATACAAACAAAACTGTGATGTTCTCCATCGATGTGGAGTTTATCTAGGACAGCTTTGCATTTTTGCTTGGCCAGACTGTCCGATCAACAATGAACAGTCTTTTTTATATAAATTTGATGATGATTATGATGATGACGACGACGACGACGACGACGACAGTGACGATGACGATGACGATGACGATGACGATGACGATGACGATGACGATGACGATGACGATGACGATGACGATGACGATGACGATGACGATGACGATGACGATGACGAGGACGATGACGATGACGATGACGATGACGATGACGATGATGATGATGATGATGATGATGACGGTGATGACGGTGATGATAATGATGACGATGACAACGACGATGTAGTGTAGATGATGATGCTTGCTGCTGTCGTCCGTTTATTAGGGGCAGCAATATTTGCCTATGTTTGGAGATAGAGAGAAAGAGAGAGAGCGGGAAAGAAGGGGTCTATGAAAAAGCCATCTGAAAACAAAGAATAAAAGAGATCTATATATATAAAAATGAATATTTGTATGTATATATGTATATATGTCTATATGTATATATGTATATATGTATATATGTTAATGGCGTTTATGCATTGCTACACCATTCATCCGATCGTAATGAAATTTTCACACAATCTTGAGAGTCAAGGGGAATCAAATATAAAGAAAAATTTTTTGAAATCCGTCACAAAATGAGCGGAGCGGAGCGGGTGAGCGAGCGGGAACTATATATATATGTATGTGCGTATGTATGTGTGTATGTATGTATGTATGTGTATGTGCATGTATGTGTGTCTGTGTTTATGTATGTACTAGCGGAGATACCCGGCGTTGCCCGGGTTTTTTAGAGGTTTTTCTAATGTTTGTCTCTTTCTCTCCCGTTTCCTTTCCCACCTGCTTTCCCACTCCTGTTCGCTTTCCCGTTTTCGGTCGTTTTCCCGCTGCCGGTCGCATTCCCGCTCCCGCTCGCTGTCCGTTCCGTGTCGCATTCCCGCTCCCACTCGCTGTCCGTTCCGGGTCGCTTTCCCGTTTCTATAATAGACAAACTAACCCACAAACATTCATATATATATATATAGTCTTAGCAAATCTATTTTACGTTTTATAGGCTAACAGAAGTTATGAAAGAATGGAAAAGAGAAAATGAGCGTGAACGGGGACGGGAACGGGAGAGCAACCGTGACCGGGAATGGGAGAGCAAGCATGACCGGGAACGGGAGAGCAAGCGTGAGCGGGAACGGGAAAGCGACCGGGAACGGGAAAGCGACCGGGAACGGGAAAGCGACCGGGAACGGGAAAGCGACCGGGAGCGGGAAAGCGACCGGGAACGGGAAAGCGACCGGGAACGGGAAAGTGACCGGGAACGGGAAAGCGACCGGGAACGGGAAAGCGACCGGGAACGGGAAAGCGACCGGGAACGGGAAAGCGACCGGGAACGGGAAAGCGACCGGGAACGCGGAAAGCGACCGGGAACGCGGAAAGCGACTGGAATCGGGAGAGCAAGCTTGGAAGGAAACGCGAGCAAGAGAGAAAATCGATAACAAAACTTCTGAGCGGGAAAGCGACCGGGAGCTGGAAAACGACCGAGAGCGGAAAAGCGACCGGGAACGCGACGAAAACGGGAAAGTGGAGAAGGAAACGGGAGCGAGAGGGACAAACATTAGAAAAACCTCTAAAAACCCCGGGCAACGCCGGGTAACCCCGCTAGTATGCTATAAATAATAATTAATGAAAAAAGTAATTTTCGCAATTAAATGTCTATGTTCAGTGTTTCTCTCCCTTTCCTGTACTACCACTCTTCATCGTTCAATTTGTTCATCAGTGACGTCATCGTTCCAGGGCGTCTCCACCAATGATACGACAAACGCAAGTTTTGAGCAATATTGATTTTCTCAATTTCCTGATTCTGAAAGTTGCCTACAATATAGTTATATTTAATATCCAATTTTTTTTTGTTTTTTTAAACACTTTTGAAAATCTGTCAATAAAGGTGCTGAAATACAATGTGACATGTAAACATTATCAAACCAGTTAATATCAGTGAAGTTAAGGCAAACATTTGTTTGTATTCAACAAAACATAAGACAAATTAATCGAAATTTTAACAATTTATTTATTTAGTTTGGAAAGCAAATAATCTAAAAAAATCTGTTATTCTCGCAATCTACCTTGACAAATTCAACTAACTTAGATCTTTTTCTTTCTTTCTCTCGCTCTCTCTCTCTCTCTCTCTCTCTCTCTCTCTCTCTCTCTCTCTCTCTCTCTCTTTCTCTCTCTCTTTCTCTTTCTCTCTCTCTTTCTCTTTCTTTCTCTCTCTCTCTTTCTCTTTCTTTCTCTCTCGCTCACCCTCACCCTCTCTCATTCTCTCACTCTTTCTTTCTTATTTTCTTTCTTTTTTATCTCCATTAGGAGTTAAATTTATACACATTTATACATATAAATTATGGACTCTCAAAACAGTTTCAACTGCGCAATTCTCTTTCTTCATTAAATTTTTCAAATTCTTTTACACGTAAAATACAAATCTTTTTCCGTCCCATGATCTTTCTTTCTTGCCTGAATTGAAAGAGGATATCCGCTTCCTACTTCTCCGTACTTGTCTTTGTGTGTGTGCGTGTGTGCGTGTATGCGTAGATGTCTGTGTGTGTTCAATTATATCCATTGCATGTTTGCCGCTGAAGACCAATTCCCAGATCATCGAAACTCAATTCCATTCAGTTTTATATCTTTTTGTTAGCTTGAAATTATTTAGATAAGGAGAAACGATACTTGTTTTGCTAGTTATTTTACTTCTATTCTTGCCGGTTGACTTTTGAACTTGACAATTAAAAATTTATTAAAAATTTGTTTCTTTAATTGCTTCATAACTAAACAATTTTATGATTTAATTAATTTATATCTATAAAATTAATTGCACATCGATATTTTTTGAGCATCAAATTGCTAAATTGTCGCATTCTATTCGAGCGAGAGATTGTTATTGAATATTATTGATAACCTATTTATGGCAAGTTTTCATTACTAAAACTACGTTTCTATATATTACTTCCTCTCTCTCTTTCTCTCTCTCTCTCTCTCTCTCTCTCTCTCTCTCTCTCTCTCTCTCTCTCTCTCTCTCTCTCTTTCTCTCACGTACACACACACACACACACTACACATTGCACACGATTTTTTGCTTCTCTTTCTCCACTATCTCTCGAGCGTTTTTCTTCTCTCACCTTTGAAAAGTTACCTGTCTCTATAAGTGCGGCTGTCTTACAGCACAGCAACAGGCTTGATAAAATAGGTGTGCTAGAAGTTCAATAAACTTTATACCTGCTTATAATAGTTACTCACCGGTTCGGGCTGACTCTAAAAAAAGTTATGGGCTTCATTGACTTGATGATAATAATAATAATTAAAAAAAAACAAATAAGCCGACCAATTGAAGACAAGGTTGTCGTATATTTGAGAAGAGTGGTACAATGTAACAAAAATTCGATTTAATTGTTTTAACTTTTGCTTTTTCAGAAAATTTTAAAATATTTAAATTCAGCTATTGCGTATTCTTCACACTAGGAAAACTGTTCATGCCGAGTAATGTCAGAAACAGTAAAGAAATTGAAAAGAGGTTAAAATATAGCCGATG
The DNA here is from genome assembly GCA_963978895.1 of Erpobdella octoculata. Taxonomy (NCBI): domain Eukaryota; kingdom Metazoa; phylum Annelida; class Clitellata; order Hirudinida; family Erpobdellidae; genus Erpobdella; species Erpobdella octoculata. Next base: position 28,848,367 of record OZ022243.1, on the reverse strand, counting down.
TGCGACGAATGGGGGATGGAGGGGTCTGAGAAAAGTAACGTCAAAATAAAAATAATATAATTATTATTTAAATCCTGCATCAAAAGCAAACTACCAATTTATACTTTTATTATTAAACTTATTTTAATATATTTTCTGATCAATGATTTTATATTTATAAAAACGTATTTGAGTGTTTAAAAACGTTCTAAAGTGATTTTCGTGAGATGATCAGAGCCTCGTGGCGTTATATTTGTCGATGGGGAAAGGAGGGGTCACAAAACGAACAAAATTACGCCATGTATAGATGGCGGCGACGGATTAGTATGATATAGACTATAGAGTAATATAGATGAAACTGAATGGTACACGTCGCATAATGTTTCACATTGGCATCGTCTTAGCTTAACGCAGCTTATAGAAGATTAAAATTATTATGCAATAAATAATTAAATAGTCGGTAAACACCTTAAGCATTTTTCAACTGCAAAACACATAGTATTAGACAAGCCAGCAAGTATGGCCACTTACTTTTCGGTTAAGCAAACCGGAACTTGTCGATTATAAAAACTTTTTAGATTAAACGAACCACGTGATTTTTCTAAATTTTTATTCTTACTATTTCAATTCACACATTTTTTTCATTATCGACATCAATCACATGCTTTAAAATTTCATATCAAACCACGTGATAATATAAATAATAACAATAAGATTGTAAAACTGAAAGATTCTAGTTTGCTTATAATAATTATAAACAAACTGGTTAGAATCTTCAAACAGTTATGATATTAATACGAAGTCTGTTTTGTCAATTGTTTAGAAGAAGATAGAATATTTACTTATAATCTGTTAAGGTTGATTTATATAATTAGATGAAGCATAAAATGTCGAATTCAGATGCAACGGAACAAGCTGTTTCATTCTTTTCGCAGATTAAATCTTCTTCTTCTTCCCAGGAAAACTGCCACAGCGGTCGCTTGTAGTCAATAAACGTTGTTCTCACTAGTCGTGTTGTTTATCAATTTGCTAAAAATACAACAGCGGCGCAGTCGACATGGAAAATTCCAACGAACTTGTTAAACACTTGCTAGATGAACTTAAGCGTCAATCCGACGCATCCGATCGCCGCGAGAAAGCTCTTTTGAAGGCTTTGGCGAGCCTCAATTCGTCTGGAGCGGCAGTCTCAACACCCAGCGGAATGTCTTCTGACTTCCGGGACGTGTCGAATCAAATGGACAAATTCGTTTACAACCCCGAGCAGCGAGCAAATTTCGATCGCTGGATCAGACGAGCGTAAACAGTACTAGCTTCCGACAAGGCTCAGAACATCAGCGACGCCGACAAATCGGCAATCATCCGCTCAAAACTCCCCCCTGATGAGTACTATCAGTTCGAGAGCTACCTTCTTCCAAAAAAGCCACAGGAGCTAGAGTTGAAAAAAACCATCTATCAGCTTTCCAGGCTCTTCGGACGTAAAGAATACTTATTCTCACGTCGCTTCCGAGCATGGCAAACCGAAATTCAGCCGGATGAAAGTTACTTGGCCCTGGCTTCTCGAATAAAATGGATCGCCGAGGACTTCGAAGTCACTACTTTTACCCGTGATGACCTTCAATCTCAGCTTTACGTTCAGGTGCTCAAGGACCCTCGACACTCTGCAATTCGAAAAAAAACTTTTGGAAAGGATAGACGAACATCAAGAGAAGCTGAATGCCGCCAGCCATTCTGATACAGCTCCACCACTCACTGTCGACGCTCTTGCAGACCTTGCTTGTCGTCTGGCAGATCTCGACTTGGTCAATAAAACAGTGGCAATCCACCAATCTACCAACCAAGAGATTATGGCGATCAAAAAAGATTCTATTTCGCAACAGAGGCCAACTCCCAAAAGTCCTTTCTGCGGCAGTCACCACTGGGTCAAGTTCTGTTCCTTCAAGGACATCACCTGCAACAAGTGCAACACAAAGGGACACAAAGCAGGCTTCTGCGAGTCCGCTAAACGCTTCATAGAAAGACGACGTTTCCAGCATCCCCAGGCCGACGAAATCTTGTGCAAGAAATTTGCTCGCAAATATGTCAAGCCAAAGATCAATGGTACGACAGTCCAGCTGAAACATGACACAGGAGCTGAGTGGACTATGATCTCCATTGGAAACTGGAAGAAAATCGGTCAACCCAAGCTAATGCCCATGGAATCCATTGCGATCAGCGCTTCGGGTCAAGAAGTCAAAGTCAAAGGAGTCTTCTCAGCGATGGTGGAAATTCAAAACTCCGTTGGAATCGTTAACGTTCATGTGTCAACGGAGGGACTGGACCTATTCGGCAATGACACAATGGAGGCTTTTAGACTCTGGGACGTACCAATGTCCGCCATGTGCTGTGGAATCACCGACGCTCATCAATCCACACTCGGAATGTGATCATCTCCAGAGGGTCATTCGCTACGTCAAGTCAAGTTGGCCGCAAAAAAAGAAACAAGTTGGCGATCTTGAGGCTGCTGAATACTTCACTCTCCGGCACGAACTGCAAGTTCTCTCAAACTGTCTTTTCCTCAAAGATCTCCCTGTCATCCCTCCAAATCTACGCAAACGAGTTCTCGAAGAACTCCACCAAGGTCATCCAGGCACCACTCACATGCAGGCACTCGTGCGTGAACATTGCTACTGGCCTGGATACTGCTATCAAGTTCAAGCTTTCGTACAGCGCTGCCACAGTTGTGCCGTCAATGCTAAGTCACCAAGGAAGGAAGAGCTACACCCTTGGCCAAAGCCTGCCCGACTATGGCAACGCATCAACATTGATTATGCTGAACGGTCAAAGGGTGATTTCTACTTCGTAGCAGTTGATGCTTACAGCAACTGGCCCGAGATCATCAGGATGAAAAACACCACATCTGAAAAAACTATTGCGGTGATTGAAGATATGTTTGCACGCTGGGGCCCATGTGCGACAATTGTCAGTGACAACGACCCTCAGTCTGTCTCGAGCGATTTCAAAGACTTCTGCAAACGCTTCGCAGTCGAACACATCCTAACAGCACCATATCATCCGCAATCCAATGGCAGAGCAGAAAGACAAATGGACATTTTGAAGACCAGTTTCAACAAGATGGAGGGTGAAGGCAACAAAGACGATGAACTTCGAAGCTTCTTGGAGTCGTACCGTAGAACTCCTTCTATGGCTCTCGATGGCAAATCTCCGTTTGAAATCCACCACATTCTCAACCCATCCCAACCCCCCCCCCCCCCCCCAATGTAAACGTAGAGGAATATGCTTTCTAGCGATTCGTAACGTTAAAGTCGAAGTTATTTATAACACAATATTTCTCGAATTTATTTTTACTTTATTATTCTTCCTTGAATATAATCTTTTACTTGACTCAAAAAACTGGATTATCTCACTTTGTAGAATTTCGCACGGTTCTAACAAATCTTTTGTCAATTTGTTTGACACATGCGTGGGTTGGGTTGAAATAATTTAAAAAAAATTAATTGACAAAATATTGTTTCAACTCTAGACTGGGTTGGGTTAGAAAATTTAACTTTTCAGATGGGTCGGGTTGGGATGGGTTGAGAATGTGGTGGATTGGAAAAGTGGTGGGATGGGTTGGGTCGCTAAAAATAGACCCATATCCATCTCTGTATTGACGTCTAGTTGAAATTCACATGAGATGTCAAATTAATATTTCATGAGATATACAGTGAATAATAACGTAAGAATATTAATTGATATTTATACGAATAAATAAAAATCAAATACAACTGTAATATTTTTTAAAATAATGGGAAGGAAGATGCCGTCGAGACTAGACATTCTGTCAGCAAGAAGGCAAGTCGTCTCTCAACAAGGACTCAACATGGCTCAGCAGTTCAACAAACACCATGGTGCTGTGTTGCATAGCTTTGCACCTTATGAGCCCATCTTCTACAAGCTTCGCCAGAACAATGTCTGGTCTTGGCGTGCAGAAACAATAGTAAAAAAACTTGGAGCGGCAAATTACTTGAAATTACTCAATCTCAGTTGACGGGCGGCACATCAAGGCTCACGCAGATCAACTGAAGCATCGCTTTGACAGTGACCCTGACTTCTCCAGTGCTCTTACCATTGATTCCTATCTTCCCCAAACTCCTAAAGTTTTTAATGAAACTCACCCACAGTGCCTCCTCAAGCCAGAAGAAATTCCATCAGACATTGAGCCAGCTTCTGACGACTCTTTGAGCGACAGGGATGACAAGCAAAATAATTAAGCTGAACAGACCGTACCTCAGTCGGAGTCTCATCAACGCTCTCCTGTTTTGCCACTCACAAGACCAAAACGAAATACTCGACCCCCAGCGTATCTCAACGACTTCGAACGGGACCTCGACAATGCCATACTTCTCGTGAACAAACTCAACCTTTACAAGCTTCCCAGAGGCGATGACTACAAGACCTCCAGCTAACCTATTTTCTTTCAAGATGTCAGGTTTCCATCTTAGTGAGGAGGAGTGTTGTAACTACGGACTGTTATTTATTTATTATTTATTTAGTGTTCTAACTACGAACTATTATTTATTGTTTTGGGTCTGTTAGTTCTGGGGACCCGGATGTGGTCGATGACGAGCGAGGTCTCGGGGTCTTTTCTGTAGCACAGCAGTCGCTTGTAATCAATAAACGTTGTTCTCACTAGTCGTGTTGTCGAAAACGTGTTTTGGCCTATGGCAGGGGTTCTAACAGGTAAGGTGCCGTTCTAATTTGGGGAGGTACAAAAATTAAGAGCTAAAAAAATTTAAATTTGAAACAAATATTTAATAGCATTTTAATTTTTGCTGAAAATTCATTAGAAACGGAAAATTTCAAAAATCTATGTTTAGTGTGGCACAACAACCGAAGCATTTTTTAATTGACAAAGTCCTGTCTAATGACAATTTGAAACCAAATTAGCTAAAAGAGCATTTCAATACACAGTGCATTCCAACAATTCCCAATCGATTGAAGTTTTTAAAATGAAAAGAGTTCGGTGTGACGGCACAGCAAGTTTACCTCAACTAGGATATTGGCCTATTAATGACAAACTAATCCTGATTAGTGAGTGCCTCTTACCAAGTTGCCTATCAAATTTCCAAAAGTAGAAAGTCTCGAACTTTTTTTACCGAGCTATTAGCTTTGATCACTTTGCGCTGTCATTCATCATTCATTTTGTTACTACCTACTTGTGTGAGATTGGTTTCCTGTTTTGGTAAATTTGAAAACCAAACAAAAAAATCAATTGGAGGACGTTGATGATATGCGAACTGCCTTGTCGACGATCGCTCCTCGTTTTTCTGACCTCATAGACGGGAAGTAACAACAAATACATTAAATAAAAAACTTGACGCAACTCACCTATACTCTACTTATTAACTTTGTATATGCAAAATAAGTAGGGGGTGAGGTCAAATTTAGTTCGTCCAAACGTGGCGCGGAGAAAAGGTTATGTGCTGTGTGTGAATGTGATAAAGAATTAGATTCAAACTACGCAATTCAACACAGTTGTTAGAAAGTCAAATTTATTGCTTTTCATGATAGGTCTCTAAAGAAGCTAACTTTTTTGTGCAATTGAGGCAAGTTGCAATCTCAGATAAACCTTTTCAACTTGATATATTTGCATTAGTTGATGAGATTTATTATGTTTTAGCAGCAACATCAACCCAGCATTGTAGTTTAAATCAGAATATTCACAGTTTTATTACTGATAAACTCGCTGTATCATTAAACGAATCTGAAAGTACTTCAAGTTCGTAACAGGAAATTAATTGATCGATTGATAGATTGATTGATTAACATAACATAACTTAACGTTTATTTTTAAAGTGAATCAGAACAATTAATAATCGTGTGTGAGATCCACCATCAAACATTTAAAAACCATATTTAGATAGTTTAATTTTAAATTCTTCAACATTTGCAGCATTCACGACTTCATTCTCCAATTTATTACATTCATTCGTCACCCTTGCACTGAAGAATCTTTTTTCATTGAACTCTCCCTTTTCTTATATAGCTTAAAGTTGTGCCTTCTGGTACTTTCATATCTCGATCTTTCAATAAATCTTTCCGGATTTAGGTCAACCAATCCATTCAATAATTTGTAAGTCTCAATTAAGTCTCCTCTAGTCCTCCTCTTTTCAAGTGTAGTCAGATTACGTTGTTCATAGTTCAGTCCTTTCAACTCAGCAATCATCTTTGTAGCTCGTCTTTGCACTTTCTCAATTATGTAGATAACTTTCTTAAGACAAGGGCTCCATGCCTACACACAGTATTCCAAGTGTGGCCTAACTAGAGATTTATACAATTTTAAAACTGTATCTTTATCTCTGCTGACAATGGTTCTTTTGATCATGCCCAAAATTCTGTTTCCCTTCTTTGCAACCTCTGCACATTGTCTAGACTGTTTAGCATCTTCATTTACTAATACGCCAAAATCTTTTTCTTCTTTCGTTTCTTTTAGCTGTATTCCTTCTAACTCGTATTTATATCTTGGATTCCCTCTGTTAGGAACCCGAACAATTCCTAATAATTAGATTTTAGGCTACAGGTGCGACGCTTATAAAAGAGAATCGTACAGAGAGTTCACCTGTCTACACCGTGGCTTCTAGTGAACTCTACTGAGAGATAGTCGTTGTATATTTGAATAGTTTAAGTTAAAAGAACTTGTTTTATGTTATATTTGGTTTTCTAATAAATAGTTAAAACGAATTAACTCGTAGTAACTTATACGATAGAAGCGATATAACAACTGGCGACGAGGATTAAACTTTGTTTCGGCACCTTTACAAAATGTCTGAGGAATTTTTTAAACTGCTGGTTGCTCAAATGCAACAACAAAGAGAAGATATCCAGCAACAGTTCTCTAAACAAAACGAAGTTTTATCGGCAATGGTCGAAAGAATATCAGCAGTCGAGATTAAACAAGGGAACCTTCTCACAACGGAATTTCTTTGTCGAATGGAAAAGTTCTCATACGATCCAGAAAACGATAACCATTACGACGTCTGGCTTTGTCGATTCTCCGATCACCTTGAGGACTATCCTAATTACTCAGAAGACCAAAAGAAACGATTACTAGTTTCTATGCTTGACACAGAAGCTTACGAAACGTTAGCAAACCACATTCTACCTAGAACAGCTGGTGATTATGATTGGGACGAATTGAACGACATCATGAAAAACTTGTTTGGCCCAAAGAAAAGTTTATTTCGACAAAGGTTTGAATGTTTTCAAATAATTTTCGAATTGGGTGAGGATATTGGCAGCTTTGCACGAAAATTAAATGCAATGTGTGGAAAGGCTCAACTCGGTAGAATAGATATAGAAACCCTTAAATGCTTACTATTCATCTTTGCACTAAAAGCTCCGGAATTAATGGAGTTTCGGCTTCATTTGTTGAGAAAATTAGATGAAGATCGAAAGATTACTCTTAACGACCTAGTGCAAGAGTACCAAGCACTTCAAACAGTAAAAGATGATGCTAAAGTACTCGGATTGATTCCAACTGAAATAAACAACATACGACGCTACGAACGTAAAAAGCAAAGTGATTATCTACCGAGCCCATGCCCAGTCTGTTTTGGCGATCATTGGAAGAAAGACTGTCCCTCACGTCAACAGCGTCGAGGAACCAGCTCATACGTGCACAATTCACCACCATTCAGCCCAGACGGTAGTCGTTTGTCAACGCCAAGTTGGTTTCAACGTTGCTCTTGTATAAACGAAAAAAGCCCATCAACACCAAATTATTACCGACATTGTGATCAGCCACGACAGCCACCAATTTCACACCAATTGCACTCTCAGGAATACCGGAAAAATAACTTTGCGTCTCGCCCAACATCTTCAACCGACAACTTTAAACATCCTTATAAACAGCATAACCAAGGGTCAGTGTCCAGTATTGATGGTGATTCGCGTCGATTAATAAATATCTGCATAAATAGAGTCCAGACACGACATCAACTGGACACTGAGCTGATATTACAGTGATATCACGACCAACATGGATGGCACATGGTTGCCCAAAGTTAGAACCAACAGATGGATGTTTTAAAGCCGCAAACGGACAGCCACTCAAAATGGATGGTTTTCTAGAGGCAGATTTTTCAGTTAATGATGTCACCGGCGAAATTCATCGAGGACATGGATTCTGTTATGTGACTGAAAACAGTGACCTCATTGGCTACCCCTGGATCAGACAATTACGAGATTTTCAAAATGTGTTAAACAAATTTATGATCCAGGAAATCCGTTCTGTGAATCTCAATGTAGCTCGACAAGCCGTCATTAACAAACTTAAAGAGTCATACAGCGATATAACACCCTCTACCCATGTGCATAACACGACACTTGTCCACATTGAACCGCATCTGCCATTCCTGCGACCATTTGAATAATTGCACAAGATCGTTTCTCAGCACTTCGACATCGTCACTATTGCACACGGTTTTGCATAATTTAGTGTCGTCAGCAAATTTTGATATTTTAGCTGCTATACCTTCATCAAGGTCATTTATATAGACAACAAAAAGAAGTGGTCCAACCACAGAACCTTGAGGCACTCCACTGGTTATTTTCATCCATTTCGAGAAACTTCTTTTCACTCCCACTTTTTGTCTTCTATCTTCTTTTTGTCACTTATACCAACTGCTTTCAGTTTTTTAGACTACCTTTGATGAGGAACCGTGTCGAAGGCCTTGGCAAAATCTAAATATATCACATCCACCGACTAACATGCATCCATATCTCCATAAACCTCCTCAAAAAAAATCAAAAAATTTGACAAACACGATCTTTTCTTCACAAATCCATGCTGACTATCTTTAATCTATATATATAAAAGAACATGTCCTGACTGACTGACTGACTGACTGACTGACTGACTGACTGACTGACTGACTGACTGACTGACTGACTGACTGACTGACTGACTGACTGACTGACTGACTGACTGACTGACTGACTGACTGACTGACTGACTGACTGACTGACTGACTGACTGACTGACTGACTGACTGACTGACTGACTGACTGACTGACTGACTGACTGACTGACTGACTGACTGACTGACTGACTGACTGACTGACTGACTGACTGACTGACTGACTGACTGACTGACTGACTGACTGACTGACTGACTGACTGACTGACTGACTGACTGACTGACTGACTGACTGACTGACTGACTGACTGACTGACTGACTGACTGACTGACTGACTGACTGACTGACTGACTGACTGACTGACTGACTGACTGACTGACTGACTGACTGACTGACTGACTGACTGACTGACTGACTGACTGACTGACTGACTGACTGACTGACTGACTGACTGACTGACTGACTGACTGACTGACTGACTGACTGACTGACTGACTGACTGATAATCAACCCCGAGCTCAAACGCCTCATCCTAGAAACGTGAAATTTGGAACTTATATTACTTTTATTGCGTAAGCATCCACTAAGAAAGGATTTTTGAAAATTTTGCTCCTGAGCGGAAAAAACTGGAAAACAAACTTTTTTCTAAAACAATGTATATCTCGAAAACCAAAAATGAGATTTTGAAATTTGGTATATGGATTTTTTTTGAAAAATAAAAAGATACGTGTTTTACCATTTTTTGAAAATTCGGTTTCCCGGACCTCAAATGTGGGTTGGAAAATTGGATTATTTGGTTTTTAAAGTAGCTGTTACTCAAAAACTGTGAATGCTACAGGAGTAAAAATTAGTATTTAGTTTCTACTCCAAAAATAATGAAATACGTGTTTTAGCATGTTTTTAAAATTTGGTTTCCAGGACCTCAAATGTGGGGTGGAAAATAAGGTTATTTGGTTTTTAATGTAACTGCTACTCGAAAACTGTAGATGCTATAGGAGTAAAAATTAGTATTTGGTTTCTACTCCAGAAATAAGGATATATGTGTTTCACCATTTTTTGAAATTTTGGTTTTCAGGACCTCAAATGTGGGGTGGAAAAAAGGTTTCTTTGGTTTTTAAAGAAACTGCTACTCAAAAACTGTGAATGCTACAGATGTCAAAATTAGTATTTAGTATTTACTCAAAAAATAATGATATAAGTGTTTCAACATTTTTAAAAAATTTGGTTTCCAGGACCTCAAATGTGGGGTGGAAATAAGGGTTATTTGATTTCAAAATAACTGCTACTCAAAAACTGTAAGCGCTACAAATGTAAAAATTAGTATTTTGAAGTTTTGTGCCGGTTAAAAGTAGCTAAGTCCAGTTTATCACCGGCCGGGCCAAGCCGTTATTTTAGAGTCTTCACACGGGCCAGGCCAAACCTTAAACCAAAGTGGGACGGGCCGAGGTTTTTCACCAAGTATATAGATATTATAGTGATTTTAGGGTCTTCAGTTGGGCCGGGCCAAACCTGAAGTCAAGGTGAGACGGGCCGAAGTTTTTCATCAAGTATATAGAACTTCTAGGCCTGTAAGAATGGGCCAGGCCTAATTCAGACGGGCTGTGCCGGGCCAGGAGTTTGGGTTTTTAAAACGGGCTGGGCTAAGTTGTCGACGGGCCGAGCCGAGACCTAAAAAATTGATCTCTACTATGGATGCACGGTCAAACTCTCTAATTTCATGCGAGCGAAGCCGCTACGGGCACTGCTAATTTATTTATATTTCTCCAGACGAATCACAATTTAATTTTTGATCATTTTTTCCATAATTTTGCAAACAATACTGGTAAGGCTAACTGGTCTGTAATCGCTTCTGTTGCCTTTTTTGAACAGTGGCACAACAACAGCATCCCTCCAGTCTTGCGGGACCTTATAGTTTGCAATGACCTATCTCGGCAGGCGCGGATTCTCCACTGCTGGTCCAGTTGTTTGGAACAGCCTATCTGCTGACCTGAGGAATCCAGCTTTGGACCTCGGCGGTTTCAGGAAGCTGCTTAAGACCGAACTTTATTCCTAAATTTATGATTTGACGCGACGCGCTTTTGTGACTTTTTAAAAAAAGCGCATTATAAATTTACATTTAATAATAATAATAATAATCAATTCTGCTAGCACATCACCGATCTCATTTCTGACCTCAAGCAAGAACTTTAGGTGCAGCTCATCCATTGATTGATTTAGAAACGTCATAGACGTATGAAAAATTATTTAGAGCTATATTAAAGCTCATTTAATATTTTATTATTTTTATTTGTGTCACATTTTTTAGTTTTATTTTTTTTATTCAATTAATGCTTATTCATTTTTTGTTACCTGATAAAAGTTAACTTCTATCGCAATAACAATGTCTTATAATGAAATTTCGCCTGGAGGTATTCATGGCATTTACCACTGCGTTTTCTGCTTGTTTCGAGAATTGTGAATGCTATGATCAGCCCCATGCTGACATTGGAAAAGATGCTTTCGGTAAAAAGGTCACTGATAATTGTAATGGTCATTCTTCAGCGCTTGTTCTGTATGATGAGAAAAAAGTGCCGGAGTTGTTGAAAAGCAAACGTCATCTCAAAGTTGATAAAATAAGTTTAACCATACAGCAAGACTGGACCAATTTAGGAGTGGCTGGTGTTGTTTGGGATTCTGTAAGATTTAATTTAAATCAATTTTTTTAACTAACTTTGTAGTTAGCTAAGAAATGTTCTTATTCTTATTCAATTCAGAATCTGAGATAACACATTTGTGAAGCTTTTTTATTGTACATACAGTAGCTATTCTGAAACTGTTATGGTGTTTTTATTTGAACTATCATTAAAGCTATCGCCCGTTCTATACTAATTGTCATGGGCAGTAGTTGTGTTTAATTTTCTAAGTGATGTTTGGCTTCATGATTTATTAAATAACCATCATGTTACAGTTATGTAACATTTAAAGTACCATGATAACTGCACCATAGAATACTTTCCAAAGAATGTTTTTGTAGTGGTGTCTGATACTAATTGTCCGGCCATTATTCTAAAGTGTATATACCATTTTCAGGCCTTAGTTTTGGCCACATATTTGAAAAATGAAGACTTGTCAGGTATGAAGATTATTGAACTTGGTTCTGGCACAGGTTTTCTCAGCATATATGCAGCTAAACTTGGTAACTAAATTTTATTTTAAGTTTCATATTATCTGGTATGATGCTGAGATGATGTAACTGATCAACAATGCTCATTATGTTGAAATTAAACCAGACAATAAGAATTAACTACAGTTATAGCTGCTTATAATGGGTGCAAAAAGTTGACCTATCCACACAAAATGTTGACATAATCCCATGTTATAACAGGTCAGGTTCAAAATCCAATCATAAACCTATGTCATTAAAGCTTAGCAACTTGTCATCATACTAGATGTTAGTAGATGCGAGTGCCTGTGCTTCTACCTTTAAATATAACAATTCTTTTCTTAATTTTCAATTATCACATTCATCTATATAATATTTGTTTAGAAACCATATGCACTTAATAAATCTACTTAACTACTAATCTAATCAGTTAACCTACTTAAATCTAATCAGTTTGTATAAGATATCCATTACACATGGCAATTATCTGATATATATCTTGTTAGTCTTGTCTAAAATATCATATGTATTTCTAATCGAATTGTATGAGTGACTGTATTTTATTTAGATAACTTTTATTAAGAATCAGAATAATTAAATTGAACACCAACATAATATTTTTTTAGTTTATATTGCAGCTTTTTGAAAAATTTTCTTGGCAAAATATCATTTAATGTAGTATCACATTATGTCATTTATCGTTCCAAAGTTATTGAGTAAGCCAGTCAGACTAGTAAATAATATGTATAGTTGGGTGTGTAAAAAAACTAGTACTCTTGAGCTAATGTAAGATTGGTGTATGAAAATAGTATTGATGTTATTTTTTAATTCCTATCAGGTGCTGATGTTGTTGTAACTGACTTAAAAGGATGCCTACCTTTGATCCAGGAAAATATTAAAAATAATATTAAAATTGACGGTTCTGATGGAAGCATTCTTGCAAAGGAACTGGTATGGGGTCAGAATTTGTCATTATTTCCATCGGGATTTCAAGTGATTCTTGGATCCGACATCGTTTACATTGAAGAAACATTTGATGATCTCATCAGAACATTAGATGGCCTTTCAAGTTGTGGGTCAAAAATATATCTTTCGTGTAAAATCAGATATGAAAGAGACAATGCTTTTATTGAAAAGCTTTCTAGAACATTTACAGTTCGTCAAGTCTATTATTGTGACCAAAAAGATATTCATATTTTTTTAGCAAAAAAGAAATGCTTTCAATAATTTGGCTTTATTTTTCAAATTATTTAAATAAAATCTATGGTGTCAATATTTGGCTGGCTTGATACAGTTTTTATCAATCTGGACTTATAAGGAAATACTCAGAGTAGAAAAGCATAAAAATGGTGTATTTGCACATAGGGAGCATAGGGAGTATGCCTTGTAAATATCAGTTTTCTGACATTTATTAAAACTCATTAAAATATTTGTACTAAGAAATTTTTAATTGTACACAATGTATATTTCCATTTTATTAGTACAGCTTGCAATAAAATTTTGTACCCACAAAACAATAACAATGATCAAAGTTGGTACAAGACCATAGTTATCCACAAGCAATAAACTTATCTGGTGCAGCTGCTTGTTATCTATATATATATCAGTAGTAGTAACACTATATTGGGATATGTCACCCAGTAGCTTAAACCAGGGGCGGATGCAGGATTAGCAAAAGGAGGGGGTCCAAAACGGGGTGAGTAGGAAATATTTTTCATTATTGTGTCGGATTTATAGGTTTTGACATACACTTTTGGTCAATATTTAGTCATTTAAAATTGTTTTCAGCAGAATAGTAAGGTTAACTGAGTTTATTGACTTTTTTGGAGTCAAGTTTTGTACAACACATGATTTAATAGAAGCACAATCAGATCTACTGTAAAAACAGTGACAAGGACTTAAATAAACAACAACATCTACTGTAAAAAGTGTATCTGTGTAAACCTACAAACTATATCATATGAGGAACACTTCCAAACGTAATTATATCTAATATGGTAGGGGAGAGCTGTACTGAATGGCCACCATTTTTTACACTCGTATTAAACTCAATTCTACATGAAAACAATACATGATAGAATAAAACTTGTTTTACATAATCAATTCACATACATATCACTACCAAATAATGTGCATCAAAATTTTCGGAAAATCGGTAATCGGCATAAAATTGAAATCGGTTACTCCCTAGTATATATATATTTCAATTTTATGCCGATTACCGATTTTTGGGTCAAAAATTTGCCAATTCCGGTTTCGGTTTGATTAATCGGCAATATCTAATATGAAATATTTCACATCAATGAAAATGTTTGCCGATTCTTCTGAAAACTATTTTGGTGGGTACCCAGGACGGGTTTTGCTTTTTTTGGTTCAAAAATTTGTCGATTCCGGTTTCGGTCTGATTAATCGGCAATATCTAATATGAAATATTTCACATCAATGAAAATGTTTGCCGATTCTTCTGAAAACTATTTTGGTGGGTACCCAGGACGGGTTTTGCTTTTTTTGGCAGCTTTCAATTCCTCTTCTGCTTTTTGTTTCTTGTCATTTTCACAGATTCCAGAATATTTAGAAAAATTGTCTGGGTGTCTTGTTCTCAGATGTGTAATCAATTCGCTCGTACCAAAAGTGTGCGCATCGTTTCCTCCTCGTTTTAGTTTTTCATTGCAAACTAAGGGGCCATTCACAAATTACGTACGTATTAAACTCGAGATTTTGACCCCCTCACCTTCCCGCTGTTGCATCTCGTACATTTTTAGACCCCCTCCCCTATGCGTACATACGCACAGCGGATTTCACCCTCCCCCTTCCTCAATATAAAATAGTCCGTTTTAACAACAGGTTGATGTATTGCTTCAGATTTATTATTGACTATGACGAGCTAGAGCTAGACTTATCTCAACATGTTTTCGGAAACTAAATTGAAATTTACTGACAGACCCTCTTAAGGCTTTGGTGTGCACAACAATCACACAAATTTGAAAAATTTATTATAGCATTCCAATGCAACCACGGAGATACAGCAGATTTATCATCTTAAATAGCAATATTAGTATTACGCTATTTCGATACGCCAAATTCAAACATTCAGCCGCGCTTTCTAGACACGCCATCGTTGATAGTTGATATTATTGAGCTTTTGAATTTTTGAAAAAGGCGCAATACAAGTTTGTTTGTTTAATTGATTGATTTTAAATTCTACTCGATAAGATTTATTATTCAATCAATTCAACTGAGTTAAAACAACAATAAGTAGGGGAGAGTGGTACCAAATGGTCACACAATTTTACACTTTTATTCAAATAAATCATACAAAAAAACTATAAGTGATAGAAATAAAAATTTTTCACATAATGAAAGCAAAAACATTTCACTACTGAAAACCGCTCATTAAAAATTTTCATATTATAACAATTTTATAAAAAACGATAAATAAGACAACCTCTTCCAAAATTTCTGGCTGGCCATTCAGTACAACCTGGTAGTATTGAATGGACACCCCCAAGTACTCAATGGCCACTCATGCAATTTTTATTATAGAAGACACAATTCTCAACAAATGGTAAGCCAAAATATTTATTAATGTTAATAAAAAAAAAAATTTTTTGTCATTTTATAAAGGCTTGCACCCAGTCTTTTCCAGCTTGCTTATTCTTCACCCAAGGGTTTTCTACACTTTTCCTAGAATGAGGTAGCCTCTTCTTTAGTCTGATAGCAAATTCATATGCCAGTGAACGGAGCTTAAGTGTACTCAACCCATAACCCATTTTTGAGGCATGTATTAAATACTCTTTCAACTGAAGCTCTTCTTTTGAACTGAAAACTCTCATCGATGATTGAGAATAAGCTTTACCTTCAAAACTATCTCCTCTGCGAATTGCATCCAGTCTAGCCTCAGTGATGTTCTACTCACTTGGTGCTTCTCTGCTGCAGATTTAACTGGCAAGCAAGCTTTCAAAACATCTTCTACTGCTCTTTCCATGTTTTTTTGGGACCATCCCCCCTTCACAGCTGTAGATAGTCTGTTTCTCATTCTGAAACATAACCATAACAACATTAAGTAGTGATTAATATGTATATGTCTTTAATATATTAAACAATTTCATTATATTACATTAACATTTTGATCAATAATGAACCTAAACACATTTATGAAAATTTAAACATTCAGCAATACTGAATAACTATGGTCATTCAGTACGACCTTACAGTGGTCATTTAGTACGAACCGAGATGTACGAGCATTTTAGTCTGCTACGAGCAAAATAATAATTTTTGACATCCAAACTTTAGATTAAAATATTAATCAAACATCTCTTTGTTTACTAAAAAAATCTTACAAAATATAAACTTAAATATTTGATAAGAATAGAATAGTTCTGACCTGACTCGTTTTCACTTTTTCGTGCGAAAAAACAAAAAGCTCTATAAATGCTGAACAAAATACACGAGAGACAAAAGAACAACACTGAACAAAGAGTTCATATATATACGCATTTTAAAAAAGAGATGGGCGTAAAAAATAATTTAACAAATGAGAAAATCTCAGTGGCCGTTTTGTACAGTGGCTATTCAGTCCGGTTCTCCCCCACTATTATAAAAAATAATATTTACCATTTTTTGCGTATATACACATACGCATTTGTTGGATCGCCCTTCTCTCCCCATACGCGCTTATACGCAAAACATTCACTTCGTACACCCCCCCAACCCTCTCGGTGCGTACGTAATATATGGATGACCTCTAAACAGTAACAGTTGGCCCTCGAATTGGAAATCGCATTGATTTTAAAAAATTCCCAAATTTTGCTTCTTTGCGCCATTATTAACTATTTCGAATTAATTTAATAATAATATCAATATTTAAACTAAATAGTTTAAATATTATACACAAGTGTTTGTTTTGCTCATTTTATAGCAATTGAAATAACAGCAGGGGCCGTATTCACCAACCGACGTTTAATTAGCGAGATGTTAAGCCCTTTACGCATAAAAACGATTTCCTGGTTTAATAACCAACGCTTCCTACTACTAATAAACTTCAAAAAACAAAATTTATGCATAGTGCATCCTTCGGGGCATTTAGTTCTAGTTAGAGAGTGACACGGTAATACCGACCGCGGTAAATACCGTGGTTATCGCGGTTATACCGCGGTAACGGGAACAAATTTCAATAATTTCACCATTACCGCGCGGTAACGGGGAAAAAATCGGGGGGAAATTTGCGGTAATGGGGAAAATGTTGACGGTAATTCCGCGGGAACGGTAATAAAGTTTTAAACTAATTTTTAAAAAATCAAAAAAAAAATTTTTGTACTTTGTTTTATCGTCTTTGTACTTTGTTTAGCTAATTCTACCGGACTATCTTTCTTTTTGTATTTTATTTCGGTTGAATGTCCTGGTCTTGAATCGGTTTAATTTCAATAGTACATTTTCGCTTGTAGTTTTAAATAACATGGAAATGGGAAAATGCGACATCAAAAAATTAATTTCAATTAAAAGTGAACGCTTGCGATTCGACAAATGTCAAGGCACTCATGGATTGAAGAACTAATATTTTTTACTTTCTTATTTCATTTAAAACATAACTATTTTTTTGCAATTTTTTTTAATAATTAACTTCAAAATAAACTTGCATAAAAATTTAAAATGCGGGGACAATGAGGGTTTGGGAATGATAGCTGCGGGGATGGGTAGGGGATGGGGACAGATATTGAGGGGATGGGGTGGAGATGGGGACATGGGGCGAGGGGACAGTGAAGGGACGGGACGAAAGTTTTCTTTGCGGGGTGGGGATGGGGAAGAAATGTTGTCCCCGTGTCACTCTCTAGTTCTAGTATTCTCGACGTTTGACTGTGCAACGTTTCATTGTCATCAATAGAATATTCAAATTTAGAAAGCACAAGGTAAAACATGAAAGACATTATAATAAAAACATGACAAATTCGGAATCGGTTAACCTAATCTAATGTTGCCGATTCCGATTAATCGGAATTTTGCACTAATCGGCAATATCCGATTTCCGGACCAAAAGTCGGTTATTCCCTAATATATACACATACATATATATAAATGAGCGGAAACGGGAACTGAAAAGCAACTGAAAGAGCGAGCGGGGAAGGGAAAGTGACCGGAAGCGGGAAAGCTACCGGGAGCGAGAAACCGACCGGGAACGGGAGAGCAAGTAGGGAATAAAACGGGGGCGAGAGAGACAAGCATTAGAAAAACCTCTAAAAACCCCGGGCAACGCCGGGTACCCCGCTGTTATGTTATAAATAGTAGCCTCCTTCACTCACTCACTTAATGATTCTGTAACGCTTACGTAATTAGTCGTATAGCTACTATATTATCGAAGATATTTCTATTAGTATTCAGTAGTTATTAAATAAAAAAATTGTATCATTGATATATATATATATATATATATATATATATATATATATATATATATATATATATATATATATATATATATATATATATATATATATATATATTTATTAGTTTTATGAAAATATATATACTGAAATTTTTTAATAACTAATTAATATATATATATATATATATATATATATATATATATATATATATATATATATATATATATATATATATATATATATATATATATATATATATATATATATATATATATATATATATATATATATATATACATATATATATATATATTTATATATTTATATATTTATATTTATAGTTATTAGTTTTATGAAAATATATATACTGAAATTCTTTAATAACTAATATATATATATATATATATATATATATATATATATATGTAAACGTAGAGGAATATGCTTTCTAGCGATTCGTAACGTTAAAGTCAAAGTTATTTATAACCCAATATTCCTCGAATTTATTTTAACTTTATTATTCTTTTTTGAATATAATCTTTCACTTGTCTCCAAACTGAATTATCTCACTTTGTTGAAGTTCGCCCGGTTCTGACAATTCTTTTGATAATTCCAATTTCTCTTTGCAGCACGTCTTTTCAAACTTTTATTATCTCTCAAACACTCAACTTTAACACACTGTCTAAATTCTCAAAATTCATACACAAAATAATATTTCTAATTGTAATATTAACAATCCAGAAAAAGATATATATATATATATATAAATTCCTAGATAAAAAAAATAATAAACACACACACGTACACACACGCACGCGCGCACACACACACACGCACAAACACACATACATATATATAAAAACCTATATATATATATATATATATGACTTATTGTTTCAACATATCCAATCATTATAAAATGCACACATAATAAAATAAAATATGCAAATATTATGAAAATACGTAAGATGAATTATCTTCATCTTACATATCCCCCCTCTTCGAAAAAAGAAACGCGTCAGCGTTTCTTGATTACATCGTCACTCTCTTTACGACTAAGAAAGTCAGCACCGATGTTTTCCTTGCCTTTGAAATAGTTTACTTTCAACTTATTCTCAATCTCTATCTCTCTGCGTGCTGTGTCAACAGGGCGGGCATCTCCGAAGATTGCCGAATTCAACTTTCCATCTTTCCCCACCCCTCCATTTTGGCCTCTAGGCAGAAGATTGAGCCTTGGTCTTTCTTTTGGCGGATTCAAAGCTTGAACTTTTGCCTCAACTTTATTTCCTAAATTTGAAATGGCAGACGTGTTTCTTTCCTTGCTTTGATACAGCTCCGAGTTAGCCGACGATTTTCTATAATTTACCCGAACATTCCTCTGAGTGCTGTCGTAGTTGGAAGCGGATTTCTGTGGTTTCCGACCAAAGCGTTTTCCTGTAGCCATTGCATCAAAACCTCTTACCCCTTCAACATTTCCCAGCACGAGATCGCAAAGTAGGTTTTTCATGCATACCACCTCTCTGGTTCCTCTGAGCCAGTCTGTTTTGATTTTTACCACTGTTGTTGGAGCTACCCGAACTGTGCCGTCGATCAAAACACAGGGTCTTGTTCTTCCGGTCATCTGACGCGGGTGCACTAATGATTCCTTTACCATTATGGCAGTACAGCCAGTGTCCCTCAAAACTTTTACCGGTTTTCTGTTCACAAACCCTCTGGTTAATTTAAACTTTTCTCCTGAGTGAAAACAACCATCCGCTATTACCGGTGAAAAGCAGCCACATTTTAATTGGACCTCATTCATTTTACCATCCAACACCATGACCGCGCATGCATTCACTACTCCAGAATCTTTGCATGGTGGTGTCAAGTTGGCCTCTCTACGCGCTTGGCACATGCTTGAGTGCCTTGACTGTAGTCCCTCGCCAAATGTCCAGCTTGATGACAATCCTTTGCCATATGGCCCAGCTTATTGCAATTGTAACAGCGTGGTCCAACCATTCCCGAGTCAATGTCTGGTTGACTACGATTTCCGCTAATCCTGCTTGTGTTTTCGACTTTTGCCAAGCTTTTGACTGGGTGAGCTTGATTGTACTTGTTGACCCAGCGACTTAACTCATTGACGTCACCGCTTTCTTTCTCCAACAAATACTCAGCCATTCCCGACGGACACTTTCCAAAGAACTGCTCTTTTAAAAACAAAAACAAATAGTTTTTTGTACCCGCGAGATCCACCCAGCGCCTGAGGTAACTATCTAGTCGCACCAGATACTGTTCCCAAGTCTCTTCTGGTTCAAGCTTTGACTCTCGAAACTTTATGCAGTAGTCTTCTGCCGACTTCCCAAAACGGCGAAGGAGTGCCTCTTTTACTGACTCGTAATCCTGCATCTGACTATCGCTGAGTTGGCCAAACACTTCCAATGTCTTCGCACTGAGCAGAGAACCCAGAAGCATTCCCCAACCCTTTTTTGGGTGATCATTTGCCGTGGCCAATGCCTCAAAACGGAGCAGAAAAGCGTCCACGTCGTCACCTTCCGGGAACTTTGGATATGGAATCTTTGTTACCTCTATCTTTAGCTCTTTTTTTGTTAGGGCCTCTAATTCCAGCTTTTTCAATTCCAATTCATGCTGGCGTTGTTCGCGCTCACGTAGAAGTTTAATTTCTCGTTCTTCTTTAGCTTCTTGAGTCTTCTTCTCTTCGTGTTCACGTTCCCGTTCCCGCTCTTCCCGTTCTTGTTTTTTTTCTTCACGTTCTTCTAATCTCCTAACTCTTTCTTCATCCTTTAACTCTTTGACATAATTCCTTAAATCTTCTCCGGAATAGCCTAGAGCCTGTCCCATCGCAATGAATTTCTCGTCAGACATCTTTCACAAAAGAAAAAAAAATTCGGTCACTTGTGATCAAACAACTTCAGAAAAATATATTTACGTATGAAAATGCGTAAATACGTCGAGGTCACTAATGTAAACGTAGAGGAATATACTTTCTAGCGATTCGTAACGTTAAAGTCGAAGTTATTTATAACACAATATTTCTCGAATTTATTTTAACTTTATTATTCTTCCTTGAATATAATCTTTCACTTGTCTCTAAACTGAATTATCTCACTTTGTAGAAGTTCGCCCGGTTCTGACAATTCTTTTGATAATTCCAATTTCTCTTTGCAGCACGTCTTTCCAAACTTTTATTATCTCTCGAACACTCAACTTTAACACACTGTCTAAATTCTCAAAATTCATACACAAAATAATATTTCTAATTGTAATATTAACAATCCGGAAAAAGATATATATATATATATATATATATATATATATATATATATATATATATATATATATATATATATATATATATATATATATATATATATATATATATATATACATATATATATACATATATATATATATATATATATATATATATATATATATATATATATAAATTCCTAGATAAAAAAAAATAAACACACACACGCACGCGCGCGCACACACACACACACGCACAAACACACATACATATATATAAAAACATATATATATATATATATATATATATATATATATATATATATATATATATATATATATATATATATATGACTTATTGTTTCAACATATCCAATCATTATAAAATGCACACATAATAAAATAAAATAAACAAATATTATGAAAATACGTAAGATGAATCATCTTAATCTTACAATATATATATATATATATATATATATATATATATATATATATATATATATATATATATATATATATATATATATATATATATATATATATATATATATATATATATGTATATATATATATTGCGAATAAACTGTGGAATCAATTTATCTTTGAGACACGCTCTAAGAAACACAACTCGCCATTTGGCAGAAACAACTTTTCGAGCCAAATTCTCGACCTTTCGGCACAAAACTCTCTGTTCGAGACTACAATTAGCCAAAAACTTTTCCATTAAACTTTTATTGTCAGACCGACGGACCGTTTCAGCTATGTCAGCCATCCTCAGGGTCAAAAGTAAAACGAGAAAAGTAAACAAACAGAAAGAACCGAAATTGTCAAAGAATTTGCACACTAACAAAAGAAAAAACGAAAAAACACTCTACCTATCAAATCAAAAGAATATAAAATTTATACTATTGGAAATCAATTTTTGCGTTTTCGCTGTGTTATATTAGAAGAGACAAGAATTTCCTCCGATACATTACAATGAGATTCGTCAGGAGCAGCCTCAACAGCCAAAGTATTTGTGTCAGAGGACGAGTCAGAAGTATCATCATTTATGTTATCCTCGTCGTTAGAAGGAATACAGGGTAACCGATGCATATTGCTTTCTTTGACACCGAATAAGTGGAGAATCTGTGGAAATTTATCAAATTGTTTATTAATTGCGGGTCTCATTAATAAGATATAGAGAGCCTCTTTAATTTTCAGCCGGAAAGAGTCGGATTCACTTGTTAAAATCGAAACACCTTCTTCAAGTTCTTTTCGTGTTAGCTTTTCAAATGAATACATTCATAATGATTAAGAATACTCCCAAACTGGAGATGCATCGTGAGTCTCCTTGACAACGTAGTGGTAGTGTGACCAATGTATGTATCCACCTTACAATGTGGAATAGAACATTTGAAATGGTACACCACGTGACTTTGTTGCAACGGGTCAGTGATACTTGTTCTATCATTCTTGATGACCAAATTGAAAAGTTTCAAGTTTTTGTAATAAATATATAAACCCAGTTTATTCCTGACGGGGTCTATAACAGAAACTTCCTTTTTTATTATCTTCTTTATAATACTTTCATCAATTCTGTAATTGAGATTCATTTAATTTTTTTAGAACACGGGGAACTCCTGGCGTACATTACGACCCTTGTCAGAGTCAGACCCAGCCGAACTCACAGATGTTTTCATTTTGGTTACAAAATTGTTAATAAAACCGTCGACAAAGCTATTAGAATAATTGTTGTTAACCAATAACTGCTTGATTCTAACTATTTCTTTATGGAAATCTGACCAGGTTTCGGAAAAACGATAAGCTCTGAGGAGATAACTATTAATAACACTTCTTTTATATCTGTCCGGACACTCGCTGTCACCATTTAGGCATGTTCCATATATATATATATATATATATATATATATATATATATATATATATATATATATATATATATATATATATATATATATATATATATATATATATATATATATATATATATATATATATATATATATATATATATATATATATATATATATATATATATATATATATATATATATATATATATATATATATATATATATATATATATATATATATATATATATATATATATATATATATATATATATATATATATATTTTGAATACTTCGGCGCTATATGTTCTTTTAAGCAAACTCGATTGAAAAAAGTGGCACACTTGGCTGAATCGATTTTATTTTTAATTTTTTCCAATAGTCTAAATCGGTTTAAAAATAATTTATTATCAAACACAAACTCCATAATCTTATAGGCTTATAGATCTATTTCGGCAAATTTTGCCATCTTCAGAGCCGTTTAACTTTTTTTAAAATAAAATGCAGTGACTAAATGGTAAAAGGTACAACTAATTAAAAGGAATTAAAATACAATTTAAATAAACTTTAAATTCATTAAGTACAAATGTAACAACATAAAAAATATTTAAATTAAAATAATTATAATAATAACAGTAATAACTAAATAATTAAGATCAGTTAGCAAAGCCTTTAACAACGGAATTACAGTCAACTTCAAGGACGTGACTGGAAGGAGAATCACATACATTATCTATAACCTTTGAAACACAAACGTCTGGTACAAAACATTCATTCAACGAAGAAATACCTGAAGAAACATTGGCACTATTAACATGCATATTTTTAACAGAAGTTGTAGATGAGTTAAAACATTTATTATTATTATTATTATTATTATTATTAGTTTTATTACTATTTAGAGAACCAAAAAGTTTAAGAGTTAAATCAAAAGAATACCATTGTTTATTAATTAAAGGCTTACATTTATTAATGGCTAAAGCTTTTTTAATTTTAACTTAATGGGTTGATTTTCTTTCATTAGTATACTGGTGTTATCAATTAGAAATTTATGTGATGGTTTGATTGAATGTTGTGTTGACATATGTTGGTATATGGCACCACTTTGACAATGCATAGTCAATCTACGAGACAGAGTGGTTCTAGTATGACCAATGTAATATTCCACCTGACCATGTGGAAACGGACACGAAAATTGGTACACTAGGTTGGTTTGTGCTACAGGGCTAGAAACATTATTTATACTATTTTTAATTAAAAGATTATGAGTTTTTCCATTGTTATAATAGATGTGTAACTTGAGTGTATTATCTTTATTTACAACCTTAATATTATCATACACAATGTTTTTCAACACTTTTTCATCTATTTTATAATTATTAGACATCTGATTAGCATAATATAATGGAATTATACAAGAATTTGATGAGTTATTGGTATTAGGTTTTGAAACATGTTTTTTATCAGTAATATGTGACATAAATTTATTTATAGTTGCATCAACAATAGAATTAGAATAATTATTATTTATTAAAAGTTGTTTAACTTGCTGAAATTCGTTGTGAAAATCAGACCAAGTTTCGGAAAATTTATAGGCCCTATTAATATAATTATAAATAACGTTTAGTTTATATCTTTCAGGACAATCACTATTATAATTAAGACAATTATCTGTGTTTGTGAGTTTAGTATAGACCTGGCAAGATAGTTTTGATACATTTCGTGTAACTAAAGTATCCAAAAAAGGAATTTGATGTTTATTATTAGCAAGTTCATAAGTAAATTGTAGTTTAGAATTTTTTACAAATGCATCTCTCAGTTTAAATAATTCTTCTAAATTATCAACTGAAACAAATATATCGTCAACATAACGGCAATACAGAAAAGGTTTGGTGTGATTTTCAAATACACGTGCTTCAAGATCACCCATATAAAAATTAGCGAAAGTCGGGCCCAACGGGGACCCCATAGCTACACCGTCAATTTGTACATATAAGTCTCCATTAGGTGATAAAAAAGGAGATTGCGTTGTACATAGATAAAGTAATTCTTTCAAGACTTCAGGGCTGATTTGAGGAGGTTGAATACTATATATTTATATTTATAGTTATTAGTTTTATGAAAATATATATACTGAAATTCTTTAATAACTAATATATATATATATATATATATATATATATATATATATATATATATATATATATATATATATATATATATATATATATATATATATATATATATATATATATATATATATATATATATATATATATATATATATATATATATATATATATATATATATATATATATATATATATTAGTTTTGTCTTTTCCTATGAATTAAGTTCAGATGTCGTGTATACTGAAATTCTTTAATAACTAATTAATATATATATATATATATATATATATATATATATATATATATATATATATATATATATATATATATAATGATAAAAAAAATTGTATTTAATAACTACTGAATACTAATACAAATATCTTCAATAATATAGTAGCTATACGACTAATTACGTAAGCGTGACAGAATCAGTAAGTGAGGGAGTGACGGGTGCTACTATATTATAGATTTGACTAATCTCAGAGAAGTGGAACATTCAACGTTGATGTGTGCGTTTAATTTTAGTGTCAGAAAAGGATTGTAAGGCACGACATTACGATTATCCATCAACGATCCTCTAACTGTTACTTGCTCATTACGGCAACGACGATAGGAAGGATATCCATTCACATTGAGTTGAGTGTGTTCATTAAACTCCTTAGGATACTGCTTTGAACACTTTCCATCCTTCATGCATGGTGCGTTTGGATATCTGATGCCGCATGGGCCATGTATCATGCATTTTAGCACTATTTCGCGAAGCCAAGGACTAATAACTCTAGGAATTTCTGCAAAAATTAATTGATCCATTCGTTCGGGTGTTGTGAATTTATTTTCGGCTCTCAATGTTACTAAGATATGCGCGTGCGGCAGCCCTCTTTTCTGAAACTCAATAGAATAGACAAATGCGACTGCTTTTCCGAAAATTCCATTTGAAGTGACGTATTTTATCAATGAGTCTAGCTTAATTTTAAAAACCCTTGTGACTATGTCAAATGTCAGGACGATCTGTGGTGTCCTCTCCTGGTTTCAAATTGCTTAAAATTTCTTTCCAGCTCGGATTAGCGGCGATGGTGATGAACAAATCAGGTGGACCCCATTTTGCGAATATGGACATGGCGTCACAACATCGCTCTCTCATGTTTCGAGGTGAGCCTTCAAAACTCGATGGAAAAATCACGGATCTTCCAGCTGCTCTTTGTTCATTTTGAGCCACATTCGCCACATGATCAGCAAGTCCTTGATACTGCTCGGCACGCAGTCGCTTCTGATTCTGTCGAATGAAGTTGAGATTGTTCGCTTCGACTTGTAAATAAGAATCAACGATCCTTCTGAACATTAATTCATAGGAAAAACAATATATATATATATATATATATATATATATATATATATATATATATATATATATATATATATATATATATATATATATATATATATATATATATATATATATATTAGTTTTGTTTTTCCTATGAATTAAGTTCAGATGTCGTGTATACTGAAATTCTTTAATAACTAATTATTGCACTCTTTAATTTTCACATCATTTGAATTTATATGAAATACGTTAGTAAATTGAAAATTTGAACACAATAAAAAATTTCATTAAATTTGCTTATATATAAAATTTTTTTATGGTTATCAAATGTTATTTTGTTTTTGTTGACTATTTTTATAATAACGGGCGCCGTATTTTAAAATTTCCGTCATTTTTGACGGGCTATCTCTAGTATGTTATAATGTAATCAAGTTGTTGTAGTCAGTGGCGTCATTTCAGCAAATCTATGGGGGGAATCTTTAGAAAACCTTGGGGAAGGGAAGGGAAGCAAAGTTTTTTAATCACCCAAACATTACAAACTAAAAAAATTACTTTTGTACCCATCTTTGCTGATTTAACGCTGTTTGTTCATGAGCCTTATAAACCAAAGTTCCATGCTGTTCAGCCATGCATCCTGCCACCATCCATTAATCTTGATTTACTGTGGCATATTGGTTGGTTTTTGAGTGACAATGCTAAACCGAAACCTAGTTGTGGTGGCTTCAACTCTATTAGAAGCATCAGATATTTGTATGCAGCCCATAATAGATCTCAATCCAAATGATCTTTCGTGTGTCTATTCCACCCTTATGTACATTTCAAAAGAAGCGGAAAAACTAAACATCAAGACTCCGGCAATTACTTTTGATCAGCCTCTCTGGCTTAAAGCCATCGGCATTGTGAATTACCATAAACTCAATATTGTCTGTCGACTTGGCGCATTTCATATTCCAATGAGTTTTTCGGCAGCATTGGCAGTTTGATGGCTGGATCAGGACTCAGCGATGTCATGGAATGTTGCTATGGCCCAAACACTGTAAAACATATAACATTTGGTAAAGCTGTTGCTGGTGCTGTGCGTGCTCATCTTCTCGTCGAATCAGCATTGTACATCATACTACTTAAGTCTGTCATGCCATCTTTAGGAAAATGCGATGCTGAAAAAGGATGGTTGAAGTCTCTTCAAGAATTTTATGATAGAATGTTGGAAAATGGATATGATGTTGAAAGTGATGTTTTTCCAGATTGCTTAAATACAATTGAAAGTGCCTTGAACGAGTCGAAAGTTAGTCTTGTTCACAAATCAAGAACAGCGAAGTTGTGGTTTCACTATATATATTATGTGTCGACTCTGAAAATGTTGTTGAGAGCGGAGAAAACTGCGGACTGGAACCTGCATCTGTTAAGTATCAGACGAATGATCAATTTATTTGCGGCGACAGGGCATAACAGCTATGCCAAGAGTGCGCGTCTGTATGTTGAGATTATGACTGAATTACCTGACACACACCCTGATTTATATCAACAGTTCATGTGTGGTGCTCATGTCGCCCGTCGAAGTAGTAAGCTATGGGCCGGGCTTTCAACAGACTTAACCATTGAACAAGTAATGATGCAAGCACTGAAAAGATAAGGTGGCTTGACTCGTGGAAGAGGGGTTACAGAGAGTGTCAGGGCTACTTGGATTTCAACAGTTCATAAGACTGCTGCTGTCAAAACTGCTCTTGCTCAGGTAACTGACCTGGAATATTGCCATGCTCAAGTTCAACATCCAAAGCTTGGCAAGTCTCAAACAAGAAGGGACAATGACGATCTTTTGAAAGTGCTGGATTTTCTGCACTTATGCATAAGTGCGGGTACCGGCAATTTTGTTTACATTCGGCCCGTAACATATATATATATATATATATATATATATATATATATATATATATATATATATATATATATATATATATATATATATATATATATATATATAATCATTGGGATCATGTATTTCTGGGCGTATGAGTTGGACCGGCAAAAATTGATGGAAAGGGAGCTGGGACTTAACAGCTCCCACACTGTCGTTGACTGGAAACAGTTTTGCCGGGACATCTGCCATGAATACTTTGTTCTACGTCCTATTGTACTTGGTGGGCCTGGACGAACCGTTGAAATTGATGAATCCTGTTTTGTCCGACGAAAATACCACAGAGGCCATCGAGTCCGGGAGCAGTGGGTTTTCGGCGGTTACGACGTAGAATCGAAGGAAAGTTTTATGGTGTGTGTGGAAAGAAGAAATGCCGCAACACTACTCCCCATTCTTCAGCAGTACGTCCTCCCAGGTACGACCGTTGTTTCCGACCTTTGGGCTGCGTACAACACGGTTGCTAGCCTGGGATATCAACATCTCACGGTGAACCACCAGCTTCATTTCGTGAACCCAATAACACAGGCAACCACAAACCACGTGGAGTCTGTTTGGCAAAAGGCCAAAGAAAAAAACAAGAGGCGTTTCGGCACGCACAGGGAATTGCTAGACAACTACCTTGCGGAGTTTCTGTGGAGACAAAGATTTGGTGACTCTCCATTTCACAATCTCGTGTCACACATCCGCATGGTTTTATCAGAGGCTGTAAATTAAAACTAATTTTTTTACTGTTTTTTATATGTTTGTTTTTAGTGAATAAAGAAATTATTGTGTTATACTAATTGCGCTTTGTCGTTCAAAATATATATCTATGCTACGGGCCGAATGTAAACAAAATTGCCGGTACCCGCACTTATGCATAAGTGCCCAAATTTGTAAAATATGGGTAAAAAAAGAAATTTTTCAGAATCTCCTGAAGTTCTTAAAGAACAGAATCGTACGGCTTCGGAAACTGGTCAAGGAGTAGGTGTTTGTTTTGTAGTTGTTTGTCATTTATATTCGTTATAAACATAAAATTTAAATATGTTGTAACTATTCAATATTCGCTTTATTAAGTTGGCTACTGGTCCTTGTCATGCTACTGCTACGTCGAAAACTGCTGTCACTAGTGGAGATGAGAATCATCCACTACAATCTACGTCGCTGAAGTTAGCAAAATATGTAAATTTTATTAAAATGCCTCAACTTTGAATTTTCTATATAAAATGCGTGAAGAGTTAGCAACAGATTTTGAGTAGCCTATTGTAAATAAAGACCGCGATCGATTTAATCGCAATAGTTTTTACCATATAACTCGGTTAATAATTGAGGCATTTAGCTGAAAATAGTACAGATCATTTTGTTTTTTAATTTCCTATTAAAATATTTAAAAAAAAATGAAATGCCTCGACTTTGAAATTTCCCTATATAATGCAGGCAAAGTTAGCTACTGTTGCTAACTTCAGCGACGTCTACAATCTTCCAAGCGGAACTTTAGACGTAGAAAAGTGTTTGGTTTAGTTTGTCATTTTTTTGTCATTTATATTCGTTATTAACATAAAATTTAAAAAAATTAAACTATGTTGTGACTAAACTATTCAATATTCCTTTTATTAAGCCTACTGTTGGTCCCGCTCATGCTGCTCGTACGACGACTACTTCCTTCCAAACTGCTGTGGCTTCTGTGACTTTAAATACTGGCCAAAGAGGAGTAGGTGTTTGTTTTAGTTTGTCATTTTTTTGTCATTTATATTCATTATTAACATAAAATTAAATATGTTGTAACTATTCAATATTCGCTTTATTAAGCTTGCTGTTGGTCCTGCTCATGCTACTACGTCGAAAACTGCTGTCACTAGTGGAGATGAGAATCATCCACCACAATCTTCCAAGCGGAACTTTAGACGTAGAAAAGTAAGTGTTTGGTTTAGTTTGTCATTTTTTTTGTCTTTAATATTTGTTATAAACATAAAATTTAAAAAGTTAAATATTTTTTAACTATTCAATATTCGCTTTATTAAGTTTGCTGTTAATTTAACTGTGAATTTATGAACATTGAAGCTGTAGTATATAAGCTTAAAATGTATCCTATTAGAATAATCATCTGTATTGGACTGGAGCGAAATGGCTCAAAATTGCACTTCTGCCATTGAATTTGGAAAAAATTTTCATGACAATTGCTTTCATTTGTTTCAGTTTTTCGATTTTCTTTATAATAACTGTGGATTTTAATCAATTGTTTATATAGTTTAAAACTAAAAGGTATGTTATTTTTATCTCAGAGAATATTAAAATACTTTTATGTCATCATAGTTTCGAGCAAGCAAACAAATCATAGATAATTAACTTTCATTTCCAAAAGTATATTTCAATTATGATTGTTTGTGATAGAATTTAAATTTGAAATACAATGCTAGAAGGATTTTTTTTTCTAAAAACAGAATTAAAAATGAGGCCAAATTTGTTTAAGATTATATGAGTATTTAAAATACTCATATAATTTTAAACAAATTTCATCTAATCTTCTTGATAACATGACATGGGAGTGGAAAGACGATTCCAGGAAACTTCTGATAAAAACTAGCAACTCTTAAGGTACTTGTGCCGAGTCATATATCCAGACATGTTGTTTAAACCAGAGGTTCCCAAACTTCTTTGACTCTGGACCCACTTGGAAATATTTTTGACATCTCGAGACCCACTGAATAAAATTAAGCATCGAGTACTAAGTAATATATCATAAATTGGGTCAAAATATTCTGATTTACAGACATTGTCAGCTAAAACGTATATTCATTTATGAAGTAGCCCATTGATCAATTTAAATTTTATTTTTTAATTAATAATTGTATTTGATGACTCTATTTTTAGGTGAATAAGAAAATCAAGGCAGAAAGCTCCAGCTCTTCGAGTAGTGACCAGTTGTCGTCAACCAGTTCAGAGTTTGACTTTTCGTCCCCATCCCAACCATCCCCGCGAGTGCCATCTCCATCCATCCCCACCAACATCATCCCCATCCCCGCAGTGTTTCATTTCCATCCCCAACCATCCCCGCAGTGTTTCATCTCCATCCCCAACCATCCCCGCAGTCTTTCAATCTTTCATCCCCATCCATCCCCACGCTGTTCATCTCCATTTTTAATCAATCCTGGACTAGTCATTATTTTTCCGTATATCATTTCAACGCAACTATAACTCAAGTGTTGATATATAGAATTGCAATAACACCGTTATTCCATCACCTCCTGGTTCTACCGAGTCTCGGCACCCATACTTGCTGAACCGCTTGCCTATCTATTTAACTTGTTGTTAAACCAATCACAGATACCAGATCGGTGGAGGAGATGTCAGATAACCCCGGTTGCAAAGGTAGTTAATCCTCAGGGGAGCCACGAGTACAGACCAATTTCAATTACACCAATACTCTCAAGGATTATGGAAAAGATGGTGGTACAGCGATTCGTCTATCCAATCACGGGAAGTTCGGGGTACAACCACTACTTCCATGACCAATATGCTTTCTGTCCAACGGGATCCACAACGGCGGCACTAATCAGCCTGACACTACCCATTTCAGAACAACTACAACTCCACCCGTATGTCCATGTTATAGCACTGGACTTTTCTAAGGCCTTCGATACTGTCAGCCACTCAGAGCTTATGAGAAAGTTTGCCAAACTACCAATAGAAGACGAGGCGTACAACTGGCTGGTTGACTTCCTTAGAGGGCGAATGCACTGCACTAAATTCCAAAACCAAGTGTCGTCATTAACCATGGCTTTCACTGCCTCATATCTACATGACCACCTGATCAAACTTTGAAATTTAAGTGTCTGTGACATTTTTTAACCGTCAAATGTAACACTTTGTAAGACAGCGTGCATTTTAGGGCAAGCCTCCCGAAAGTTGTAGAAATTTTTGAATAGAAATGCGGAGTGGTTCCACTTCGTTATTGTGATTTGAATTGCTAGATTTAGCAGGTGTCCATAACAATTAACATAAATTCAAATTTGAACCAATGTGTTTTTACAAGAATCGTTCTTAAATTTATTAGCGTTTTAAAGACTTTTTTGAAATGTTTTACCTGTTTTTCGAAAATGTATAAACTGTTTGTCCAAATTTTTGTTCCATTTTGCACGAATTTTAAAACATTTTCGCTAAAAGTTTTGATCCTTAAAAATCGATTGCAAAAATCAAAGACTAAAAAGTTGAAAATTATACTATTAAAAAAATATTTGTAAAAACACGCTTTTGTTTAAATGCATTAAAAAGGATAAAATAAATTGTATACATAGAAGCGTGGGACGCAATTGTGGCGATCGTTTAAGTCACTGGTTCCCAACCTATGGGGGTCGCCAACTTATACAGTCAAAAACAAAAAAATAATCACTATAAGGCATTTTAAATGGTTTTTTGAAGTTATTAGCCAAATTATGGACAATGTATTGTTACTTCCCTGAGTTGGAAAAAGATGAAACTACATTTACACGAAATCCATTCTCTGCTTCCTTTGATGTAGCCATCATTCCCGATAAATTTAAAGATGAATTTTTCGATTTGCGGAATGATTCTACTGTGATATGTATCATTCATACCTAAATGAGACGATGGATGCCTTTCGAGTTTTAGTTCCATTTGTGTCTACATATCTCTGCGAGAGTGGATTTTTAACTCTTCTACGCTTAAAAACAAGAAAAAGAAATAAACCAAATGTTGAGAATCACATGAAATTGGTGTTAACAAAAACTCAGCCGCAAATTTTGAGACTTGTTAATAACATGCAATTTCAATCATCATATTAAATTAATTATTAAACATAATTAAAAGAAATAATACTAAAAAAACAGTTTTTTGGTGTTTTAAACGAGCGTATACATTGATTGAGCACCTAATTTTACTAAATTTAATTTTATTTAAATTTGTTTAATGTAAATTATTTTTAACTATTCTACAATGGGTGCGCGCGCCCCCTCGCCCTCCTTGGATCCGCCACTGCATACATACATACAAACAGAAATAGGAAATTATGTATGCGAATATCAATTTATTGATTGCAGAAACAGTGAAATATAAAATGATGCAGATATGGGATCAGTTGTCTATGGGATCAGTTGTCCATGGGATCAGTTATCCATGGGATCAATTGTCCATGGGATTAGTTGTCTTGGGATCAGTAGTCCTGGGATCAGTTGCGATGATCCTGGCCGTGATACTTCATCGCAATTCGTTTCAGCACTCGTATCTGGTGGTTGAAGGCTCTCGCTTGCCGGTGTCTTTCTCATCTGATTGCACCATGTTTGCAGCTCTTGCCGGGACTTGTGTTTTAATTTTTGACTTTGTGAATGAATGGTTGTTTTTTAGTTATTTGTTTTTGATTAGTTTTGCTATATTTTTGTTTGAATTGTTCCTGTCTTGAAGTGTTATTCAATTTTTTTGCGAAGTTTTCTTCATTGATTGATTTGTTGGTTTGTATTTTTTTAAAATAAAGGCTTTGTTGTGTTTTAATTTTAATTGATATTTGATTGTTAGCATTTCTTTATCCTCCTGAATATTATTTTTTCTTTTTTAAGAATGTTTGTCATCACCATTGATGCTTTTTTCATAGTGTGTTTTCTTGTTAGTGATTGAAAAAGGTTTTTTTGTAGTTTTAGTATGGTATCATGTTAGTGATTGAAAAAAGGATTGTTTATTGTTGTTAGTTTTAGGGTCATTGGTAGTGCTGGGTTATAGAGGCCATTTAGAAATAATTGTTTCTTTTCTTTAGTTATCTATGCTCTTGTTGAATGTTTGTTTTCTTGTGTCTGTTGGTAAATTTTGCTGATAGTCTTCCGTTTTCTAATTAGGTATGCATGTTGTAATTCATTGTTGTTTTTTTTACGGTTTTAGAACATTTTTATTTGATTGATTGATTGATTGGTTGGTTGTCTCATTGTCCAACTTACATTACATCCAGCTTTCATTTATATTACAAATATTACTGCCGTAAGAATCTGCTATTTAAATCATTTGAGCTTATTTAGACAAATGAAAATGCCATTTTCAAATTTTTTTTGGACCTTCCGGTGGAGGTCTAAATGTTTTTTTGGGGTTATTGCCTACTGATCCCAGGACAACTGATCCCAGGACAACTGATCCCAGGACAACTGATCCCAGGACAACTGATCCCAGGACAACTGATCCCAGGACAACTGATCCCACGGACAACTGATCCCATGGACAACTGATCCCATAGACAACTGATCCCATAGACTCATTTTTTAACTCATTTTTTGACGAAAATGGTGGTGGTGATGATGCTTACGTAGCCAGCTTACGATGACTGGCTGCATACGACAACGGTGGTGGTGATAATGATACTGGCTACTCCAGTTAGTAAACGGAGAAATAATATTTAGTTTATTTAGTATAAGCGCACGAGGGCACGATACACAGTTGAAATGAAATTGACAAGTTCGTATTACTTTTCATCGTTTCACTCTTTTCTGCGTGAAGTTCATAATGAGAAATGGAACCGTGCCAATCCAAAAATAATAGAGAAGTTGTTTTTTTCGAAGATATGAATTAAATGAATTAATGAAGACACTCCAACATTAATTCTTATCGGCTTATTTAGGAGTCAATGACTAGGACCATCACTACAGCATCCAAACATACTCATACATACATACATACATACGCACGCACGCACGCACACACACACACAGACATACATACATACAGAAATCGGAAATTATGTATGTTAATATCAGTTTATTTATCAGATATGGGATCAGTTGTCTATGGGATCAGTTGTCCATGGGATCAGTTGTCCATGTGATCAATTGTCCTGGGATCAGTTGTCCTGGGATCAGTTGTCCTGGGATCAGTAGTCCTGGGATCAGTTGTCCTGGGATCAGTTGCGATGATCCCGTTTTTTTGAGATATTAATTGAATTATATTTTGCAGTGAATTGGTGTAAAAAAGGCTGAAATTCTTAAATATCTGCTAAATATAAGAAATATTAATGGCAGAGGAGTGAATTTAGCAAAGATAATGCCTCCGGCTTCTGTTAAACAAAATGAAGTTGCAAGCTAAGTAAAAAATTAAAATTATTTTTTAAAAACGTCCAAGGGTGGCCCTGAATCACCGCATGTGTGTATGTATGTATGTATGTAGCGGATCTAGGGGGATTCAAAATTTTACTTTTTTTGAAATATTAAAAAAAATGTTTGACTGTTTTTTTATGTAAATTACAAAAATTTTAGCATCTAGCAGTTGTTATCAAGTGAGGTTTGTGGATATAAGATCAAATGTTTGCTTTTTTGCCGTTTTTGGCCCCTCCCGCCGTTTTTTGGCCCCTCCCCCCGTTTTTGTCCCCTCCCCCCGTTTTTGTCCCCTTCCGCCATTTTGTTTGGCCCCCCCCGCCAAAGAAGTCTAGATCCGCCACTGTATGTATATATTTATGTATGTGTGTGTGTATGTATGTATGTATGCAGAATCGGATCTAGAGGAGGCATCTGAGAGCGAAAGAGTGAGCGGGAAAGCGACAGGGAACGGATAAAGACCGGAAGCGGAAGGAAACGGGAGTGAAAGAGACACTCATTAGAAAAACCTCTAAAAACCCCGGGCAACCCCGGGTATGCCGCTAGTTATTAATAAATCATAGTTTTTAAATGTTTTAAAAAACCAGAGTTCACGTTATGACTATGTAGGTTATTTAGGGTGACATCATCTTCTTCTTTCATTAAACTGCTTGTATGACCTTGACTAGCGTTTCTGAGCCATTAGTCCAACCTTGTTGAAATAATTTTATCATTAATATAATAATATCATTATAATATATAATAACTATCATTATCTATAAAAGTTATTAAAAAAATTTAACAATTGTAACTTCAGTGCAATAAACAATTTTTATTTTTTTTAAATTGTAATAAACTGTTAATTATTAATTTCAAATTGGTAACAGAAGTTATTTAGTAGCTAATTAGTGTTGTGCCAAATCTTTTTCTGAATTTTCAGAAAAATTCATATTTTAGCTCGATATTATTAATTTAATGTAAATCAAATTTTCGATTTACTCAACAATAAATTTCTTGAATGACAAATTTGAAGAAAAAAAACAAACTAGTTCTTACCTTCAACAATCACTTGAATTGAATGAAAATAAACATCGTTTCTAATTAGGAGGACGGATTTCATCGGGAAACCTTTCTGCCACACAAAAACCACTTTTCCTCTGTAGTTCAAAGTGTTGACCTTGAGACCCTGAGATTCCAGGTAAGCGAGGGCGTCATTCAAGTTTTCCCTTGCCTCGTCGAAGGTCTGGCCAAGGAGAATGGTTCCGTGATCTAAACCCTTTAAAAATAAATAAAAAACTTGTTAAAGTATTAAAATCGAACATTTACTTGTCAATATTTAACTTGTATTATAAATTTTATTTAACTAATTTTTATGATAATTATAATTAAAATTTACCTGCATATAACTAACTAAATCGTTTGCATTTTTAGCATCACTATGTGTGTCAAAAGTTCTTAATTGCACCAAACTGCAAGTAGATGGCTCAAGAATAACGGTGTTGATTCCTATATTCTGACAATAAACTTTGTCGCCTCCAATCACTTCTATCTTGGAGTCCGACCATTCCACGCCGACATCATCAAACCCAAAACTACTGATGTTAATATAACACAGATCTGTGAAAAATGATGTTTTTTTAATAAAAATGTTATTCAGTATATTTAATTAACAATAAAAATTAAAGTTTTCTCAAAGCATATGCGGGTAAAAAAAGTTTTCAAACGTGTTTAAAGGCTAATGCTAAACCAACTTTGGTTAGTTGTATACATCCGGCAGTTACTCAAGCTGTAATGGAAAAATTCAAGAAAATCAACAAATAGATAACACAAGATTTCAGAATCATCGTCATTAACGACTTGCGCACTGGAGCAGCCTGGAAACATGTGACACTCAAGACAGCAATTCAGTTCGTCTTGTCTTCTTGTTGTTATTCCGTTGAAATTTTTATTGGCGGGGGTTGTTGTCAAAGAGCTCAAATTGATACTGTTTCTTAAGACCTTCACCTTCGATGGAGTATCGTTCGTGCAAACCATTTTATCACCTATGCGTACGACGTTAAATAATTCTATGCCGACTGGAAACTGAAAAAAATCTGTGAGCAGAAAGGCGAATAAAAACCACGTTAAAAACATTTTTACGATTTAATAGGAACGCAAAACTTTTAACGTTTTATATATAAACAGCTTAGCTTAGAGCGCTAACAATTGAAAAGTCACAGCTTCTTGCAATCAAGCGATGGATAGGACCATTGAACAATCAATCATTATAGTTTCCGCCTGGCTGTGGTGGTGAATGAATGAATTCGCTTGAAAGGACGAGCAGAATTGATCAATCGGTAGTATTATTATTATATTATACTAATATTATATTATTATTATTAAAACATATTTTATTCATCCGTTAGAAGTGAAAATTTATCAAAATAAATTGAAAATTATTTTAGTCACTACACAAAACGTGATCCAAAAAATTGACTTTTAGGTACAAAAAAGCGTTGTGCTTGTTTTAATAAAACCAAAATACATTAAAATGCAACTACACTCTTTTCACCGGAACTCCAGCCTTCAAAAAAAATATAAAACAAATAATTTTTATTCGGTAGAATTGAAATTTGATAAAAAAATTTGTTTTTTTACTAAAATTTTTGTAAAAAAATTAAATTAACAAATCTATTAATAAAATTATTTTTATACTATAATATAAAAAATAGTATATTATAAACGGACTTTTACTTTCAACAGCATCAAAAAAGGACTGATGCCGTTTTTTATCTGAATAATTGATTTTCCAGAAAACCCTTTTTGCCAGATGAACGCCATTTTTACTCTAAAAGCCAAACTATTCACATTTAAACCTTGCAATGCCAGATACTCTTTGATCGAACCCTAAGTATTATTGAGCTTCATCGTACGTTTGGCCAAGAAAAATAGTCTCATTTGGAAATTTCTTGAACTCATTTTTGTAAAAAAAGTTAAACACTTTTTTATTGTATAATATTAATTTTATAATTGCACGTTTATTTAAAACTCACAATAAAACATTTATTGATTAAAAAATAAGGCTATTTTTACCTCCAAGTAAGACATCAATCTGAAATCGTTTACGGGCTTAAATCTGTGTCAAAGTTTTGAAAAAAAAAAAACTGTGAACTACAATTTGTTGGATTGAAACCAAATTGGCCAGAACAAGAAAAGCTTTTATTTTTGCTTGAATTCTACTGCACGATTTTCACTCAAACAAAAATATGCATTATAGGTACATTATACGCACTTGTGTGCAAAAAAGCAAGTGACTTAGTTTTTAGATTAATACGTTTTTGTTTTGAATTTTTCCTAATTAATGCATAGAAATCAAAGTGCAGTACCTGGAAATACTAAGTAGCACTTATTTGAAAAAAAAAAAACAATTTTTCGGTCCATTTTTTCTTGCAAATTTGAAAACTTGTTTGCTGCTTTGTGATTTAAAGTGTTTGATTCATTAAACATTTTTTTATTAATAGACTGATTGATTGATTGATTGATTGATTGATTGATTGATTGATTGATTGATTGATTGATTGATTGATTGATTGATTGATTGATTGATTGATTGATTGATTGATTGATTGATTGATTGATTGATTGATTGATTGATTGATTGATTGATTGATTGATTGATTGATTGATTGATTGATTGATTGATTGATTGATTGATTGATTGATTGATTGATTGATTGATTGATTGATTGATTGATTGATTGATTGATTGATTGATTGATTGATTGATTGATTGATTGATTGATTGATTGATTGATTGATTGATTGATTGATTGATTGATTGATTGATTGATGAATTACGGGAATTTTCTTAATTGAATTTTAACTGACTAGCTTAAAACGGTTAGAATTACATTTCCAAAAGCTGTTGTAAAATGAAAAAATCAGTGGTTTTCAATGATCAAAAAACATGAATCCATGTTTAGTATAGACTACAACAACAACTGTGGCAGTTAAAAACTTTTTGAAATAAAGTTAGAGGGCTTAAAATCCTCAACATATTCAAAAACCATAAATGTAAAATGTTGCAAACAAGACAAGATGATATTTTTACATACTTTTATTCAACCTGCATTCTCTGTTTGTTTGTAGATATTTTTGTACCCAAATCTTGTAAGTAAAATTTAACCAGCTATTTGACTAGCTAGGAAGTTGAAACTTTCTGCATAGCTTTATATTGGATGAAAATATATGATACAACTAAAAAAAACAAACAAAAAACTTAATTTGAATATCCTTTGTATTTTTAAATTGAGTGTATTTTAAATAAAAAGTGTGTGTTGAAAAACTCGTTTTTTTCTTTACTTGTTTAATTTATTCATTTTTACGTGGTAAAAATAATATCTCCCTCCTTCTATATAATTTTTATGGAAATATTTTGGAGTGAAACGTTTTGAACGGAACATTTTGACAGGACATTTTTTATCGTAGGGACATTTTTTTTCCAAGACAATTTAAATGGGACATTTTGACCGAGACCACCGACACATTTTGTTCGGGGACATTTTAACTTTAACCTTTTACCGTAAAATAACCCCACAATGCGAAAAAGAACCTATATTAAAGTAAAAATGTGTGCAAAAGTTTTTTCCATTATGAAACAATGATACTATTACAACGTTATGAGCACGGCATGAACCTGTTTAAAATTCCCCATTTAGGTTTCCGGTAATCTACTGCACAATGCCTCGGAATTGTTGAAAAAGACGCTAAATAAATTTCAATCAAAATATCTTTCAATGAATGATCATCCCCGTGATTTTATTTTTCGTAAGTGGAAACTTCTAAATTGTGTAGAGTCAGTGGCTTCTATCCCCCCCAAGTGGCCGGGCTCAATTCCCCCCCTAAGTAGCTAAGCTTTCCCCCCTCCAAGTTGCGACCACCAATATTTTTAGTATTTCACAGTGATGGGCACTTTAACTACTGTAGTTGTAACTACTGTAGTTATAACTACATTTATAGTAGTTACGTGGTAGTTATAACTACTTTTGTTTTTGAGTAGTTGCCATGTAGTTATAACTACTTTTATGATCTAGTTTGGTAGTTATAACTAGTCTAACTACTTTGACTTAGCGCTGTAACAAAATTATTAAAAAGCCAGATAATTTAAAAATATAATCTAAAGCATCGAATGTTCAATCACTGAAGGATTATCCATTTGTAGAATGAGCTTTCATAAAAGCCAATTCTACTCTTTCAAGCATGGCTGGTATGATTTTGACACCTCGAAGGTGCAAAATGAGTGACACTTTATTTGACCGTATGGTTTTTCTGAAAAGCCGTTCCAGTTTTAACAAATTTTGAACTTTGTCATTCAACCTTTATGTATCAACTAGCGGAGATACCCGGCGTTGCCCAGGTTTTTTGAGGTTTTTCTAATGTTTGTCTCTTTCTCTCCCGTTTCCTTTCCCACCTGCTTTCCCACTCCTGTTAGCTTTCCCGTTTTCGGTCGTTTTCCCACTGCCGGTCGCTTTCCCGCTCCCGGTCGCTTTCCCGCTCCCGGTCGCTTTCCCGCTCCCGGTCGCTTTCCCGCTCCCGGTCGCTTTCCCGCTCCCGGTCGTTTTCCCGTCCCGGTCGCTGCCCCGTTCCCGCTCACGTTTGCTCTCCCATTCCCGCTCACGCTTGCTTTTCTGTTCCCGCTCGCTGTCCGTTCCGGGTCGCTTTCCCGTTTCTATAATAGACAAACTAACCCACAAAAATTCATATATATATATAGTCTTAGCAAATCTATTTTGCGTTTTATAGGCTAACAGAAATTATGAAAGAATGTAAAAGAGAAAATGAGCGGGAACGGGAACGGGAACGGGAGAGCAACCGTGACCGGGAATGGGAGAGCAAGCATGACCGGGAACGGGAGAGCAAGCGTGAGCGGGAACGGGAAAGCGACCGGGAACGGGAAAGCGACCGGGAACGGGAAAGCGACCGGGAACGGGAAAGCGACCGAGAACGGGAAAGCGACCGGGAACGGGAAAGCGACCAGGAACGGGAAAGCGACCGGGAACGGGAAAGCGACCGGGAACGCGGAGAGCGACCGGGAACGCGGAAAGCGACTGGAATCGGGAGAGCAAGCTTGGAAGGAAACGCGAGCAAGAGAGAAAATCGATAACAGAACTTCTGAGCGGGAAAGCGACCGGGAGCTGGAAAACGACCGAGAGCGGAAAAGCGACCGGGAACGCTACGAAAACGGGAAAGTGGAGAAGGGAACGGGAGCGAGAGAGACAAACATTAGAAAAACCTCTAAAAACCCCGGGCAACGCCGGGTAACCCCGCTAGTATATATATAAAAATGAATGTTTGTATGTATATATGTTAATGGCGTTTATGCATTGCTACATCATTCATCCGATCGTAATGAAATTTTCACACAATCTTGAGAGTCAAGGGGAATCAAATATAGAGAAAAAATTTTTGAAATCCGTCACAAAATACATATATATATATATATATATATATATATATATATATATATATATATATATATATATATATATATATATATATATATATATATATATATATATATATATATATATATATATATATATATATATATATATATATAT
Source organism: Erpobdella octoculata (assembly GCA_963978895.1). Classification (NCBI taxonomy): domain Eukaryota; kingdom Metazoa; phylum Annelida; class Clitellata; order Hirudinida; family Erpobdellidae; genus Erpobdella; species Erpobdella octoculata. The sequence continues at coordinate 28,805,849 of OZ022243.1, read as the reverse complement.
ATATATATATATATATATATATATATATATATATATATATATATATATATATATATATATATATATATTTATTATTTTTTATCTTTGATTTAAATTTAAATTAAATTGACTGTTTCCTATAAAAGAAGCTCAAAAAACTGTCAAAAAACTTATTTTTATAAATATAGATATATATATATATATATATATATATATATATATATATATATATATATATATATATATATATATATATATATATATATATATATATATATATATATATATATATATATATATATATATATATATATATATATATATATTTATTATTTTTTATCTTTGATTTAAATTTAAATTAAATTGACTGTTTCCTATAAAAGAAGCTCAAAAAACTGTCAAAAAACTTATTTTTATAAATATAGATAAACACTTTGTTTTTCTAAAATTTGCTTAAAAATACTTTGTTTTTATTATATTTGCTTAAAAATACTTTGTTTTTATTATATTTGTTTCAAAATACTTTGTTTTTATTATATTTCCTTAAAAATACTTTGTTTTTATTATATTTAGTTAACAATCATTATTATTCTTTAAAAAAAATTATTAAATGCAAATTTATTTTTTGTTGTTGTGTTTTTATATCTTACAGTACATGTTTTATAAATATACGAGTAGTTAAAAAGTAGTTGGAAAGTAGTTAACTACTTTAGTAGTAGTTAACAAACTAGTTATAACTACCTCTCTTCTAAAGTAGTTAACATGTAGTTATAACTACTTCTGTCATGAGGTAGTTGGCATGTAGTTGTAACTACAATTAAAGTAGTTGGTGCCCATCACTGGTATTTCACCTTATATATATATATATATATATATATATATATATATATATATATATATATATATATATAGTTTGAGTTTTAACACACTTTTTTGTTCTTTCAATACACATTTTCCTCAACAATTCGTCTAATTTCGGTATAATACCCAAACACATCATCAACAGAGGATTTACCAGGTTTCCACTGACCACTTGCGTCTTGAAATTCAATAATTTTATATTTGATTTCCATATTCCTAGGCAAAATAAAACAGGTGAATGAAGTTAGCAACGAAGCGGGAAACGATGTCTATTTTCACTCCAAATCGCCACAAATTAATTGAATAAAAAATAAACTAAAATTGTCCGCCCCTTCAAACAACTGTTTTCTTGTAGAGAAATATAAGCTTGATTAAACAGTGCAAAAATTATTTTGAAATATTTATTGAAACTTTATGAAAAATGCCTTCCACGACTTGACCTTACAAATATGTTACCGACACAGCCAATCAGAAACAAATTAATAAAAAAATAAAATAAAATTATCCGCCCCTTCAAACAAATGTATTCTTATAGTAAGACAGTCTGTATGTCTGCTATCAACAAATGACAAATACCTAGCAATTTCAACAGCATAATCATTAGTAGCATTATCCATATCACTCGTAGAGCTCCTTGCTTTCAATTCATTCAGCATTTCCTGACGCAGTTTCATACGCTTTGTTGCTGGCTCATCTTCATAACTTTCCATCTCAGGAGCGGTTGTATGAGTTATTAGTTGTTTGTCGATGCACCTTTTTATTGCCTGTTCTAAAAGTTCAGTTGCAGTGTTACGTGAAATTAGTGTTTTGGTTTCCGGGTCCAACACTTGTTGTAATTTGATAATGTTTGAATCTGGCAAACGTGAATCAAGTTTGGATAGAACATCTTGTTTGATTGCTCGTATTTTTGGATCCTCATCAGGTTTGCAAGTACATAGCTTTCTTATTTTTGCTTTGGCTAATGGAATGGAGGATGCATTTGGAATAGCACTACTGAACAACTCCGTTAATTAAATCTTTAAAAGGTCGTAAAAAACATGCCAGCTCTCTTACACTTTCCCATTCATCTTCGTGTAAACAGAGGTCGACCCTACCAGATCGCTTCAAGGCATTACTAACTTCATGTCGAAGAGAATTGAGGGATTCAATCATTTCAAGTGTAGAATTCCAGCGAGTTGGAGTTGCAGATTTAAGCGATGAATGATGAGCTTGATCTGGCTGGTATGGTTTGTTGTCATCTTCATTTGCTAAAGATGTTGTGAACTGTTCATCTTGTTCAAGAAGTCCATTCAGACTTGCCAATTTTCGTTGCATTGATGTGATAATAGCTTTGTCTTCAGATGCTGCAATTTCATCCTCCATTGTTAATGACTTAAAGTGGAGAACTGACACAATATTCTTACACTTCTGCAAAAGCTCAATCATTTCTTCTTGTTTGTTAATACTGTCAACAGTCAGCAAAAGATGAATGACATGAGCAGTGCAGTGAATGAAATGATCAACTTTCAAAATTTTAGATGTTGCTACCATATTAGCAGCTCCATCATGGCAGCTGAACATTATTAACCTCTTTGGATCTAGGTAAAACTTTTTCATCAAGGTTGTAACATGATCAGCAATATCCTTTGCAGTGTGTTGTGGCAAAACATGGCATCCTAAAGTAACAACATGATATTGCCAATTTTTAATGAAAGCCACTCGAACACCCATAAATGGCCTGCCTTTGTATTTGTCGGACCAACATATGGATTTCACTTTATCCAATTTTTCAGAAACTGATGAATGAATGCCAATAAAAACATCATCCAGTGCATTGTTGGCCAAAGTATCCGGTGAAGGTAATACAAAATTTGGCATGTTTTTGTTGAAAAACCCAGTGAAACCTTCTTTTTCAACAGCCATGAATGCTATTAAATCTCGACAAAACCAAATAACTAGGTCTCTATTAAATTCGTAGCTTGACAATGCTGCGACTGGTTGGGATGTTGATTGGTCGGCTGAATATTTTTTAAAAAATTCTGTAACTTTTTTGCACTTTTCTTCTGTATTACTGCTACTTACATCATGTTTACGAAATAAATGAGTATTCATATTTCCGCTCGATGTATTGCTGGCAAAATTACATACCTGCGACAAATGGCCTTTGACAAGTCGCTGTTGTTCTTCCAAACATAAGCGGCAATAGTATCTATCTTCAAAAATAGTTTTTCCTTTGTCATCTTGTAATATACCGAAATAATCCCAGCATGCTGATTTAGAATTTCCGTGTTGACTTATTGTCTTCATTTTAACCTTCAGCTGTCTGAAAAATGCACGTTCATCTCTTGTCAGAGCTGGAGTACTCACGTTTGTGTTTTCCTGCAAATTATTATAATCATTACAATAGTGAATAGATAGTAAATGTAATTGTAATTTATTAACTTATTTAAACTCCGCCTCGCTAATTGCGAGCCAGTCCCAAGCCTGGAGAAAGGAGGAGGGAAAAGTTATGATCCACAACAGGAAGTACTTAGCTGCTTCCTACATACAGACATTTCAGTCTTAAAACACATGGTGTAAAGGACTATAAACTATTATAAAAAAAAAAAAAAAAAAAAAAAAAAAAAAAAAATTAACTTATTTGTGACAAAATGAAATAACACGTAAGGTAGTAATTTTGTATTATAAAAGTAACGATGTACGCACACAATATAATTGTAAAATACAAAAGAACGAACCTTTCGTTTGCTCATCTTTACTAATCTTCTCTAATGCTAATTCTAACTAACAGAACACCGGTCGACGTCGGTCGAAGTTAACAAAAAATATTAATATAAGTTTGTTTGTTCATGATATGATTAAGAAGGAAATAGAATAAAAAACTCATATATATATATATATATATATATATATATATATATATATATATATATATATATATATATATATATATATATATATATATATATATATACGTTTATATATATATATATTTATACAAACATATATATAGATTAAGCCGGCGTTCGGAAATTTTATGGCGGATTTTCGGCGTACCGTTTTCGGCTGGCCGCCGGCTAGCCGTAATTTTTTTTCGGCGGATTTACGGCGGCTGTAAAACGTTCGGCGGCGGCGGCGGCTAGGAGGTCTAAGGTAACATATTTGTAAGGTCAAGTCGTGGAAAGCATTTTGCACAAAGTGTCAATAAATATTTCAAAATAGTTTTTGCACTGTTTAATCAAGTTGATTTTCTCTAAAAGAAAACATTTGTTTGAAAAGGCGGACAATTTTAGTTTATTTTTTATCCAAATAATTTGTGGCGATTTGGAGTGAAAATAGACATCGTTTCCCGCTTCGTTGCTAACTTCATTCACCTGTGCGTTTCTATCTTGTCTTCTAAGCCGTTTATTTTGTTTTAATAATTTAATCGGGTTTAAATTATTTCAGATTAGTTAATAAATTGCTAGTTTCGAAGTTTTAAAATGGTTAACAAATGTTCAGCTTTCGGCTGCAAAAATGGTTATGAAAGTAGTCATACGGATATCTCTTTTCATACATTTCCAATTAACAATACGGATATTTGTAACAAATGGATTAAAGCGAATCCAAGGAAAGATTTTCAGCCTACCAAACATTCAACAATATGCTCTTTACATTTCTTGTCATCAGATTTTGTTGATCAGTTTACAGATTCTAATAAATCCCGGCTAAATCAAAAATTGCAATCATCAGTTGACAAAAGACAGAGAAGAAAATTGAAAAAAGGAATCACACAGAGTTTAAATTTATTCTGCTTGGGCAACTCCAGTCTGATCCTATCGAAAGTAGATTTGGCTGGTTACGACAGATGGCTGGTGGAAATTATTTTATATCGGTAAGGCAAGTGATGGAAGGAGACGCTAAAATAAAAATGTTGTCTCTATTACAAAACTCCAAGCTGTCTATTAAAGAAGTAGATAATTTCATCGACGACTTTCAGTCATGTTCACAAGATGTCAATTTCAACGAGGATACAGTTACGATATGTAGTCTCTTAGATAAATTGAACTGGCCCTGTGAAAGTGAAGCTAGCACCATTTATTACGTTGCAGGGGCCATTATACATAGCATTTTAAATTCAAACAAATGCATTAAATGTAAAGATGTTTTGCTTGATGATGATTCCTTCAGCATGAATATAAATAACATCAACACTGTTTAATATGTAAATGATGTTTCAATTATATTGTTGATGAATCGTTGTTAATTGAAGATAATTATTGTAATGCTGGACATAATTTGAAAGAACTTATAGCTCAAAGATTTTTTAATTGCATGTCTAAAAATTTTGTAAAATCTTTGAATGAAAATTTAACCGTTAATATAACTAAAAAACGTAAATTAGATAAATTATGTAATAAGGCTAAATAATTATATTATATTATATTTATTTTATTATATGAACAAAATATCGTATGAGATAATGCTTTTAAATAAATTCTTGGAAATTTTTTTTAAAAATAAAATGATAAGAATTTGTGAGTTGTTTTAAATTAATTCAATTGCGTGAGTATATATTCTAAAGCCAGCGTGTTACTGCAGCCGCCTGGTAACGTATATCTGGTTGTGCTTCCAGATGCTATATCTAGAATTCCATGGGTTGCGGCTACATCGTGAAGCGTATTAGATGAGCTATATGAAAGATAAGATGGACATTAAATGGTAATTAACGAATCTCGAGTCAACGTTGAGAAGCCACACGACGTCTCACGACTCTCAAGTCGTTTAGATATATTCTTTAGGTTCAATCGAAATTTCGAAATGGATGGATTTTTAAACTTTTTTCTTTACCCCCCTTTTTTTTCTTCCCCCTGTTTTTTGCCGGGCAAAGCTGCGCCCGGCTGTATAAGGACAGAAGCCACAATGTGTGGGGTGACCATAGACCCCGATTTAATAATAACCATGCCTAGACATAAAAATCGTCGATCATCCGCTTGATGAATTGTTGGTATTTCATTGAATTATTAAATAATTAAATAAAAATTAGGTTGAAATTTATTATTATTCAGTTTTGAAATTTAGCAGAAAAAAGTTGTTTAACCTCCACATATCAGCGCACATCCCTGCTGTATTAACGACCCTCCATTTGCTGTTTAGTTTTGGTGTTTGATGTTGTGGGCCATCTGCGGTGGAGATAGTTGGATTACATTGTTCAATTGAAATCAAATATCTGGGATTATGCTTGGGTTTAAGTTTTGAGCTCATAAATTGTTTATATACAATTATTTTTGTGTATCTTTACTGGAGCGTCTGTTCCGATCTGAACCTCCTTGAAAAGGGCTCCGCCATATTGCGCAACCACGCTTCCTTATATGGTAACCTATTTTTTTGCTGATTTGTTTTTTTTCTCTGATTATATGTTACAGTAAGTTTAAATTTTTTTTTATTGAAATTGAAGATCCGTTTGGTTTCTTTTTGTTGCTCGTTCTATGGTTACTCACAATTAGGTAAAGTAGTACTTTAACTTTTCGACCTCAATTGTCCTTTATGGTAATGTTAAGAAAGATCTGAGTCTGGGACACTTGACTATGGACTATAAAGATATGAGATGTAATTTTTACTTTGAAATTATGATTAAGTACAGATTTGGTGTGAAATATGATTTTGTTATAATTGTGACAGAAGGACCAATGGTTGATAATGATGGACATTTTTGACATTATTGTAGTCATGAAAGGCTAAAGTTACTTTTTGGTAGCTGTTTAAATATTAGATGACCAGCAACGTCAGCCTGCACTGAATGCACAGTTGTCTAATCTCTGATTTTGTTATCTTTTGGAAGTTTCAGTATCACATGTTAAATCTATTGCCTCGGCAGTTTGCTAAGGCACAATCAGAAAAACTGTTATTGTCTTTGCAGTCTGACACTTTTTCCATTTATAACAAATTAGTTTATTTAAACATAATTAACTTTCATATTAATTTCTGTCATAAATTACTAATTCATTTAGTCAATTTTTTATTGTCCTGAAAGCTTTTCTTTTTTCTTTGTCTCCTGTTTTTTGGTGTAGTGGACATTGTTAATGGAAAGAACTACAAGATCTGTTATTCATCTATTATTAGTGCGGATACGTCCATGGCTACATTATAATAGCTGGTCAATTTTGTTTTGGAGCATGTTCCATAGAGATTTGTGCCACAGTACGATTTCAGCCCGGACTGCCTCAACGAGGCTGCGGATGTTAGCATAAGATATCGTGGATGTTAGCATAAGATATCGTAAGATAGTAAAGAAGTTGCTTAGAGTCATCTAATAATAAACTTAAATAATGAATTAGTAATTTATTACATAAATAAATATAAAAATTAATTATGTTTTAAATAAGCTAATGTGTGATAAACGAAAAAAGAATATCGGACCTCCCGGGCAATAGCAGTTTCTACGCTTATTGCCTTGGTGGACCGCTAGTGATATAGAACTGATCGTCTCTTTATCTTATGATGCGATGCGACTGTTATGTTTCATTGAATTACCAATTACGGGTTCTACTGGTTCTACTATCAATCAACATGCTCATTATGAAATTTAAGCTGGATATTATGAGGTTTATGTGAATCATGATCACAATCACAATATTCTTTACTTTTCAAAAGTAACATAATGGCAACACTGTTAGCTGTAATAGGTCAATATTTTTTTTCTTTGTCCATTTAATTGTGGATAAATACAGAGCATAGCTTGTTAAATTTATTTTGATTATTTAAATTACTTTATAATTGTTTTATCCTTATATTTCTTGCTTTTCTTTTTAAGATTTGTTATATTGTACACAATTGTAATTTATGTGTTCTATCTAAATTAGCAATATGAGTTGGTTCAGTTAGTTAATCTTGTTAAACATCAATTAACATTTATTCATGTGCAACATTCTACATTTATACATTGCCAATTGTACATCTACATTTATACATGTACTCCAATCTACATTTATACACTTACAAAAATTGGCAATCTACATTTATTGATATACAACAATGTGCATTCTACATTTATTCATATACAACAATGTGCAATCTACATTTATTGATATACAACAATGTGCATTCTACATTTATTCATATACAACAATGTGCAATCTACATTTATTGATATACAACAATGTGCATTCTACATTTATTCATATACAACAATATACAACAATATCTACATTTATTGATATACAACAATGTGCATTCTACATTTATTCATATACAACAATGTGCATTCTACATTTATTCATATACAACAATGTGCAATCTACATTTATTGATATACAACAATGTGCAATCTACATTTATTGATATACAACAATGTACATTCTACATTTATTGATATACGACAATGTGCATTCTACATTTATTCATATACGACAATGTTCATTCTACATTTATTCATATACAACAATGTGCATTCTACATTTATTCATATACAACAATGTGCATTCTACATTTATTCATATACAACAATGTGCATTCTACATTTATTCATGTATAACAATCTGTATTTATTCATATACTTATTTAACAAGGAGTTATATGGAAACAGCTGGTGACTGAATGTTTTCCACTGCTGTCTCATCTCTTTTAGAACATGATCGGGTGATCGTTGCCAGTTCAGCAACTGACAACGATGAATTCTGGCTGAAGTTTAAAAATGTTTATCTTTTCGTGTCCCAGAAATCACCTGAATAAGAGTCCGAGTTTTATTAAAGTGGCGTATGTTCTTCAAAAGAACTTCAAGACCACTGTAGACGTTAGGGAAAAGATTTAGTGAACAGAAATGTTTTTAGTGCTGTGTGGAAACTTGCTGAACTGGATGTAGAGATGATGTGGAAAGGGAGTTTGTTCCACATTTCAGGCCCAATCATGTCGATGGATCTTCCGTCGCACGATGAACCGGCGGTGTAATGAGGAGGCCCCTGGATGCTGATCTGAGCCTCTGCCGACCCGGTACATTGGTTACATGAGCAAAAGACAGGTATGGAGGAGCTTGTGTACTATTGTGGAAATCTTGTACTCAATTCGTTGCCGAATGCGATGCCAGTGGGGATCTTTGAGAAGTGGTGTGACATGGTCATATTTCCGAGCATTGTAGATTATTTTGGTGGCTGTGTTGATGAGAGTTTGAAGCCGATCCAGATGACAAGAAGGAAGGCCGGCTAGAGTTGAATTTCTGTAATCAATCTTAGGAAAAACCAAGGCGGTTATGAGAATTTTCCGGGCGTCAATTGAAAGATGAGAGGAGATGCTGCGAATCTCTCTGAGAGAAGCATAGCAAGAACGGGTCGTGTTGTTGATGTGACTGGCCATAGAACAATCTGAATCCAGCCAGATCCCCAGATTACGAAAACGTCTTACTGGTGGGATCAGGTCGGAGCAGATTCGAACCGGCTTGGTAGGGAGATGTGACGAACGTCGGAAAGACCAGCACCAGATCACTTCTGTTTTGTTGGAATTTAACCGGAGACGGCTGCTGAACGTCCAGCGGTCGACAGCGTCTACGCATCTTGATACCTTCATGGCAAGAGAGTCCGCGTGCTCCGGTCGGCAGCAGCCGTAGACTTGTGTGTCGTCGGCGTACATGTGGCATTGGAAACCATGCGCCCTGATGTAAGGCTGGGCCCGATTAATCGGCGTACGCATAATCGGCGCCGATTATTGACATATCGGCATAATCGGTTATCGGCAAAAATAATCGGCGCCGATTAAAAATTTTGTAAAAATTGGTTCGTATATTATCTAGTGAAAGTACGGCAACTGATAAAAAAGTCTACATCGCGCCTCTGGGACTTGTTTTCTGAGGCTTGTGATGAACCTGTTGGAACTGCAAATTAAACTACCACTACCCAAGGCGATGATGCGGTTGACGCCATGCTGGAGCTTTATTTCAACGTTGGTTGAAAGCAGGAAACACGCGCTTGTATTATGGCGGTATGTTTCGGATGAAGCATTTTCACTAAAGAAATAGTAATTATAAAATAATCGGCATCGTAATCGGTATCGGCAATTTTAATAATCGGCTATACGCGGTATCAGCATAAGCGGCAAAAAGTCATATCGGTACAGCCTTACCCTGATGACTTCCTCGAGTTCGGCTGTATATAATGTAAAAAGAAGTGGGCTCAGCACAGACCCCTGAGGTACTCCACATGTTAATGATGTCACCGCTGATGCTGATGCGCCAGAGCGTATTGAGAAAGAATGTCCGATCAAATAGGATCCAAACCATTCAAGAACGACGCTCTTCAAACCGAATGGCGCTTCGAGGCGTTTCAGTAATATGTGATGGTCAACGGTATCAAAGGCCGCTGAAAGGTCAAGCAGCGACAACTCGCCGTCGCCCGCAGCTTGCAGAAGATCAGAAGACACACGAAGCACTGCGGTTTCGGTGGAATGGTGACGACGTTAAGCCGATTGATGAAGAGGAAAAAGATTGTATTGCTCTAGATGCGCTAAGACTCTGCTGAGTACCAGCCGCTCTAATAGCTTTGAAAAAACTGAGAAGTTAGAAATAGGCCGATATGAATTAACGTCGGCAGGGTCCAGGGTAGATTTTTTTATCAACGGAGTGACAGAAGATGATTTGTATATAAGAGGGACCTTGCCAGAGAGAAGAGACTTGTTAAAGAGTTTGACCAAGACAGGTTCAATGAATGAGGAGATTTTCTTCAGGAGCCAAGTTGGTATGGGGTCGAGCACACATTGTTTGTTTGGAAGGGCGAGTATGAGGCGGTTAACTTAGTCTTCGGTTGTGGGCTGAAATTTCTCCAAGACCACCGATGTTGCAATTGCTTGAAACAGCGGAGTTGGAGTTTTGGATGACGCTACGCGAATCTTGTCTATCTTTGAGGTGAAATGTTTCAGAAAATTATTCACGCTAATTGACTGGGCAGAAGAAGTTTTTTCTCTGCCCATGATATGATTGAGAGAACGCCACATTTGGTGAGGCGATTTACTGTTCTTTAAAAAAGTTCCCACCCAGTATGAGCTGCGCTTTGTCCGTATGAGTCGTCTGTAGGCTCTCTGATGCATATGCCAATTGTCTCGATCGGAAGCCGATTGTGTTTTCAGAGCTTTTCTCTCCATCCCTCTAGTCATCCGCCGTTTCATGGTGCGGCACTCTCCATCATACCACGGGTCCGATTGACGTAGACGGATGCGTGCTGTTTTCAGTGGGATCAAATGATCAACCATATTGAGAATTGCGCTGTTCAGCTGTGTGGCAGAGACATCAACATCATCTGTAGTGCTAATGTCTGTAGAATTTTTGTAATTGGATTTACTTGACGAATTTTTCAACATCCAACTGAGACCATTTCCTTGAGACTATCGTTTTGTAGACAGGTGGTGGGCGGGAAATAACAGACACCTGGCGAAGAAGCCGATGGTCGGAAAAGTCGACTGGTATGACGTTCATGCTTTTGACGAATAGAGATCTTCGTGAGGCAACGACGTCGAGAGTACCTCCAAGTTCGTGAGTTGGTTGATGTACCCGAGGTGCGAAACCATGTGATGATAGAGATTTTATAAATGCTATTGTGGTAGGTTCTTTTTTGCGATCCAGTCTTATGTTAAAGTTCCCGACAATGAGAACATCCTTCAAGACAGATACGCGCGACAGAAGATTATCAAGCTCACTAAAAAATAGTGATGTTATGGGGCCAGTTCTGTAGACAACCAGCGCTACCATTTTCCCGTGAGTAGATTGAAGACTGACTGAAATAAATTCGAATGTCGTGATTTTGGTGACAATTTGAATGACTAAAATGCTGCTAAAAAGCTATAAAAAAAACTTTGTTTTTACTCAATCCTATTTCTATGACTTACTTTTTGAAAGGATTTAGATGTGCATGATCGGAATACCGAATTGAAACCAATGAAAAAAATGTTGTGATTGGTTGTTGTATTGTGATTTATAAGAAAAGTTATTTTTCTCTTATTATTTCATTGTTTATAGAAGTTTGGCTTATTTTGTTTGTTAAATATTTCATTTTGTGTGTTGATTTGCTATGGGTTTGTCTTCTGTTAACTGGACTAAGATGAGAGTCATCATTTTAGTAAAGCTACCCCCCTGCAAAATTATTGTTCAAGCAAATTTGTTATTAATTAATTAGTTTTTTGTTAATAAGCACAATTGTAGGTTATTCGGAGTCCAATTTTAATGTATTTCAAAGCATTTATTTCTTTGTGACATTTTGTCCACAATCTTTAAATGTTATCTCCATTTTTATTGATAATATTTCTAACTATCACTAATCATTCCAGGAAGGAAAGCCTTGTCATTAGTGGGCTGAAAAGAAATGGAAGTTGCGAATCCACCGGTGAAAGATAGTGAAATGACTAAAAACACTTCACAAAGTATTAAACTAAATTTTAACTTCTCGTTAGCTTCTTGTAAGGAGGGCTGAATTTTACTTTTTATATTTCTACATGAAACTAACAAATTGGTTGTACACAAAAGTTTTTTGTTTTATTGAAAATATATTGTGATGCAAATTTTTAATTCTCCAGAATTAATAATGAACGGATCTTTGCAAAAAGATGTTGACAACGAAGAAGAACTTTCACAGAAATTGGATTCCATCACCACGAACTCTTCCACTGAACATTCTTCTCCCGACCGTGACAGTAACCAGTCTGTTTGCACACCCACCGAAGAAGGGGACGATGTAATACCACCATCTTCTCAATTCTCCGAGCAGAAAGGTGAAGTTGATGATTATATTCTTTCTGACGTTTGCTTTTATGGTGCTTAAAATAATTTAAAAAGAAACTATATCTCATAACAGACAATTCTTCATCAGCATCAAATGATGAATCATCGATGACCTGCAACTTGTCCCCAGAAAAGTTGAAATACTGTTTGAAATCAGAGTTGGAGCACGTATTTGCTCTGTAAGTCTGTCTGTCGCTGAAATTTTTTTGTTATCTTTGTCTTATTTATTTTCTGATTTCTTTTTATTTATAAATTTTTTTCAGTTAAATTTTGATTTTAAACAGGGATAACTTCTTTAAGGACAAATTTCTAATGTCTCAGCTGGATTCCGACCAATACATCTCACTTGATATCATCTTGCAACTCAAACAAATCAAACATCTGACAATAGATGCTGATCTCATACTTGAGCTTCTCAGAGGTAAACATCATAATTGTTCTTGTTTCATCTTTGATTTCTATATTTCATATTTATTAGTTAATATCTGATGTTTTTTTCAAGACACTGTTGAATTTAAAAAAAATCATTTATAGTAATTAGGATAATAATATTATTAAAATAAATTTTTAATATCATTATTATTGTTTATTATGCTTTTTTTTTTAATTTTATTATAATAATTTTGATAATGTTATAATATAACAGTTTTATATTTTAATTATTTGTTTTCTATATGTTATTAAAGATCATTCTGTTTTTTGTTCATGCTATTAATTTTATAATTAGTTATTTTCTTACTTTATTTTGGAACAGAGTTTTTTTCATGGTTAATTGCTATTGTTTTCATTTGTATGTTATACTCATTAATAAATGCACAACAACACAAATAAAAAAATTGCATTCTGGAAAGAATTTTTTGCCAATCTCAATCTGCAAAGAAGCAGGCATGATTTGTATTCCATGGAGAAAATTTTTACCTACGCCACACTGAACTATGTGAATTTGAGTATTATCTTGCGATATATTCTATCTTGAAATATACATTTTTCCATTTTAAGTTCTCTTATATTATTCATCTTTTACATCTTTACATCGTTATCAATACAATAATTTATAGTTTTCCCTTTGATATTCTTTTCTAAGTACTATAATGATATTATTAAAGGAATGTGTAGATCCAGAGTCTTTCAGTCTATTTTCACATTCAATGTTCAAATATTTAACAATAATATATCTGAGATTGTTGAAGAATTTATGTATACCCAAACCTTTCCGGAGAGGGGGGGCTGACAATCTGTTCAACAGTGGAGATGAGTAGGGAAATTAGTATGAAAACATTTTAAAATTGTATTGTATTAGAGAAGCCTGATGTAGCTCCTTTTCATCAAAAATATAACTTTTAGACTTGTCAACTTATTTATTGCTAGGTTCTATAGACTTTTTATATTTCTGGTTCTGATAATAAACAAATTCATTGGAATGGTGCAATTTGTTCAAAAATTTCATATTATTAGTGTAGTAAATATTAGGAAACAAGAAGGTTAGCCCATCTTAAATGGCAGGGATAGAGGTTGTGTCTGTGTAATTAATTAAGCCTTATTAATTTCTATAATTTTTAAATTAGTTTCATTCAAAATAGCTCATTTTTTACAGTTGCTAATAAAGGTTTAAAATTCAAAAATGATATAATTTCTGTTTAAATTTCCTTTGATGAACTTTACTGTGGATTATATTGTAAATATATCTTAATTATAAAATTATCTGTTAATAATATTATTAATCCATTTGGCTTTTTCGATAGAAAATTGTTTTGATTTAAAAGTGTAATATTTTAAAACATACCTGTGATAAACAAAATTTTCTCTGTAAAACACAAATAATGCCAAAAACCCAATGTGGTTGTTTAAATGAAAAATTGTCAAACTTGTGATACAAAATTACCTGTCATGAAATCTTTTGTTTAAAAAACATTCCTTGGCTATTATAAATGGATTGTGTAATTCACTTTTGTCTGATATTCAAAATAGCTTTCCTGCAGTTTCTATTATATTATTGCTATTATTGATTTAATTCATTTGAAATTATTCAGGTAATTTGTTATTACTATTATAATCCAAGAAATACGAAAAGTTTTTGTAAGTAATGAAATTAAAATTTTCTTTAATTGCAGTTTACGCAAAAATTACGAAAAAGTTTATTTGAAGTGGCTCTGTATTTCAGTTGAAACTTCAGAGCCACTTAAGTTTATATAGAAATATATATTATTTTTGTAAATTAAGAAATAAACTTTGTTAAGCTTGGTTTTATATATTCACTTGTGGTTTTAGTCTCAAAACCTCTCTCATCTACAACACTGCATACAAATAAACCTTTTTCTTTATCTTTTTTGAATGTAGCAACCAGGGGGTGCGGGTGGGTCAGAGTGATTTTAACTCTCAATCACTCTCTTATGAAAAGACTGGTCAAGAGTTTTTTGGTCTACTTTTGTTATTCTTGAAATATATATATATAAATAAATGCTAAAGTTATTGAAAGAATGTATGCTGATAGTCTTCCAGTTCACTTTTGCATGGAATTTTTGCTATTTCTTGACCAAACAAGAAGATAAACATTTCTTTTTTGTTGTCAGGACAATAACAATCCACTATTATATTTTAATTTGGATATTTTATATTTATTTTTTAAACTCAAACGGTCTGCTCGGCATGGTTAAAAATTAAATTGTTTTATTTAATAATTTTTGTAAATATAAACCTGAAAGTTTAACTAGTTAAATATATTGTTGACAAGTGTAGTTTTTGCCAGATTTCAACAAGTTCATACAAAGCGAACAGGATTCCTGTCTGTCTGTTTAATGAAATTTTCTGAATAAATTATCGATTGATGGTTTTTTTCTTCATTTTATTGAATTATTGAATTTTTTAAGTGCAATTATGATTCATAATTGCACAACATTGTTACAACATTTTTCAGTTTCAGTTAAAGTTATTTTTCCACGAACATTTTTCAATTACTATTACACATATTTATTTTTAAGTTAAAGTTACAGTTAACTGTAGATTCTATACACAGCCAAAAATTTTTTTATTTATTTATAAAGTGGTAAAACTTTGAGTTCATTAAAAAAAAACACACGAGTTTCTAGATTCTTGGAGAGCCTGTTTCTTTTTCCTGCAGTCATATCACTGCAAACCGAGAAGATGCGCTCCACATATGCTTCTGAAGCAGGTGCAGAGATAAAGTCTTTAGCGAAGGCCGCTATTAGAGGATACACTGTCTCTGAGGCTGTCAAGAAACATAATCCAGTTTGATTAGCAGCTAATCTTTTTGAAGCCCCAAGATAGGCATTAAGTTTTTCCTCAACAGAACTTCCGTGCCTAGATTGCTTGCTCGGAGAACTGGAAGCTTCAATTTCTTGGGCAAGCCTCTTAAATCTTTTTAAAGGAGGTTGGCACAATTAATCAGAAGACGATTGCAACAGCACTATCAACTATCAATAATAACAAAAGGCGGCGAATAACTAAACAGCACCATATATACTATTTGTTAGGTAACACCAAAGAACTCAATTTTTATCTTTAGATAAAAAAATAAATCTAATAATTTATTTAGAAAAAAATTACATTAAAAATATTTTTCAGTTATTAATTATTTTTGTATTATTTAACTGAATTTATTATTCAGTTACTATTATAGTTAGAGTTATTCGCCGTATTTCAGTTACTATTACTATTACACTTAACTGACCATTATTTTTCTATTATTTTCCGATTTCAGTTAGTGTTACAGTAAACTTGAATATCACTGATTATGAATTAACAAAAAGTTCTGCAGTAGGTAGGATAGTCAAGTGCTTTTTATTGCAAGTTTTTATATTTTAAACTAAAAATAGCCCCGCAGCGTTGTTATGCGAAATTGCTAACATACATGTATACATACATACATACATACATACATACATACATACATATATACATACTAGAGATGGGAATCGAACCGAACTCGAACCGAACTTTTCAAACTCGAACCCACATTTTAGCATTTCGAACCGAACTCGAACGTAACCCAAATTTTTATGCACCGAACTCGAACCGAACTCGAACCCAATGATGGTCGAACTCGAACCGAACTTGAACCCATTAATGGTCGAACTCGAACCGAACTCGAACCCAGTTAAAACATCATCTGAACAAAATTAAAAAAAAGCCAACCTAGAAAATTAAATGACAATATTGGGCCAAGCTTTTTAATATCACTTATTTGATTATTTTTCTTTGCTTTTTTATCTATGAAAAAAAAACGGACCAGCGTTATTTGTTTTGTTATTGTTTTCATTGTTATAAGCGGCGGCATTTCTATCCGATAATTTATAATGGATTGTATCATTGTTTCTTCTCCATCGAAAAAACTTGATATAGCGAAAGTTAGAAGTGATTGTAAAAACTTTGATAAGCTGGTGTCTCAAAATCAGGCGCGATTAGTAGATGCGACATGGACAAAGAGTCCTATTTGGAATAGTTTCAAGTGTATTTGCCTTTTGAAGATGGTAAAGATGAAATGATTAAATTTAAATTATGTCTATTAAACTATTATAACATTCAAAGTCATTACAGTTTGGGACTATAATTATA
This sequence comes from Erpobdella octoculata, assembly GCA_963978895.1. Lineage (NCBI taxonomy): Eukaryota > Metazoa > Annelida > Clitellata > Hirudinida > Erpobdellidae > Erpobdella > Erpobdella octoculata. Next base: position 28,788,724 of record OZ022243.1, on the reverse strand, counting down.
GTGTTATATAAAATATTTTTATAATTATGGTGCTATTTAAAATACTTTTATTTTTTACATTTACTTTATTTGCATTCAACAGATTTTGAAAGAGCAACTAATATTTTTAAAATACAATTACAATTTCTGATTTGTTCTTATTTTAATAATAATAATAGTGGATCTCACACACGATTATTATTAATTGTTCTGATTCACTTTAAAATAAACGTTATGTTATGTTATGTTAAATAATGTTAAAATAAATGTACCTATTATTTGTGTATTAAAAAATTGAACTGAACTCAATCAATAGTCATCACATTTCGAGCTAAACTCGAACAAACTTTAACTTGTCGATTACATTCGAACTCGAATAAAAGTCGAACCCCACAGCAACCGAACCCGAACCGAACTCGAACCCCACAGCAACCGAACTCGAACCCAAAAGGGACCCGAACCGAACTCGAACCCAAAGGGGACCGAACCCGAACCCAAAAATGATCAACCGAACCGAACTCGAACTTCTAATTTTGGGTTCGATTCCCATCTCTAATACATACACACAGATATAGGTAATTATGTATGTTGGTATATCATCTTTATGGGATTTACTTTTTGGAACATAAAAGGTTCTGTGAACAAGATTTAAAATTAATATTTGCCATCACTGAAATAATGCAATTTTATTATGACTATTGTTATTATTATTATTATTGTTGTTATTATTATTATTATTATTATTATCATTATTATTATCATTATTACTATTATTTTTATTACTATTATTATTTTATAACAATTAAGTATATGAATGTTGAAAAAGATTTGTTTATACTCTAATTTTTATTTTTTGTTTGTTTATTCATAATTCAGCCTCATTGGTTAAATTAGCAGCATTTCTATTAAATGTGCTGATAACATTTGTCGTGATATTCATATACAAATGAATGTAGAGAATAATTTTCTTTAAATACCAAACGTGACTGACAGTATTTATTTCCTTTTAGCTTTTTTGTTTTTCCATGAAATGATTTTTTTTATATGTTTAAAAAAAATTGTTATAAATTTTAAAGATGAAGAAGCAAATAGTAAATTTTTATGTGTTATAAGATTTTGTAAATATTTTTTAAACAATATCTGACAGATGATTTGTTTCAGATTATTTCAAAAAGTTACTTATTTATTTCTGTATAATTATTTCTTAGAGTTCTCAAATTTGCAAGTTGATGCTTCTAACACGAAAGTTCGACTTTCCACACCTCGATCAACGATCATACTACGAGAAGTTCCTCAAACGACACCAAAAGAGGTTATTATTCTTTCTGAATTGTGAGACTTTTTATGACATACGATCCATCTATGAATGAATGAACTAATCGACAAATAATTGAATGCTTTATCAGTAATTTTCTCATTTAATTTATAGCTATTTTAAATAAAAGATATGTAATACAAATAATCAATTAATCAATGAATAAAATGTTTCACTACTGTAAACATTCTTTTCTTTTACTGTGGACTGTGAATAGTTTGTTGTCTAATTCAGGCCATAGAGAAGTTATTTGAAGATCTACATTGCCCGTCATCTATCAGATGTGAGTTTGCTGGTAATGAAAACTGGTACATTACCTTCCTAACTGAGGAGGATGCACACAAGGCCTATAACCATCTGAGGGAAAATGTTCAGAATTTCTTAGGAAGGCCAATAATGGTTTGTTTGGGCGTTTTCTTGACATTAGTTGGTTCTGTCTGCTCAATCCATTCGTCTTCTGGTGTTTTGCTTTTCAATTTTTTAATTAAAAAGAAACTAATTTATTTATTTAATTCACTGTTCACCAATTTATTCTTTTTTCTATGAAGATGTTTATAATTTAATTAATTGTAATTAACAATGTTTCTCTTTATGGCATTATTATTTTAATATGAACATTTGTTTATTAATAAAACTTTCTTATCACATTATAAGAACATGTAATATATTTCGTCTGATAAGCTTGCAAACAAGACTATCAAATTTAGTTTGATCTTTTGATGAGATGAAAAAGCATTACAAAAAGCCACAACAATCATTTCAGCATAGTTCTCAATGGATGAATATTACTTATGCTGTGAACTTATTCGAGAATGAGTCTTCCAAATGTTTCCTTAATTAGTGGGCCAATACTTGACTTAAAGAGATGCATGAGCAGCAAAAAGTTATCTGTTTAATGTTAACTTTGTTATAATTATATGAACTCAGCTTTCTTGGATTGCTTATGATGCACTTAAATTGTGGTTGGTGTGATAAGTGGGAATTTGGAAAAATATTTCAGGTCTTATGAAATATTAATAATAATTCTATTGTTTATCATTGGTTTTAGGCTCGTATCAAGACCAGCAACACATTCATTCCAAGTTCTGGTTCTGCCAGCACCTCAACCAACAGGTTTCCTCAGAGTCCTTCATCTTCAACATCCGGCAACGTTGATGTCATTCAAAACCAAGCTTCCGTCTTTCCTGTCCAGGCTTCCACCACTGTTTTCCCGCAAGATTTCCATTTCATACAGTCTCAGGTTTTGCTGTTAAGAATTTACTAATGTGATATTATAGAATGTTTTGTGTGCATATGATGTAAATACAGGAAAAGGATGTAGCATAATTCCCAATTGCTGTTAGGTTTCAATATTAGTAAGAACTCGGAATTTTTAACAGCCCTTAGTAGCATGATCACTATTGAATGAATATCATAGACCAGTGACCGAGCATTTTTAATTAATTTATGCGGTTTTGATGTTCATCTTGTGTTTCCAATAGTAGCAAAAAATTAACATTCCTTGAGGCTTGATGAATTAAATTATAATTTTTTTGAAATTATTTTCAGCAGTCTCTACAATATTACTCACCAGACATGTTTACTGTGTGGCCACCGAAGATGGTGTTCGACCCGTACAATGTTAGTTGGTCGCATCATTTATTTATTTGTTGTTGTTTTGTAGATTTGTTGTTTTCTTCGTTTACTTGTTGTTTTCTTCGTTTACTTGTTGTCTATCTTTTGTCTGGACAGTTATATAAAATTTCAAAAAATAACTCACAGGTATCATTCTATCAGGACTACATGTATGCTCCTGCACCGATGTATTACTCTACTCAAGATGGTAATATAACTGCAGCCTATGATGGCAATGGCAGCACTTCTAGACCAAACAAGTTAGTTCATCTTGTTACCATGCTTATATTACATCACCAAGTTGTTAAATATATATTTATAACCTTCAAATTTTCAATATGTTCGTTTTTTTTTTGTTTTTTTTATTGGTTGTCCATTCATCCTGATATTATTTGGCACTTGTATCTGTTTTAGTTGACAATTTAAGATTTTAGCAAGTTTTTACTCTGAATAGGCTTCCATGAATTAAATAATTGTAATTTATTTAATGTTTTATTATATAAACATATAAGTCGGTGTCCTTGGATTTATTAATTCAGTATGGTCGGTCGGTAAGTATCCTCCGGTCGGTCGGTAAGTATCCTCCGACTGACTATCTATTGTGCAGGCCACTTTTGTTCAATTTTCTAATGGGAAGGCTTTTCTTTTCTGTTAAGTAGAAAATGTAAATATTTGGAAACTTCAATAAAAAGTATAAAATAATTTTAACTATAAACAAAAGCATGGGCCACTTGTGGATTCAAAATTCCACAATCCAGCCTATATCCCATTTTCTCAGAAGAAGCACCCCATGCTTTTATTTGTATTTAAAATTCTTTTACAATTTCTAGTGCATTTTCAGTATAAACATTTAAACATGTTGTCTTAAAAGGTTGCTTTATATATATTTTTATTTACTTGAAAGATAACCTGTCATGTTGATGGTAGACATGCATTTATTCTACAATAATAAATTTGTCATCACAATGTTAAAACCTTATTAATCAATCAATCATCTCCTGCTGTTATTTTGTTGTGGCTGCTTTCTTATTATTATCATTTAACATAGTTATCATTTATTTAATATATGAAATATGTTTGCTCATTATTAGTATAATTTATTTAGTAGTTAAAACAAATCTATTACTTGTTTACTAATAACTGTCTCGTGATATTTATAGTAACTAATGATTCACTATTGAACTGTCTTTTTCATTAATAATAAAGCCCATAGGCTGGCCCAATTGTCTGTTTGTATTTCTTAGTGTAATAAATAATAACCAATCCTGCTGGGTGATGATGATGATGATGATGATGGTTTAAATATCTCCAAGTTTATTTCAATTTAAAACTTGTTTTATGGTCGAAATATTCAATATATTGTTATATTGAAATCAATGTATTTAGTTATTTTTCAATGAGGACAAAGTTCTCTTAAAAGTGGTTCATAGTAAGATAACCTATTTGAAGATGGTAGTAGTCTTGATGAAAGTCTGCAATCAATGTCTGTAGTGGTAGGGAGATGGCATATCATGTAGTTAGATTTTCTGGGTCAGTTATTTGTTCTAAAGTTGTTGCCATTAGTAATTAGAAGGACTGAAGTTCTTGTATCTGGATATAGTGGATATAGAATGTACAGAATCCATGCAAATGAGAAAAAAGATAGGTTCAATTATTCATCATAGTTTATGCAAATGAGAAAGATACTGCCAATAGGGATATGTTTATTTTATTATTCATAATAATGTATGCAAATGAAAAAGGTACTGCTATATATGGATCTGTTGATATAAAGAATGAAGCAAACAACTCATCAACAATCATGTGCAACTCTTTCTCTTCATAGTAGTAAATCAAATGCTTGGTAATTTGGCTTTGTTGTCCCACTTGTAAAGTTGTATGTTTGTTGATTCAGTTGTCTGCCTGCCTATTTGTTTAGTTGTCTACTTGTTTGCTCTGTTGTATGTCTGATATCCTGATATAAAATTATTAGTTGTGGAAGAAAATGAGTTGAACATTTGGATCAACAGCTGACATCAATAGAGTGACACAAACACTGGAATAAATACAAAAATTGTTTTATTTTTTATATTTTTTTCATTAATTCAGTAGTTAATTTATTTAGTTTCTCAATCAAATACCCATATTCACCACAAGCAGTATTCACTAACTAACCAAGAGTTAACAAATCAGACCTATGTTTTTAATAATAATTATTATTATTATTATTATTCTATTGAACACCTGTGAAACAAGCACATAGATCAACTATATTATAAAAGCTTTGATGAGCATCATCATTTATTACATACAAGCTAGATAAAACGATTTGCTTATCAATTTAAAAAGAAAGTTACAGGTGGACATTTCTGTTGGTTTATTTATAGCTCGTGAGTAAGTGGTCTGTGCTCTGTACTTATATTTGTAGGTGAATATTTTGTTATCATGTTTTGCAACTCAGAGAGGCACTGCACAGGTAGCTGCTGTACACCAGCCAAATATGAATTATTATGTTGTTATTTGTCAAGTAGCAGGTCTAGAATGGGATGGATTTGGTGACGTTATGGGTTGTTGTGAACCAGACCATATGAATGTTTGATATATATACTTATATTTATATTATAGTGTAAATAAGTCCTTTTTAATATTTTAAACATATGGTTGGTTTTTTTATAAGAATCGCTCATCTCTGTAATTTCATGAAAATCTACAAAGACCTCTAATTGTTTCCATAAAGTTTTTTCCACTGGTTTGCATAAATTGCATAAGATGTAAGAGAAATATAATGATTGACATGACAGCATCAAATTATGCAATTAATTAATTACAACATTTAACATTTCTTTAATGATTTGTTTATGCCTTTCTTTATAAGTCTGTTTTCATTTTTTTAAAACATTAGGGATGTGCATAGTTAGATTACAGGCTTTTATTAACTTTCACTTGTCCGGATGGATGTCATGGATGGCTGTCCATGCTGTCCATGGGATGTACGTGGAAGTTCTAGAATTCACCCATTTCAAAAAATTTATAGTTTAATTAAACAAAAATAAAATTTACATAAATTAAAGAAGTTTAATGATAATGATGACTAAAACTTTCATCATCTTCATAGTAACTATAAACATCTTTTGTTTACTATTCACTGTGGTAATATTTGTACAATATTATGTTGCTATGAAATTTTATCACTGTCTTTAAATCATGTTTGTAATTTTTTTAAATTATATTCACTTTATTATTTATTAAGTTATATAAACTCTTCTAATGGCTTTTTTCTCTACACACTAAAATTGAAATATCGGGTGCATCAGTACAAGAACATTGAATGGATAAATAAGCAGAGACCCTGCATTCAATCAAACTTATTGGCAATTATAATTATTATGAGACGTTTCCTGATTGTGTGCTTCTGTGTCTTTGCTTTTCCAAGAAGTTTATTTAGAATTGAAAAAAAATGTGTCTTCGCTCTGAAATAAAAACATGACAAGAATTCCAGAGAGTATGATGGATTTCTTTCATATTCAATCTATCCTGCATTCTTTAACCTGTTATTTAAAAATTAATTTTTTGATATTTTTGTTGAAATTTGATCTTGACAATTGCAAACTAGCTAAATTGAGGTCATTTTTTGTCCATTGGGATTGAGCGTGTCTCTTCTGATTGATAGTTCATGATTGTAGTTAATTTAGAATAAGTTTATTTCTTTGTAGGGACTTGTTATGTACTTTATAAGACATGTTATTACATAATGATAGTTTTAATTTATTTAGATATCACTATTCTTCATCTTCTAAAAACCATCCAGGTCTTCTACCTTGGCGAGTTTCCGGTCGAGCGGCCACCATCATTATCCGCATCGGTCGCATCAAGATCACGGCGGTAGTAGTAGTAGTGGCAATGGTGGAAGTTATCAATACCGGTACGGGAGCTCTCACAACGAAAACAAACCACCGCCGAGATTTCTGAGACAGCAGATGGCCAGCATGAATTCTCTTCCTACAGACATTCCATTCAACTGTGCGGAGACTACTAGAGATCAAAGTTTCGGATACGAAGGTCATACTACAGAGAAGGTATGTCTTATTTAATTTTGTTCCGTTATAATCAGACAGGAAAATTGTGGTTTTACTCGGCATCTCATGGTTATGCAGTCATTTTTTGAATCAAATGAAGCTATACGGAGCTTGCATTTTTTGTTGCTGTACCAACTGCTTTGAGCAGTCTTGTTAGTGCAAATCTGATCTGCAAATACTCTTAAAAGTTTCAATCTGCACTCGAAATTAACTTTTATGTTCGATATTATTTGACATACTCTGTTGGGTATCTAGTTGTCAAATATTATTGTAGGATTGTATTCTATGTTGTAAGGCTGGAAGGGAGACAAGTAAACTGAATGGGAATGATGTGTTTTGAGGAAATGGGAATCTGTTTTGTCTGAAGAATAAATCACTTTTAAGTCAAGAATTGTGGACCAGTTTATAAGGGAAATGTCTAGACATACCATGACATGTACAAATTGAAGTTCCGAACAAACTCCTGTTTGCTGAGAACTACTTTTTTTCTTTGCTTAGAACTACTTTTTTATTTGCTGTTGCCTTTAAATGATTGATACATAATTTACACATAGTTAAAATTATTTTTTTTCTGGCTGTGATTCAACTCCAATTTTTAATACTGGGAGAATCAAACTGTTGTTGTTATTAAAGCATTATTTGCTTTTATTTTTGTTGTATCTTTAATTATTATAAAAATATCAGGAAGATTGTTTCTGATTTGTTTGCAGGTTTATGCTGATCCTCCTCCAACAGAGAGTCAGGTGTCAACAAAAAACTCAGGGAATACAAGTGAAAAACATATTCATAATGGTTATGCAAAAACTCCTCAATCTTTCAAGTTGCATGAGGAGAAGGAGGTAGATAATAATAATGGTTCATCTTTTCAGCCCAAAACCAGAAGGTTTTCAGATAGGTTGGATTTATTTTAAGTATTTTTTTGTATGTTTTTTGATTATTTCTTAAGTTTAAATTGTCGTTTCCAGTTAAAATGTTCACATTGGCATAGTATCAAATTAGCAGATTCTCTTGTGGTTTTAATTTTTAATTAATAACTTTTATTTTTGGAAAAAGTTTATTTTCAATAATCTCTAGTTCTAATAATAATTTAAATTCAGGAGAGGAGGTTATAATAATAGGGGAAGCAGGAAGAGCAGGGTCGGTGATGATGGAGAGTATAATAAAAATGTCAAGGTCAGATTGTTGTTATTTTTTATTTCAAATTAATTATTCATGTTCAAAAATTGATTTTTATCCTTTAGAATGCACTTTAAATTTTTTGTTGGTTTAGCTAAGACAGAATTATTATAAAATAAAAATAATGTATGAGCCTACTGCACAGAAAGGTTTCTTAGTGCTCATTATAATATAATTGTAGTTTTATTTGTTATAAATCTAGATGATAAAAATAAATATATTTGATGTAGAACCGTCAGCAGGAGAGTTCCATGAAATCTCCAAAGAGCAAAGATGCTATCAACTTCCAGCTTGAAGATAACTCATTTCCTCCATTGCCCACTGCCTGTTCTTCTTCTACGATTGTTAGTTCAAGTGTTTGAGTGAGGTTGTATCGGCATGTCGAGTAGTAGCATAATCTGGATTTATTGTATTTTTCTGCCGTTTATGAACATTTTCACATATAGGACGTAGTGTGATATGTATTATATCGATACTAGAATAGTCCACTGTCAATGCACGATGGAAGTGTCATAGCCCATGATATAGTAGTTTAAACGATTTGAAGGCGTTACATAAAATATGGTCTCGTGTCCGAATGGGAAGCGAAATGCAACAAAGTTAAAAGAAAAAATTTTAAGGACATTTTTTCAAAGGAGATTATTCTGCTTTCCATGGTTTTAGTTTTATAGAAATAATAGTTATTAAAAGATATCCTTTTGAGGCTGAAAATAGCAAACTTATTAAATTCCGGTTTTATGGCCCTTTCAGACAGCAAATTTATTTTTGGTAGTGGGTTAAATCTCATGTAAGTGCTGACTGCTAAAAAGCTAACTTGACTGTTAACCACGCTGTGATTGGTTCACCGATTCTCATCGCTTGACATGCAAGTTACCAATTCCTCTTTAGGAAAAAATAAAAGGCTTAAACATACAAGGCCTATATTTGAATAAGGAATAGAGCAATGCTTTTAAAAAATGTATTTAAATTAGGTACATGAGATTTATTCAATTTCAATTACAACGATGGTTAATGTCTTTCTACAATGAAATGCATGTTGGAGGAACTAACAAAAAGTTAGAGTTAGGGGAGGTATGGGCGGGCGCTGGTTGTATGTATAGCTGTATAGCATTCACCTGCCTGTAGAATCTCGTTGGCATCTGCAAGGGGTGTGGGTAGGTGTATATAAATTGCTGCCTCTGGTTGCTTGGTGAGTAAGTAAAGAAACAAGTTTTTTTACAAATGTAAAATGTGGTTTTGGTATCTGATGATCTAAAAATAAGAATTAAAGTAAAAACAACAGTGTCCCAGTGTTTATAACAAACAGAGCTCTTGGTTATTCAATTCAATTGTACATCTACTCACAGTGCTAATTAAGTTCAGTTTACCGAGAAGTTCTCTGCGTCTGCTCGAGTGCATATTTATAACTTGAAATATTTTATAATAATAATAATAAAGACGACAATTTATGATGTCCTGAAACAATTTCTCAGACGTCCTCATCACCTGGGATGATTGCTCAACAGCTGATCACCACGATTTCTTCGGTTACCTCATCAACCTCACAACCGTCTTACGTGCAGGCACTTGCCAATGCAACAATTCAGCTCCAATCTCCTCTGCTCTCGTATGCTTCATATGAACAGAGGTATAAATTTTATGGATTTTTTTGTCTTGTTTCTTTAATAATAATTATCACTGATCTGCTATTATTAGCATTCTGATGTGGTTTGCTGCTGTTTATTCATTTAGTGATGGTTAAAGATTGTAGTGCCTCTCCTAATTCAGTCTAAAGATTTTTTTCTTCATCAATAAACTACGATTCGTTTTTATATTTCAGCTACTTCAGACAAATATATATCTATATATTAATTTTTTAATATATATATATATATATATATATACTTCAGACAAATATATATCTATATATTAATTTTTTAATATATATATATATACTTCAGATAAATATATATCTATATATTAATTTTTTAATATATATATTTATATATATATATATATATATACTTCAGACAAATATATATCTATATATTAATTTTTTAATATATATATATATATATATAGATATCCTCAAGGAGGTTTGCAGAGCACCAACAACAGCACTGTTGCATCGTCTGGCTGCACAGCCAGTTCAACACAGCACTTGAACAATGACAATGATGATAACGACAGTGTAGTCGTCATTGATAACCTCGACCAGGATTCTAAAGTAAGGAAGTTTGGCATGTTTCAGCCTGCATACTACTTGGTGGATGATTAAGTAGTATACTATTGGTTTTCTTAAGCAAATAAATAGGGGGTTATTCTGTATAATTCTGTATTTTACAACATTTTTATTAAGTCACTTAGTTGTTTGAAAGTTTGTTCGCGAGTTGAGATTTTGTCTGTCCACGAACGACTTTATACTCTCGCTCTCCCTTTCTATCTCTCTCTCGTGCATGCATTGCATCCAGTGATATTTTAGTTATGAAAATCGTTTTAGTTAGTTTTGACTAATGTCATTTTTATTTTATTTAGTTTTAGTTTTCCTAAATGCAATTATTTTAGTTTCTATATAGTTTTGGTGCTATCATTCTAGTTTAGTTTAGTTATTATTAGTTTATTCTGACACGATTAAAATTTTGCTCATATATTTTTATTTCAATATAATAAATATTAACTGTCCACTTCAACAAGTATATCTTGGTTTACTTTTAACCAATCACGCATATTCAATGATTTTTCCATCCTGTTGAGACTGCCAGCTGTCAAAATCCTACAAACTGAGAAAAGTCGCTCCACAAAAGCTTGCGAAGCTGGTGCCGATATCAGATCCAGCGCAATCAGAGGACTGAAGTATTCAACTGTTGCTTCTGGCACCAGAACTCAATTGAGGAGAGGCTGTAATTATATGGAAATAAGCTGACTTCTTTAATATATTGAGTGAGATGGTTTTTTTAGCAGTACAGCATCCACATCAAAAGCCAATTGCCGTGTTGACTGTCCAGCCAGTTTTGCTGAAAGCAGGGGAAAATCTTTCATCGTTGAGTGGACTGTCGACAATTGCGGTTGACTTGATGGCTGCTTGTGTAGATAGGGTTGGAATTTAACCTATACACATAAAATATGTTTCAACTAAGAACAAATTACATAAATAAGTTAAAATCAAGTATTTCTATAAAAAAAAAGTTATCATGCTAGCTACATTATCGAGAGTACTTATACTATCAACTATATTACTATATAATCTTTTAGTAAAGTATACTATAGTAGCAAATTAAAACTAACCATCAATTCGAATCTTCTTGCTTGCATTGACACTCAATTGATTTTGTTCCAACTCAGTCATGTCATTAAAAATTTCTTTTTGGTGATGTTGAAGATGGTTTTTAAGATTAGTCGGATTCTTAGTTGCAACAAGTGCGTCGCAATTTGAACCATTCACTAAAGCCATGAGACATCGACTTTTGTTTTCTGTTTCTTCAAATTTAAAATAAGACCACACACTGCTGCCCCGCTTGCGACCAGAAAACTGTTTAACTAAACTTGCCAAATTAATATCGGTTGCAAAAACAACACACCAACTTCTGTCAAATACAGAGAATAATTTCAGGCCGATATTGAGAAACCAAATAAATGAAATTAAATTTGTTTATGTTTCTTAATACACCGATGTCTATGATCATTAAAAATTTTAATTACAAACTTTTGTCAAATAACGAAAAATTAACTAAATATTTAAGTTTATTTATTTTAGTTTTAGTTAGTTCTAGGACAAACCATTCTAGTTTTAGTTGTGAAATTCAATTTTCGTTTCGTTATAGTTTTAGTTAACTATGGTCGATCTTTTTCGTATTAGTTTTAGTTTTCGTTACTAAAATATAACTGATTGCATCATCGCATGCATGCTAACAACACGTGAGCAACTTTATTCTCTCTCTTCTCCTTCTCCCTCTCTCTCTTTCTTTTCTTAGTTGTTTGAGATTGGCTCAGACTGCTATTAAATATGTGCGTATCGCATGCATGCTAACTACTGCGTGCACACTACTGCACACCATATGCCTCAACGTGCCGATTCCGATTTTGCTTGAACCTTCCAGTCAGAACGAAAAAGTAGAAAATAATGTTTACATCATAAAAAATACATTTAAAAAAAACAACGTTTTTCTTGCTCCCTAAAAAGTATAAAATAATATTCCTATAATTCATTTACAACGAAAAACGTTGCGGGCGCATTATAGGCTACAAAATCAAAACTTTAGTAAAACAAATAGTTATACAAAATAATGCGCTGCAACGTTTTTCGTTGTAAATGAATTATAGGAATATTATTTTATACTTTTTAGGGCGCAAGAAAAACTGTTGATTTTTAAAAAATGTATTTTTTCTGATGTAAAAATTATTATTGTTTTAATTTTCAGTTATTATTTTTGTTTTTTACATCTTCTTAATATTTATTTAAGATTATTATACTGCAGGAAAAGTTTAAATCATTACAATTTTCTTCAACAGATGCCTTTGAATAAGCTCAGCTATGCTCAGATTGCCCAGCGAAACAAAACCATTGCCAATAAAGGCCAGGATAATGAAAACACATGCCCTTCATCTAAAGTTGATGTCTCGGCCAAGCACATTGAGGCAAATTATTCCAGAATGGAAAAGACCCAAGAAAAAACTGCTTTCTCAAATCAGCAACATAATGCCTCAAACGTGAAGAAACACAGCAAAATTGCAGCTCAGGAAAACTGCAAAAACCTCCAACTGCCAAGAAATGGCCACTCATATCAGTCGGACGAAAAGAATTTTGATGCAACTGGCTGTGAAGCGAAAAGATTTGGAATAGAAAGAGAAGAGAGGCAGCAGCAGTTAATTGATAAAATGGCCTCCAACTCCATTACCAGCCACCACAATGATCATGGTGCCAAGAAATTAGTTGGAAGATTAGTTGCTGATGATATGTGAAGTTGTCATGTCAGTTTGTGATTTAAGATATATTTATTTATCTCGTGATTTTTTTATTTACTCATAATTATTTTTTTAATTAAATTTTTGTTTTTTTTTATTTATCATTTATCTTTATTCTTTGTTCGCTTCGGTTCACCTCAGTCTCTGTGTCGCATCACAGTCGTTAAATTTCACTTAGTAGCTTATAATGTCTTCATTACATTGATTTCAATTTATATAAATATATATATATATATATATATATATATATATATATATATATATATATATATATATATATATATATATATATATATATATATATATATATATATATATATATATACATATATAATTTTAATTTTCTTGTTTCTTTTTGTTAATCCTTCCTAGGTACATTCTTATATGCCCAGTTAGTGATCTCATTATATAAATCTTGAATTCATATATGGGGAACATGAATCATTTTAATGCTCTGCACGAATGAAATGTTTAATGTTCCATTTCGATGTTTGTGTAGACGATTTTGAGTAGAAGCGTGTACATTTTTTTATATAATGAAATAATGATGATAATTAAAAAAAAATTCATACATTTATATGGGAAAGATGCTATATGTTGAGTTTGTACTGTCAGCTCATGATATGTTTATTTGAGAAGAGAAGCGTAACTTATTAAAAAAAAATAGCTGTATCTGTTCAAAACTTCTTGCTGTGAGGCTGTGAATTTGAAGCTAAAAAAACGTAAGAACATATTTTTTATTTACTGATGTTGCTTCGTTTTCATGATGTGTTTTGTTAATGAATTTTGAGATTGAATGATGTTTGATTGGTTGTATCAAATTTTTAAGTTTTTAGTAAATGGACACCAGAGTAAGTGTACATCGTTAATTCGTTTTGCCTACTGAGTCCAGAATGTTTTAATCTCCTGAGAGTTAAAAAAGCCGTAGAACTTGAAGAACCCGTGCTGTATATTTGCGTAAATTGGCTTCAACTCAGCTTATTTCATCAAGTGTGTACATATATTATATGTATATGTATGTATCGATAATATTTTTGAAGTGATGTGTTTTTGGCGTTTTTAAAGTTCATTTTCGTGGTTGTAAATCGTGCATTTAGTAGGGTGTGTGGTTTTCACGATGCAAAAAGACTACTCCTGCTGAATTGTCTTCTTTTCTTCTTATGTATTAAATTATTTGGGTGGTATAATTTTGGTGTAGCTGGTCTTAGAATGGTCCTGGGTCGTCGGGAAGTAGTCCACCCCATAAAAAAACTGTTTTTTTTTACTCGGACCCAGCAGCTCGGATAATAGTAATGCAAATTTATAGAGGGCATTGTGCCATTTAATGACATAGTACACATAAATTGGGTTCCAAGCACTGCTGTAGATACGTCTGTTGTCCATATACTACGTATGCAATAGAAGAGCGCTGTGCTAGATCGCGAAATGTTCACGGTTCATCTCCCGCTCACTTCTCATAATATTAATTTGAGATGAGAATCTTGATTTGTGAAAGCCATGCTATTAGAAAATTAACTAATCAAATTGTTTACGAAAAATTTAAAAGACCAGAGCCACTGCACCTTCAGAAGGCTATCTATAATGCATTTATAATTTATAGCGTAGATTGATTAACCTCCGGTGTTGAAACCGACCCACCTAAAATTAGATAGCGCTTTTGCAAAAGATCAGACCATCTTTGAAATTAAGTCATAAAACTTTAAAAAAAACGTCGTTGGCGTCATCCGCTATCGAACTTTCAAATAGAACAGCTGCTGAAACAAACAGAATTGTCGTTGATTCTCATCCCAGTCACAAATTAAATTTCACAATCTTCACCTACATGACGCTTTGAAATTGTACGAACTCCCACAAAATTCAACCACTAAGGACCCACAAACTTTGAATGTTGAGACCGCTAAGTATCCCCCGACAACAAGATACGTCCCATTCCAAACACCGCACAAATAAGAACACTAAAAAAGAGTTGATCAAAAACTGCCTATTATTCGTTATCAAACTGTCCTGATGTGAACAATCACAGCATAAACCCTCACAGACCAACTTCACAGTAAAAATCACAGCAGTTCTGATTTAATCAACTTCTTCAATGGTTGGCCCCTTGCCAGCTCCAGCACCAGTTGGACCGTCAGGACCACCTGGAAAACCACCAGGAGCACCAGGGAATCCCCCGGGAGCACCACCAGCACCTTGGTAGATCTTCGTCACGATTGGCATGCAAACCTTCTCCAGTTCCTTCTGTTTATGCTCAAACTCCTCCTTCTCAGCTAGCTGTAAACAATATAAAAAAGGCCAAAAATAAATACTAAGAGTTAACCACAAAATGAAGATATAAATACCAAGAGTTAACCACAAAATGAAGATATAAATACCAAGAGTTAACCACAAAATGAAGATATAAATACCAAGAGTTAACCACAAAATGAAGATATAAATACCAAGAGTTAGCCACAAAATGAAGATATAAATACCAAGAGTTAGCCACAAAATGAAGATATAAATACCAAGAGTTAACCACAAAATGAAAAAATAAATACCAAGAGTTAACCACAAAATGAAAACATCTACTTACGAGATTGCTATCGAGCCACTTGATGATTTCATTACACTTGTCCATAACAACTTGTTTATCGCTGTCAGATATTTTGTCCTTCAATTTCTCATCTTCCACAGTGGACTTCATGTTGAATGCATAACTTTCTAATGCATTCTTAGCAGAAATCCTGTCCTTCTGCTTGTCATCTTCATCCTTGTACTTCTCGGCATCCTTCACCATTTTTTCGATCTCCTCCTTGCTTAGACGTCCCTTATCGTTCGTGATGGTTATCTTGTTTTCGCGACCGGTGCTCTTGTCGACGGCCGAGACGTGCATGATTCCGTTCGCGTCGATGTCGAACGTTACCTCAATCTGGGGAACTCCTCTGGGCGCTGGGGGAATTCCACTCAGCTCAAACTTTCCTAGCAGGTTGTTATCCTTGGTCATGGCTCTTTCACCTTCGTACACCTGGATCAGGACACCCGGCTGGTTGTCGGAATAAGTAGTGAATGTTTGAGTTTGTTTCGTTGGAATGGTTGTATTTCTTTTCACAAGGGCAGTCATAACTCCACCAGCAGTCTCGATTCCCAAAGACAACGGAGCAACATCAAGCAGCAACAGATCCTGGACAGCTTCAGACTTGTCTCCATGCAAAATAGCAGCCTGCACAGCTGTAAATAACACACAGCCAGTGAGCTTACTAAGTATAAGAAATTTCAAACTGAAACAAACAAAGCACAAAGCCAAAACAAGTATTAATAACCTGCTCCATAAGCAACAGCTTCATCGGGGTTGATAGATTTGTTCAGTTCCCTTCCGTTAAAGAAATCTTGAAGCAGTTTCTGGACTTTCGGAATCCTTGTAGATCCTCCAACCAAGACAATATCATGAATACTGGCTTTGTCCATTTTAGCATCTCTGAGAGATTTCTCAACAGGGTCCAAGGTGCCTCTGAACAAATCTGCATTCAGCTCTTCAAATCTAGCTCTAGTGATACTTGTGTAGAAATCAATGCCCTCATACAGTGAATCAATTTCAACACTTGCTTGGCTGGAACTTGAAAGAGTTCTCTTGGCACGCTCGCAAGCTGTCCTCAGTCGCCTGACAGCTCTCTTGTTGTCGCTAATGTCTTTTTTGTGCTTTCTCTTGAATTCTTGGATAAAGTGGGTCACCATACGATTGTCAAAGTCTTCACCACCTAAGTGAGTGTCACCAGATGTTGACTTTACTTCAAAAATTCCATCTTCTATGGTCAGGATCGACACATCGAAAGTGCCACCACCGAGGTCAAAAATCAGCACATTCCTTTCACCACCAACCTTCTTGTCCAAACCATAGGCAATGGCAGCAGCAGTTGGCTCATTGATGATTCTAAGCACATTCATGCCAGAAATGGTGCCTGCATCCTTTGTGGCCTGTCTTTGAGAATCATTAAAGTAGGCTGGAACTGTAACAACGGCATCAGTCACTGTCTATTAACAAAATAAGAGCTGTTTATTATACATGAATTTCATCATGCCGCTCGATGAAAGCAACAAAAACTAACCTTTCCTAGGTAAGCTTCTGCTGTCTCTTTCATTTTCAACAACACCATTGACGAAATCTCTTCAGGATAAAAGGTTTTCGTTTCATTTTTGTATTCTACCTGAATCTTGGGTTTGCCACCATCACTAATGACATTAAACGGCCAGTGTTTCATATCAGATTGAACAGATGGGTCGTCAAACCTTCTACCGATCAACCGTTTGGCATCAAACACAGAGTTGGTCGGGTTCATTGCAACCTGATTCTTGGCAGCATCTCCAATCAGACGCTCTGAATCGGTGAAAGCCACATAACTCGGGGTTGTTCTGTTTCCCTGATCATTAGCGATGATTTCCACTTTACCATGTTGGAAAATCCCGACGCAAGAATACGTAGTTCCCAAATCAATACCGATAGCTGGAGCTTTCGCCATTCTGAAATTAACAACCATCAAACTTTAACATAAAAAGATACTTACATTTTTAAAAGTACTGGACCGACGACTAAGATAAAAAAAAAAGCAACCAACTTTTATTTTATTTTTTATTTTTTACGAGACTGGCAGCACGAAACAACGACGGAAATTTACAGAGAGAGAGCAGGCTGGATGGCTGTACAGCGGTATTTATACCTACAGGTCAGCACGCATGCGCGTCAGCAAATTTTCTCGAAACCAGACGAAACGTCTCGACAGAACACGCCTGCTAGGTTGTAATCCTTCTTCTGATTGGCTGATAATAATAGCTGCAGTTTTAACTGTTAACCAGTTTGATTATTTACTTACATAATTTTATGCACTGGTAATTTATTATATTTGATAATGTTTTACTTAAAAAATAGCTAGTTGTGTGAGCTAGAAACAGCTGAATTGATAGAACTTTTATTAAAGTAAATTTAAATTTATTTCAAAACAAACTTAAATATTGCAGTCAAACTAGAAAACGTAAAAATAATCTGAAAAATAAAATTATAACGTTCAAGGAACCAGCGTGAATAAATGTTCTAGAATGAACATATGTATTGAAGGCTGTTATTCGTCGCCGAGTTATTATAATTAGTCTATGATAATTAGCTTAGGTAACTGCCAACTTAGGTAAGGTACTTCACGCCTGTCGTTCATCAATATTTTTAGCAATTATTGAACATGACAAACCGAATACGCATAATTTTAAAAATTGTTAAGTTATTCTGCAAATCTTTTGCTTTTTTGCAGATTTAGTTGTTGCTTCATATACCGCTCAGCTATTTAAAGCGCATTTTGATAATGTTCTTCACCTCTTGCAGATGACAAGAAATGTGAGCTTAGCTTGACCCTGTTTACTGTTTAGCACAGTCGATCATGACGTTTAAGGCTGGCAGATTATCCAGAGAAGTTTCATATGAACTATTATTTTTCCAGTTTTCAATTCTTCTGTCAGAAACTGTAGATCCAGTTGCAAGATGTAAATGATGTCAAAAAAACTCTGAAAGAGCTGTTGACAGGCTAATTTTTATAGAAAATTTGGTTCGCCGAATCCAGTAGCAAACCTTGATCTTAAATTTACTGGTGTCTTGCTGTGAAATTTTATGAATCACTCAGTAATATCTATATTAAATATAACTATATCATGAAATATTACTCATCTTAATTTACACAGATAAAATTTTTTTAATGAGTCTGTTCATGTCTTTACGACGCTATCCGTAGATCTTTAAATAAGTCACTTGCTCGCTCACAGACAGCACAGATGAACTAACTAATAGTAAGTCGGAGTCAAACGCGTAAACGATTGAGTGAATCACTTATCAAATGTAATAAAACCAAGTTTGAAGCCTGAAATTGGCTGGCAAGTTTGGTAAACTCGCCAGTTAACCCAAGTTAAATATCTTTTTAGCCTTGTTCCCAATAAAAAAAAATCATTACTCTTCAAAACTTCTATAAAAAGCTTGTAAATGCAGAATGGACTAAAAAGTTCAACAACACTTTTTTAGAAGAATGAATAAGACCAATAAGACGCCTTATAGTTATTATTATTATTATGACTTATTTATTTCCGTAGGCCACCAACACCGTTCGGACAACATAAAGCGTACGTTCAAACAGAATTCAAAGCAAAAATAAAAGAAGAATATTAACACAAACAAATGCGCAAAATAAACATATAAGTCATCGGGTATTTAAATCATTGAGTGTTAGAAATTTTGAAAGGTCGGTTTCGTTGATCAGACATCTGAAACGGCTGTAGGTAGTTGAGTTGACCACATCGTGAGGCAGGGCATTCCAGGATTTTATTACTCGGTTGGAAAAGAAGAATTTGGTAGCATCGATCTTGTGTAGGCCAGACCTCAGTTTATAACAATGGCCTCTTGTGGCCTATGGTAACCAGACGATTCAAAGCTGGTGACTAAAGTTGATTCAATAAGACCATTTAGAATTTTGTAGCATAGACATAGGTCAGCAATAAGTCTGCGATGTTCCAAAGATTTGAGACCGAGGATGTTGAGGCGAGTTAAATAAGTGACGACTGACAGAAGGAATTGTTCTTGTGAATCGTCTTTGGACTATCTCGAGCCTGTCGATCAAATTCGAGGCAATAATGGTGCTTGAATGTAACCATATCAACTGGTACATATCTGGAGTTAACTGATTTCGCTATTTAGAGTGGACAAATCCAAAAGTTTAAAAATTTTGCTCTGAAAATAATTTTTAACAATTTTAGGAGTAATGGCCAATTTGTCCCATCAGTGAGCCAAAACTCCAAAAATGATTCCTGCTCTTTGACTAGCATCAGGTATTGAAAACTTTTTCGTGTTTTGTGATTATTGCCTGAAATAACAAAAAATCAGTCAATTGGCGATAGGCTGCAATTTTGTTTTCTTGGGATAAAACGTCATTTTTCGATGGGTATTTTATGATAAAATCTTAAAGATTCTCACGAAGCTCACGATCTAATTTCTCACCAGCATACCTTGAGTCAAGCAAAAAGCCTACACCATGAGCATCACCATATATAAACTGAAATCTTCACTATGTTAGCAAGACCGTTTTTATGTATATGATGCTGGACCCCCAAAAAAGTGTCGATTGAACCCCTCCCTCTCCCTAAGAACAAAAAATAACACTATAAAAATCAATCGCGGTCAATATCATTTTGTCATTTTTCAAAACAGTTTTTGGCAGAAATTTCTCATAAAATTTTTGATTATGTCGTTGTAGGATTGGTTGTGTAAAATCATTTTCAATTCCCAGCATAGCCAAAATTGAGATAATTTGTTGCTCTTTTTGTAAACAAAAATAAAACAAGTAAAGGAAAAAACGAGTTTTTCAACACACACTTTTATTTCAAATTACAATCGATTTAGAAATATGAAAGATGTTCAAATTACATTTTTTTAATTGAACCATGTATTGTCATCCAATATAAAGCTATGCTAAAGGTTTTAGCTTCCTAGCTAGTGAAAAAGCTGGTTAAGTTTTACTTGCAAGATTTGCGTACAGAGAAAGCCACACACACACACAAGCAAACAGAGATTGTAACCTAAATAAGAGTAAAAAAAGTTATATATGCTGTTCTAAAATCATGCGCAAAACTACTAAACGCTTCAATTCCATATCATTGTCATCGATGTCATTCAGCAACTCCTGTACACAGCTGTACATTGAGTAGACTAGATTGAAGCTTTCTTATACTGATGTCAGTCAAACAGACAAAAGTCCACTTTGAGTTTGTTCTCTGTCGTCAGTTTCTTTTTCATAAAAAAATTCTCAAGAAACGATATCGCTTCGCAAGCAAAACTTTTTCAGCGGTTCTAGATAGGTTTATCGACAGTTGTCAGTTCATCGACTCAGCTTGGAAAGTCGACAACCCCGCGAGAGTTGACAAACCCGCGAAGGACTCGACAAGATCGTGAAGGACTCAACTGGTCGCATACGCGTGGGGGCGTGGACAGTGATGTTCAAGTTAACTGTAATACTAACTGAAAACCGAAAATAATAGAAAAATAATGGACAGTTAATTGTAATACTAATAGTAACTGAAAAATAATCAATAACTTTAAATGTAATAATAACTGAATAATAAATTCAGTTAAATAATAGAAAATAAATTACTAACTGAAAAATTTTCTAGACATAATTTTAAAACAAGTAAAGATAAAAAAAAATGTTTTTAATGCTTTTATTTGCCTCTTTAACTGAATAAACAAACTTAAGCATAAATATCTGTACTGGTTAAACATTTAATTCATGTATTGTCATCCTGAATAAAGCTTTCCCTGAGAGTTTTAGAGCTCTAGGTGGTTGAAAAGTGGGTGAATTTTTGTTTCTAAGATTTGATCACCACAGACAAACAGACAAACAAACAAACAAACAAGCAAAAAACAAACAGAGAGACGTATGAAGTTAAATAAAAGCAATTAAAAAATAATTAATTATTGGTTTTATTTTAAATCCGGCCATAGGTATAGAGTTCTTTGATGTTACGTAACAAATAGTATAAATTAAAATGGCGCTGCTTAGTTAGTCGCGGCCTTTTGTTATTGATAGTGCAGTTGAGGTCGTTGTATAATTGTAATTGTACATTCCTTACAGTGAAAGTTTTCAGCTGCAGTTTAAATGGCGTAGAACTTAATAGTGTTTCACCTCTCACGCTATCATGCAGGCTGTTCCAGAAGGCTGGTCTTGCTATTAAAAAGACTATTGGTCCAAACTTTTTAGTGCTTGTTCGATAAATGATTAATCTGCCTTGGGTTGTTGAGCGAAGACGATGGAGAGCAGGAACATCGGAATTCAGTTATACCATTTCTTTGAGGCATGCAGGAGCGCTGTCTTGCAGACACCAGTAAATATGGAAGCCCAACTTGAATTTACTCCTTAAATGAACAAGCAGTCAGTAAAGGCAGTCTCGAATGTCAGCCGAACTTTTGTCAAATTGTCAAATTTGCGTCTTCTGGGGCCGCTACTCCGACTGCAACCAACAGGCTGCTACAGTAAACAAGCCTCCTAGTGATAAATACGTGTACAAAGACTGAACATGCCTTTGCAGAAAGAGAATGACGGACGGATCGCAGTTGTCGAAGTGATGACTGGCAGATGCGTTGTATTTGGGTTTTCATGGCTAGTTGAGCGTTGAGGTGTACTCCAAGATTGCAGACGCTAGACTGAAATTTGACAAGAAATTGAAGCTTCTAGTTTTTTTGAGCAAGCAATCTAGGCATGAAAATTCAGTTGCTGAAGAAATTATTGCTTATCTTGGTGCCTAAAAATATTAGCAAATAATCAAACAGGAATAGGTTTCTGGACAGCCTCGGAGACTGCACTCAGAAGGTTGTGTGGAGCGTGTCTTCTCAGTTTGCAGTGATATGACTGCAGGAAAAAGAAACAGGTTCTCTAAAAACATGTTTTACCATTTTCAGCCTGTTCATTGAACCACAGTTAACTCTAACTTTAACTTAAAAAAGCGTGTAAAAAATAAATAACTGTAATAGTAACTGAAAAATGTTTGTTTAAAAAATAACTTTAACTGACAACTGAAAAATGTTGTAACTTTAACTGTAACTGAAACGTTGTAGCTGAAATATCACAGGGCGTGGGTATAATACAGTGGTATAATAACATGTGTTTGCAGTACCTACTTCTCTGGTCGCGGCTTGGTCGACTCCTTCGCGGGTTTATCGACTTTCCAAGTGACAATTGTCGATAAACCTAGAGTTCCCCCTTTTTCAGAAATTTCAGTTTCGACGAAAATTTCGTCAATGTTTTATCCATAGATATCTAGATAGGCCATATAGGCTTATTTGCGGTTTTTGTTTGGTTTTACGCGCGCAGTGGAGTTTTAGTTTGTGCCTCCTGACTGACCATAGACAAGAGATTTGTTTACATTTGTCTACACCGGCGGCTTGCCTTACTTCGATAAGCAATTCATTCCAATTTTGCAGTTAACTATTATAAAGCAATGACAGCGCGTTTTTTTTTCAATATTTGTTTATCATAGATTAATTTATGACTTTCTATCAAAATTTCTTTGTTTCTTCAGCGCATGCTTTAATTGTTTTTGACAGAAATGACTTTTATAAATTCCCTTGAATCTTTTGATTTAAACTTTAAAACCATAACATTTTAAGAAAATGCTTTTATCTGAAGATAACTGATAGTCATATGTATCTATTTTATGCTGATAGTTTAAGTTTCAGCATAAAATCTGAATTCATTATGTCTTCAAAGACATTTTCTTAAAAGAGATATCTTAGACTAGACTTAGAACTAAATCCTGACTAGGTTAGATTAGCAATAATAGTTACTGGCTTTTTCTAAAGTACATAATACTTTTTAGAATTAACATAGATTATTGAAGTCACTACAAATTCTTCTTTGCCCTGAAATGAATCTACCTGAGACGATTACATTTATTTACCTAGTTTTTAAGCAAGTAAAAAGCACTATGCCAGCTATTGAGTTTATATTTATTCCTTTTCACTTTGCGATTACATTTGTGTAGTATCAGTTCAGTACACAGTTTCCAATAATGTTGAAATAGATTTGCAAAAAACTGAGGCAACAAACTATGATTTTACAAGTGTTTTTATTAATACAATAAATTCTGTTTGGCTTTTCAATGAACAAAAACTGAAAATGGCACAAAAAATTGAAAATTTAAGTTACTGTCCACTAAATAAAATTGTTTTTGTTAGTTTTTGTCTTAAACCTGAACTTTTAAGGTTTTGTGTATTAATTTTTGCTCGCTGATATTGTCTTAACTTGAAAAACTCATAAACGATCGACTTAAGCAGCAGATAGGAATGATTGTCAATGCCATCCTGTGTATCTCTTATATGATCCCCCAGGTTAAAAATATCTTTGGATCCAATTGATGTTAATGTTTGGCGAATAAGTTCTTTCATTTTAATTTCATCTTTGGCATTTGTGGCTGATACATGTTGTCTTAAAAATTTTTCTGCTGTCTGACATACCTAAAAAAAAAGTGTTTTTTAATACCATATTTATAAATAACAAATCTTAATTTTATCTTACTTTTATAACTCCAGAAGAAGGAAAGACATGACCACTTTTATTTTTCACCACTAGCAGCTGCAGTCCTATTTCATGTCCTTGGTTCTTGTGCTCATCAACTAAACTGTATCTATAAAATTGAAAATATTATTTAGTACTAAAAACACAGGAAACCAAAATTTATGACTGTAACAATTTATAATTTGAACCTGCAAACATTACATTCCAGTTTTTTAAATAGCTTGGATACAATCCAACCAGCTATGTAGCTAATTACATTTTCTATCAAGACTTGAGCAAGCTCATAAATGTTGTCTGTTTAATAAATAAGCAAATAATTAAGATTGGTACCAGCAAAAGAAATAACAATGAAAAATTTATTACAAATTTCTTTTCTTTCTTTGTGCAGATAATCAAGATAAGAAGTTTCATCTTGCGCCATCACATTCCCTGTTTTCCCTGCCTGAATATTGCATCTAGATAAATTTCTTCTGAAAATGGATTGAAATTGGTATGCGGTTGGGTTGTTGTTCGATCCCCCTAGAAAATGTTAATTCTAATCAATATTTGCCCACTTATAACAAATTGTTTTTATACAACCTGCTCGTCTGACTGCCGCAAAGAATAGTTCAAGATGATCTTGGCTAAACTTATAAGTCAAAACATGGCTTTGACACTTGAGTAGGTTTCTGGCTATTTGAAGGATTGATTCAATGTCAATAACAAATCCTTTTAGACCCATCTGCCTAAAATGATGTTAATTATATAGATTGCTTTTAGTTTTGCAGCAAAACATTATCAAAAACATACTTTTTGTCTTGAATAATAAGGATTCCACGAGGAGATTTTAGCTGAAGTAAGTAGTTTCTTAAACTCAGAAGACGTTGCTCAAACAATGCAAAATTTTGCAGTGTTAATGGTCCCTTGAAAGATGGTGCATTGGGATTTTTGCTATTGAAAATATCAAATAAACAGTCTATTGCTTCTATAAATTCTACAGTCGGTGCCACGTCTTCAAAACCTGCCATTTTACATTGATTCATCATTTTTAAAGCTGCAGCAACAGATGAGCTTAATGTTTGAGCTGCCAGTTTCACTTTCATCTTCTGATTTTTAAAATTGATATGTTGCTTGGTAAGTTTGTTAGCTGCTCTGAGTCCAGCTTCTTGTTGAATACCATCAAGTTGTGATATGTGAGACCACTTTATTGCACCAGAAGAAGAGAAAATAGTGTGGTATGCAGAAAATAAATTTCTCACTAGTTTCAGCATGTGACATGCATCAAAAATTATATATATTTTCCTGTTGCTTGATGAGCAAAACCATGTTTTTAAAGATCTTGTAAAATCTAACTCACACCCAAGCAGTTTCACCATTGTAACATTTGCAGGTAAGCCATCCATGACTAAAGAAATCACCTGGGGATTATTTTCAATTAATTTATTATTTTTGTTTTGCAATGAAAAACATATAAGTTACTTACCGAAATTCCTATGCTTTCTAATTTATCAATTGCATACAAAACCAAATCTTTCTGAATTATGGCTGGCAGTCCATTGGTGCAATAATAAGCAATAGGCATTTTCCAATAGCCCGTCGTTCCAACGAGCAAAAACACCAAAACTTCTTTTGCTTCATCATTGGTGCTGGATCCACAACCTACAACATTAGATATTACTAACCAAATATAACTTTAAAATGTTAAAGTCTAAAGGACTCACCCAAATCAAGTAATTAACACATCAAAGATCATGGTCATCAAAGAGCAATAGAATAACGGAAAACTGGTTACACGCTTCATGACAACAAAGTAATGAAACGGATGTATGACCCTTTTAAGTTTTAAGCTTTGTGGCCTTGCCTTCTTTAAATTTAAGTCAGAGTCTTTAATGATTTTACTTTGTTTACAAACAGCGACAGGATATATGAGCTCGGGAAGTCAATTAACACTAAGTATAGTTCTTATACAGGTTTTTCAAATAAAAAACACAGCAACATCTACAAAAAAACTAGAGCTTTAGCAGATTTGTCAGGTATCGTCATAATACACCGGCAACAAATATCGCTCAAATGAGCAAATGTAAACAAGCTCAGGTTGAAAATGGCAGCTTTCAAATTGTGCCGGAAATAGATTGATATGTCCCATCTATATATCTATGGTTTTATCAGAACACTTAATTTTATAATTTTTTATCTGCCTTCATAAGCAGAAAATATGATATAAATTGAATGTATCCCAAAGACGTCCGACACCATCCAAAAATGTAATGTAATATTGTAATATATATATTACCACAAGATTGAGTGAATGACTTGCATACGCCGCCCTACCCAACAAAAGGACAATTGAATTCACTTGTTAAAGTCTTTTTAGTTTTTATCTATATGCTTTTTATACATTTTTTTATACTTTGTTTGAGGGTCGTCAAGAGGGAGAGACGGGGATAACCCCCAAGCCCGTACTATTTGGAGGGCACGGGTCTGAAAAAATTCAGAAAAATGTATGAAAAAAAGATAAAAAGTCTTTTCGACTAGCTCCATCCGGTCATCACTTGTTTTAGAAAGAAAAAGATATTAATTTGAAGGAGAGAAGTTTTTTGAGGTTTTAGAATGATTAAAAATAATAACAAATAAGGACTTCATGTTTACCCTTTTTCTCTGCTATTTTCTACAGGTCCGTCTAGGACCTTCAAAAAAAACGGGAAAATGATATAACAGGAGCATAAATTTTTAGAGTAATAATAGTAAACAAACCAAACAACAATGGATGCATGTATGCTCGTCGTGGCAATACTCATATTGATTTTCTTATGCTGTTGTCGTCTTTTATGGTTGTTAGTAATTATAAGAAAAGGAAGAAAATTATCTCGACTTGACTGTAGTTCCGATAAAAAAAGAAAAGTGTGCAATACTATGATCGTCATGGGTTCAGGTGAGGAACTACTATACTAATACTAACTAAGGTTATGTTATTTTTAGATTAGTAACTAACCTAACTATAGTCAATAATTTATTAAATTTAATTGGCAAATATTTTAAATTTTATGGAAATTAAAAAAAATAATTAATTCTTCTACAAATAACGTAAAAGATTACCATAAGTTAGGTAGTCGCATAAAAATTTCAAAATACTTTTTATTTAATGCCACTAATATTTTCTAATAAAGGTAAACAATCTGAGTTTAAATATACCAGCAAGTGTAAAATAATAATCAATTTAATATATATATAGCGATTCAAAGATCACATATCACGATCGAACATCGACTGTGTTAGGCAGTTAAAAACTGGGGTACAACGAACACGCTCAGTTTACAGCACACATAGTGCGCACAATGCAAAGAACGCTATCAAGGCTTTGCGCATATTAGTTGAGCATTCCTTCTGTTTTGCATATTCAATAGTGAATTTATTAGAAAATATCAGTAAAAAAAGACACAAAACTTGAGAAATATAAAATTTGTTAAAAAACCATCCCTCCTCGTTTCTCTAGGCGTGGGACTTGTCTATCTGCTTTATCTTTCAATTTCGATGGTTCAAATGAAAAAACTTGAAATAAAATAATTAAAAAATTAAATAGTTTAAATTGTTATATGAATATGAAAAGGTTTGTTTAGGATTATGCCAATTAGCATCACTTTATGGAATAAGATTGACTGATGCTGCACATATACCTTGACAACTTGAAAGTAAAATTTGACATAGTTGAGGAGTTATTACAGTTATGCAAACGGAATTTTTTTAAGTACTCCGCATTCACATATAACTCTCTGCGAGTCTCAGCTGTGCAACAGCTTAACTAAAAGTCAAACTGTTTTCGTTGTTTTTGGGGAACATTTCTATGAAAGTGAAAGTCAAAATTTTCCATGAAAACGTTCACATGATACTGACTCCTTACAGAATTGTTTTCAGTGGAAAAAATTGTCTACTTATAATTTTAGTTCCGTTAGTTACATTGTTACTTTTAAAGCAACTAAAAAGCAAAACAGACCGGATTAAAAGCACAGCTGACACAAATCTCTTCATTTCCTTTTATGTCTTGAAATTCTGTTTTGTTCTTTTAACAAATTAGAATAAATTAATCACAATAACCTCTAGTACAACTCATGTACGCAAAAAATGTCGAAGTGTATTCCAGTATTCACAATCGCAGGGGCTATCCTTAATTATTTATAGCAGCTTGGTTTCAACCCCACCCATTTTGGATTTATACATGTTCATTTTTATTGGGTCTCCCCCAATAGTATGTCACATTTTTGTGCTAAAAGTTAGTAAGAAAAGTGATTTATTCAAATTTATTGATTTTTATCATTAAACCAATTTTCAACAAAAAATACAAAAATTAACTTATTAATACTTATTTCAAGAAAATTAAAAATACTTTTAGTCAAATGAATTAGCTTCAGGCTAAACATTTTATTGAGGAACTTCAAGACAATTTCTATAAATATATTATCTACCATAATTGCAGGTGGGCATACTAGCGAGATGATCAAGCTCGTTTCCAAGTTACCTGACAATTACTACCCTCGGACGTACTTAATAGCCGACACCGATCGTTTCAGTGAAGACAAGGTTGCAGTTATGGAAGCGAATACGAAAATGCCATTTTCCGTTCACAAGATAAAAAGAAGTCGCGAAGTACACCAATCGTGGTCTTCTACCGTGATAACGACTTTATTGGCCGTCATAGATTGCCTCAAGATATTCATGAGAACCAAACCAGATCTACTGCTGTGCAATGGCCCCGGTAGTTGCATCCCCATGTGCCTAGTCGTTTTTATTTCAAGGGTATTATTTTTTAGGGTTTCCACGAGAATCGTATTCATTGAGAGCATTTGCAGAGTACAGTCATTATCTCTAACAGGAAAAATCCTTTATTATATTAGTGATCAGTTCATTGTGCAATGGCCACAGCTTACAAAACTTTACCCTTACACGACTTATCTTGGTTGGATACTTTAACAAATATTTATTGAAATTAGTCTGCTTTTTCTTAATTTAAAAACATAAACTATCAGAACATTATTTTTTTTTATATTTAATCACATACTCTAATGATAAAAATGTCAAGATTGAGCAAGCAACATCACAATTTTTATTTCAAATCTTTGGTATAATATAGATATATGAATCTAAAAATATGTAAGTCACATATTACACTGAATGAATTAAAAATTGAGCATACAATGAAATTGTTGAAACAGTTTAAAATTCGTTTTCTTTAACTACTTCAAAATCTGTTAAGAAGAATTCTTTTGGAGGATCACCTTTTCTTATCCAGCTGAAAAAGTATATATATATAATCAAATTTGAAAAATAATCAAATTACTCCACGCACATTTTTCAATGTTTCAATACAATACAGTATTTATATTAATAGTAAGTTTTCTAATAATAATAATTATAATATAAATGACCTTGAGCAATTGAACTTGTAACTGCTGACAGTGTTGTTGGCGAGAACAACTATGACAATGCTGTCGACAAACCATCCTCCAGCTGAACCCACATTCATCCTTCCAATGTGGATTTTCTCAACTTTCTGAAGATCAACTGCCTCCACTACAAATATGTCCAGCTGAAACAAAATTGAAACATACCGACTTAAAATGAATGCCTATGATTTTTAAATTCCTTATATAAACTTCACCACCAATCTTGCTTGCTTGCTTGAATATTTGTAAACCATAAAAATTAACTAACTTCCCGTCATCCAATTGAGCTTAAATTTGAAATATAGGCTCGCTTCTCATTACAATGCATTCTATTTAAATTTAAAAAAATATTTTGTAATTAAAAAAAATAACTATATATTTTTTAAAACAAATCAAATACAATTAAATAAATTTTCGCATATATAAATTCAAAAATATGTTTTAAAAGAAAAATTTTCAATAAATGAAAAGCCGGCAAATCTTGAAATATAAGGGATTTGTGAAAAAGACTCGTTTTTTATGACTTGCAGTAACAGGAGAGCTAGCGGGAATGGGAAAGCGGCCGGGAATGGGAGAACATGCAGGATTAGGAAACGAGCAGGAAAGGGAGAGAAAGCAGGAGAGCAGGGAGGGAAACGGAGGCTAGAGTAAAAAGATAGAAAAATCTTTAAAAATTCCGGGCAATATGCAAAATTAGTTTGAGCTGTATGACTACAAGAACATGTTACTTGCCTGGCCAACTTTATGTCTGCTTGAATTCTCTCCGTAGTTTTCCAATAATTTCCTTTTTCCTGTGCTTCCTCTCGTACCAAAGATTTCTATAAAAATTATGTCGTCGGTTCCCGAATTGGCCTCTGACCCCGTCTGTACTTGCACACCGTATGAAAACACTGAAAAATTTCAAGAGAACATTTTAATAGAAAATTGTCAGCCACAACATGGACCAATCTCAGAAGGCTGCATTTTGTTGTATATAGTCCAATATTGACCAACTTGCATTTCATCATCCTTCTTTGATATACAGTATAATCTTGATATATTGAAACTCAGGGTACTATGAAAATTACTTCAATACATCAGAGTATTTTCGTATTAGCATTGCGGGCAATGGGACCGGTTAATAAACTTTGAGATAAATGGAATTCTAGTGTGAGTTTGATATAACAAGATTGTACTTATAAATATTTAATTTGACCCAAAAAATAATAATAACCAACTTGGAAGCTTATCTACATAGTGCTGTTCAATGAAAGAAGTTTCATTGACACCAGAATGTTCGTCATACAGTGGAAACATGATTACTTCCCTCCAACCATCATTTAACTCATTCTTTTGTAGAAGGCTATTCATTTCAAAAATGTGTGATATTCCTTGGTTTTCATTTCTCAATATAATCTTTAAATAAAGCATTTTATATATCAAAAAGTTTCAATTCAGCCTGATTGACTCAGAATAGATTATCTGAAAAAATGGCTCACATTGCCAACATAACAAGAGGCAGGAGAAACAATCTCTTCGGGGATTCCGATCCTGACCTTGTACAAAGCTCCTATGCTCGAATAAAAATTTTCCTGAAACTAGACCACAATATAAAGTTTTACAAGCACGATAACTGAAAAATAACAAACTTAATAAAATTTGGTTACCATGAATTCTTTAACGATCCAAGAGAGTTTCTCGTACTGCGGGCCGACAGCCGACAGTTCAAACTCCTTCGTCCATCCTCGGTCACCATAGAAAACGACAACAAGCTTGTCAATGTAAATAAACATCGGATCTGTTGGTTCGTTTGGCGAGATTTGGTTCAAAATATAAATTTTCCATGTGTCTGTATTAACATACAAAAGTAGGCAATTACATTTTGATTCAAAGTATGTAATTATATTTATTTAAAAATATTAAAATATATTTATTTAAAAAGATTCAATTATATTTATTTTAAAATATTGAATTATATGTTATGACTTCATATCTTAAATAATGTAGTAAAGTTTAAATTAAAACTTGATTGAAACCTGGCTTGTAATAGTTCAGCTCAAATTTATATTCTGCCACGTAGTCATGTGATTTAAAAAGCCTGCAAAAATTGGATTTAAATATGTAAATATGTATATGTGTGGTCGGTCTTTTTTGTTTCTTGCATAAATTATCCATAATCTAAGTTTCTTATATACATTATCCATAACTTTCTTTCATAAATTATCCATAGTACAAGTCACACAAGCCATTTTTTTAAATAATTAATTTATTAAAACCGGCTATAAATAAATAAATACATCCAGAATAAATATTGTCATCAATATTACTGCCCCTCTAAAGTTTTTGTAAAGAGGCAACAGGCTTTAGTCCTCTAATTTGTGCAATTGTTTTGATTTAAATTTTGAACGGTAGGAATATAATTTCAAATGATTAATATTTTCTCAACAACAATAACTGATAACCAAATCAAAATGTAAATATGACTCACTTATTCAATAAAAATTCAACTTCTTTATTACTTTCTGTATCTTCCCAGGTGATGACAATCTTGTTTACAATCCAGGTACAATCACCTGATGGACATTTAAAGCAAACAACAATTTCTACAATGTCCTTCAAATCAACAGCTTCAACTTCAAATGAGTCAACCTGAGAATTAATGTTGATTTTAAAACTTCATGTAACTAACACAATCAGAACAGCAAATCTTAGGAGCATTAATTGCAATGAAAATGTTTAAAACCCGTCCACAAAACATCTACCTGTCCGGTTCTGAACAGGGGTTGGTTATAATTCTGATGATTCGTTAACTTTCTCATTCCTGTGTCACCTCGTTTTCCGACCAAATTTATGCCCGCCTGAATGCTGACAGACGTAACCTCATCGACATGACTAGTGTAGATGTGTATGGTGTACAGGATCACTGTAACATTTCATTGAAACATTCGACAAGTTTCATTCAGTGCAACTTATTAAGCAGTCGCAGATAGGTTCATCACTACCACAGATTAATCGGTTATAAAAACATTAATATTAATTTTGAATTACTGATCATTAAGATAGCTACCATATTCAGGTATATCTGTTTAGTTCTTATCCCCAGTACAGCTTGGCATTTAATGAAATCAGGCAAATGAAATGTGTTAGCTGCAACTGAAAGTTGGACAGGACATAATACCACAGTATGGAAAATCAAGCACTTTATAGCTACACCACTATGACCCATGCATTGTTTCCAGTGATCTCATAAATAATTTCTTCTAAATTTTTAATACAATAAAGACTTAATGGCAATATAACGTAAAAGAACAAAACAAGCGTGCACTTTTTTCATTATATATGTCATTGTTTGTTCCCTTAGCTGGCATAAGCTCTGACACCAAGAGAGAGACCCATAAGACTTAAATATGACACAGAATTAAAAATAATTTCTGGCAGCAACATAGCAAGCACTTTATATAGAGCTTTATCTCTATTTTTGACCAGGTCGACCTAAAAAAAAGTAGAGTATAATTGAATAAAATTATAGCATATGGAAATAAGCATACATGGAATCCTCGTCAGCATGGAATCTTTTTTGAGATCGTCTGCCTCAAATTCAGACAAGGCTGCTTCCAACCATCCATCGAAATGATCATCTCGTATCAACCTGTCTTCAACTTCAAACCTATAAATATTTCCAGTTGACTTCTCTTCCAATGTAACCTAAAGAAAGTTTGATTTATACTTATATAAAGTTATTTTTAAATATATTACTTATATAAAGTTATTTTTAAATTACTTACTTATATAAAGTTATTTTTAAATTACTTACTTATATAAAGTTATATATGTATATAAATAAATAAAAATACTCACAGCTCCTATCATCCAGTTTTCATCTTCTTTACACGAATCATCAAATCCTATCCTAACTTTGTACAACTGCCCAACATTTCTTATTAGGTCCACCTTTAAGTATCAAATTATATATGTTGTAATAAATAAGTTATATTAATTTATTACTACTTAATAACTTATATTAAAACAATTATTTCAAAATATACTATAATATATTATAATTTAAATATTTAATCTAATAAAATTATAATAATTAGAAAAGAAAACAAATTAAACCTCAAATTGAAGTTCTTGATCCGGTTCAAATTCTTCA
The DNA here is from genome assembly GCA_963978895.1 of Erpobdella octoculata. Classification (NCBI taxonomy): domain Eukaryota; kingdom Metazoa; phylum Annelida; class Clitellata; order Hirudinida; family Erpobdellidae; genus Erpobdella; species Erpobdella octoculata. The sequence goes on along the minus strand of OZ022243.1, from coordinate 28,755,026 downwards.
GGTATCTCTGACAGCATCGTCATCTTCACAACACCTGTATCTCCTTCTTCGCCATACACAACCAGCACCAAGTTACCTTTCAAAGGTTTGGGATACGACTTGTATTTGTAGTGATTTCTGTAAGATGCCATTTTTCTCGAGAATTCATCAATGTATATGATATTGTTGTTGTTACTCTTGTTTCCATCTTCTCCTTCTTCTTCTTCATCACTGTCGTAACTTTTTCCAGTTCTCAACAAAACTTTCCAGGATGCTGGAAAATATTTACAAAATTTCATGTGTGACTGTATGATGTCTGTATGAGCACATATTTGTGTGCATAGAGGTTTTTCTGCACAGTATTAGTTTAAATAATTGATAATGTTTGAGATAATTCTGAATGATAGGAGCAAATAGTTATAAAAAAACCCGAACCAGGTGATTTGAGATGCGGTTGATCTTCAATGTTTTCCTCCTTACTTGGCACAGTCTCGTCCATTGAATTCACATCAGGTAATACCGGTGGATTGACCATTTGTTTAGTTTCATAATGAGGATATAAAAGTCTCAAAAACTTTCCATCACCAGATCTTTCAATCCAGCTGATAAAATTCAGTGAGAAAAAAAAATAATTTTCTATTTATCAACATACAATTTTTGAATTAAAAAAATAATTGTATTCAAGATGCATCAAATTCATAATTTTTAATATTCAAAACTTTTGATCAATCAATTATCATAAGTCCTTGAAATTCAATTTTAGACTACTCCACAGTGTACAGACAATAATATAATTTCACAACATTTAGAAAACCTCATTAATTCAAATAATAAAACACCAACTCACCTATTACATGGAAATACCACAGCATCTTTAAAACTTCCAGGATCACCTTCATCACCATCCAATCCAGGATGAATAATAGTAATGATGACTCGTTTAACAAACCAATAAGAGGACGATTTGAATTCATGATCACTTTCGTATCCAGTTTTGCTAACATCATCCAGATCGCTATGGCCGATAATAATGCATTGGATTTTCGACAAATCAACTGCTCTCACAGTGAAACGCATAATCTAATTAATTATAAAAATAAAAATTCAAGTTATTTAGTAATTATTATTAATAAAGTACATCAGATAAGTGAAATTTCAGAAATAAATAAAATAAAATAAAATAAAAAATGAATTTTATTTAAGAAATACATCTAAAAACAATTAAAAAAAATCTGTTTTATTCAATTAAGTAAAACATTCAAGTATTACAGAAATATCTTGGCTGTTGTTGTGTTTTAGCAATCTCATTCCAGTATCTCCAAGATCTCCGGAAATATTTATGAAAAAGAGAGAATGATGTTCATCATTGAAGTTATTTTCAGCACCACTTTGAATTTCGATAGAATATTCTAATACTATATTTAAAAAATAGATATATTTAGCTTTCAATGTTTAAAAACAAAAAATATGATTGTTTCATTAAAAATGTCAAGAAAAATTCTAACATAACTAATAATTATTCTTATAAGAAGTATTATTAAATATAATTTTTTCCATTGAAATATTTTAATAAATACCTGAAGGCACAGGTGAAAGAGTTTCTTCAATCAATGAGCACTCATTTGAAGTAAATGGATTTTCCATTTCTTTGGCAGGTAGTTCTACCCAACTATTTTTCATTGAAACCATTCGTGTAGGATCATCATAACCAGGTGATAGAAACTCAAAATGAAAGCCACTACTTTGGTGTTTTAAAATAATCTATAAAATTTAGATATAGATATTAAATCAATAAAATTGAAAAACAAACTTAGTTTACAGAAGATCCTGCTATAACGTAATTTAAGGGACTGTAGAAATGAGTACCTCCAATGTCAGTTTTTATGGTATTAAAGAAAAACATCAACAAGTTATTAAAGACAAAAAAATTGTATTTATTGTACTTAAGAAACACCAAGGGAAGCAGTACAAAGTGAATTATAATAGTTTAAAATAGTTTATAAATTTCTTCTGATGTCCAAGATAGGGAGGCCTGTTCTATAGCGGCATCCAGCTTATTCAGCTATGTGATTTAATAAAATTATTGCATTGCCAACAAATTTAAACCTGTGAAAAGTTTTATTTTCTAACTTCTCACAAGTCTTCTTTTGTTTCTAACATGATTTTTTACGTTTCTGAGGCTTGTTTAAAAAACTATTGAGATGAAATTAAATTTGAGCTCAATCTTTTCGCTGTTTCAAAAACGTGCTGATAACAGACATCGTTATGCTGACCATAAGATGCAAAAAATCATTGATAACTGATTCTAGGAATTGGGAGACCAGATAATCAATATTTTGAGTGTCACTTTTTTTTTATTCCCATGGTTGAAAGAAAGCTTTTATTATGCTGATCATTTAAAAAAAAATTAGTTACATAATCCATTAATTACATTGGAAATATTGTAATTGGGGCTAATATTTTAGTATGATATAGCCAAATGTATGTTATAGCCGAGGTAATATAACATGGGAGAGATGGGCATATGTGATATGACCCAAATTACAGTATGTTATATCCAATTGTACGTTATATCTAAGGTACATTATAGCAGGATTATATTGTATCTAAAAACATCTGAATACTTTATTTATATGCAGATATTTCATTCCAGGATCTAACTCTTCTTTTCGTCCAATTCTTATTTTATAAAATTTTTCAGACAATTTATCAAAATCCAGCTGAAATATTATTAAGTATTTATAAATTTATATAATACAATAATTAATTAAAAACTCTGCATACTAATTCTTTCTAATTAAGAATCTGCATATTAATTCTTTCTAATTAAGAATCTGCATACTAATTCTTTCTAATTAAGAATCTGCATACTAATTCTTTCTAATTAAATGAAAGTCAATCAAAAATAACAGCATCAACAGTAATATTTACTTTGAAACTAGCTATTCGCCCATGAGGCCAAGATGTTGACTCTAAAAGTTGAAAGCTACCAAGTTTTTTGTAAATAGTTCTCCTACTCCTGTAGTAAATGACGCATATAGCAAACAGTTGGGAGATGATGTGATGATGATAATGATCTTCTTCGTTGTCATGTGAACCATCAGCTGATTCCGGAGTAAGCAGCAGATTAAGTGTCCACTCTGAAAGTAATATTATAAACTAGCCTCAATACTTATTATCTTTTTATATCTCAATGGAACTTCAATAAAATTTTCTTAAGAGTGTTCGGGAAATACTATTAATTATTTATTAACCTTTATTAATTTTTTCTGATATATGTTCATGTTTACGTACGATAATGAACTGTTCAACAAGAAAAACATTAATAAAAAGACATGAATTAATTAAAAGCAAACCAGTTAGTGAACATTTCTTTTCTTCTTCAAATTTCTCATCTTCAATTACTTCCTCAATACTGAATTCTTTCAAAATCTCAACACTTTCAACTTCCGCTACAATTTTCTTCAACTTAAATGACCACTCAGCTTCAATTCTATCAAATACTTTCATTCTGCTGGAGAATATAATTATTATACTTCTATGAACAATGAAGATCTGAACAGTTCTAAATAAAACATCATATTTTCTAGACATGTTAAAGATTTGGTTTACTGCAGTTTAGTTATTATCATTGTTATGATAATTATTATTAACACTGTTATTTAATTTTTTTAAATTATTAATTTATTTTATTTTTATTTTAATAGAGTTTATAATACCATTCACAAAAAGCAAGATATGTGTCATGTTTGATGCCGTTATGACCGATTCTCTTGACAATAATTTTCTCCAAGAACCAATCAAAACTTTCTTCATAATTCTCAAAAAATAACTGGATTTCCACAAGATCTGCAAGATCCACTACATGAGGAATGACAAACATGCCAGCCTGTGTTAAATAAAATATTACATATTTATTGTGTTTATATTATTAATTCATAATTTATTTCGAATCATTATATGTGCCTAAATATACAGATTTCCAATATTTGAAAAATACCAAAAAATAATCCCTAACACTCCAAAGAAAAAGTATTCTATTAATGAGATACCAAGTAAGAAATTACAAGCAGTGTAAAATTGGATCATTAGATTTCTAAAATATAAACCTTTCCATTTAATACAATGTCATTCGTCTTCTGCACAAGTTTCCGCATGCCTGAGTTACCTCCCAGACCCAGTACTTGAATGATTATGTCTACGTTATCTGGCATTTTAACTGAGTCACCTCCACTGAACATCTCAACTTCATAAGTATAAACTAAAATATAAAATTAATAAAACAATCATTTAATAACAAACTTTAAATTATTTTTTATTTGGGAGCCGAGCAAACAAAAACATTGAGTTTTAGTAATTAAAAAATAATGTATTTTGTAAAAAAAAATCAATATTTCTACTATTTAAAATTTAAATAACAAATTAATGTTGATTTAATTGCTGACACAACAGTGTAATGGTATGTTGAATGATTACATGTACACAACAGTGTAATGGTATGTTGAATGATCACACGTACACAACAGTGTAATGGGATGTTGAATGATCATGTACACAACAGTGTAATGATATGTTGAATGATCACACGTACACAACATTGTAATAGTATGTTGAAGGATCACACGTACAAGCTGCAAAGCTACATTAGTTTATTAAAATCAAAAATACTTTTGTAATATTTTTGCTGAAGTGGGAGTCGAGACTAAATTATTTCTTTAAAATATATAGCAAAATAGCAATACTAATTGAAATAATGATATTAAATATAATATTATTTATTATACTATGGATACATTTTGTCTTCTGAACAGTACACCATGAATGCTATCAAAAATTGTTTTTTCAGTGTAAAATCAGTCGCCATTTAAACACGACATTTTGCTATTTATAGGAAATTGATCAGATTTGTTCTGTTATGTTTTCCAGCATTGATAATTTATTTACAACAACTTCTGTTTTTCATATAATATTAAAAATAAACCTGGTAGTAATTCATAAAAAACTGGCTCGTTTGATTCTAGAATGAATGATTTCATTGGAAACTCTCTAATGCCATCTGAATGTTCTTGTTTCACTAACTTCTCATCGACATCAAAAAAATATCTTTTGTTAGATCTTGTTTGCCTCAATTCAACCTTAAAAAGCATATTTTCATTTTATCATTCTTTTATGTTAATTTTTGAATGAAAATATAGAATAAATCAAAAATTTCAGCTTGGAATACTAATTTAACCTTTTCAATGAACCAATGACAAACAATACATGTATGACAGCAAATCTCAAGTCTTATTTTAAATATTTCACCAAAACTTTCATCTAAGTGGACCATAAACTCATTAGATCCATTTGGTTTGTCATTTAAATTTAAATGTGGTAAAGTTTTGAGTAAAATTAGTGGTGAATCTCCACTGTCCCCACAAATCGTGAGATTCAATCGAACATTCCCCGGTGAGATTGCATAATTCTCATTGTCAGCATCGACAGGCAGACCATTCGTGATTATCACAATCCAGAGATCTAGAAATATTATAAAATAATAAAAACCATTAATTGTTTGTATTGCTACAAAATATTTGATAACGACATTACTCAACCCTCGTCCGTAAAGGGGGAAAGTTCCCTGTGGACCGCCCCGTCATCTTTATTGCTGTCCAACCACCTTGTAAAATTATTTCCAACGAGATTAACAATGAAATTATTATTTATAATCAAATATAGATATATTATCAACCTTGCACACTGAAAGGACCATATTGTTTCCTTATTTTCAAAATATTTCCTAACAACAATTCTTTCCAAGTACCAGCCCGGTTCATCCTCATTATTGTGACCGACCACAATTCTTTCTATTTCATCCAAGTCAACAACTTCTAACTCAAATGTATTCACCTTCAAACGATTTTGAGTTTTAAAATGATTTCAAAATGTATGCATAAAATATATTTAATTGTTGCATAAAAACCAATAATGATTATAATCAAACATCAAACGATTTTGAGTTTTAAAATGATTTCAAAATGTATGCATAAAATATATTTAATTGTTGCATAAAAACCAATAATGATTATAATCAAAGATCTGATTACAAATTTATTACAATAGTACACACATCAGGAAACAACAAGTAATAAATTAAACTACCTGCCCTCTTGAGAATCGTTTGTTTCTTCTATGTTGACATTCAAATTCTTCAACAGATTTAAGCATCATCCTCTTACCTGTATCTCCTCTTCCACCAATCATCATCACATACACCTGGCCATCCTTCAAGCCGGCGCCGAATATCGAGCCGGTGTATATTTCGATGTAATACAAAGTAACTGGAACGATGAGATTTGAAATATGTTGTACAACTATATTTATTTTAAATTTAAATATTATTTAAATGTTCAATATGCTCACTTGGGAACAGAACCTGACCATTAATTAAAACAGGAATTTCCATCCATCCATCATGTTCTTCATCTTTTATAAGTCTTTTGTTATTTGCTACAAAATTGTAACTCATCTCTTTGTCTGGATCTTTTAGAAATATCTGCATGGTTATCAAATTTAAACAATATTTTTTTTTATTTTATTACTTTTAAATTTGTGATTGAAAAAGTATAAACAAATTTTTACTTCTTGTAAAAGCCAGTTCTGTTCTTGCAATGATTTCTCATCAAATCCCAGTAGAATTTTATAAACGTTTCCAATAATACCTTTCATGCCAAACTGATGAATTTATTTAATAAAAATTTAAAATTAATTTCAATTAATACAGTTTTACATTTATTAATAAAAAAATCACTTTAATAAGCGACAAGCTTTTTAAAAAAAATAACCAGAAATTATATTCCTTCACTAATATCCAAATTAAATTCGGAAATAAAATAAAACTAATAAATTCTAACTTTAAAATTAATCTTGTCAAAAGGCTTAAACACATCAGGCATCGAACCCCCCTCCACCGTGGTGAGATTAATAATCCGACTCTTTCCTTCATCCCCGTACACCACCACAACAAGAACGCCATCCCCATTAACAGGCTGTGGCGGTTCATTGTATTTGTTGTTTCTTTTGATGTACGGCATCACAGAATTTGTTCCGTCATCATTATGATATTTATCAGCACTACTTAAACTAATGGATTCATTGTTATAAAATCCAGTTGTTACTTTTAGTTCCCATGTTCCTGTATTGTGTGACAAATTACTTTCATTCATTCAAAAAAAATGAAGAATAAATATACAAATAATCTTCTGTAACCAGCCTTGATAACAATTTACTTAAAATGTCAAGTTTACCAGGACCACCAGGACTTGGAGTTTTCATTCTCGGCTTGTTCAAACGGCCAGTTCGTACGACCAACTTGTCGGGGAGACCAAACACTGGATAGTTATCGGTCTGCTCTACTGGATGTGAAACAATGTGTTTTGCTTGGCTTTCACTGCTGGTTTTTAAGATCTTTTTTGAACTGACATAGACTGGAATTTTAGAAGTCTTTTTCTTTGTTTTAGCTAGATGTAAAAAATAAGTTAATGACAAATATAACATAATGGTTGTACTATTACATCAGTGATTTATTTTAAATTAAAATAACAAGATTAAACAAAAACAATGCCATCAACAAAGTTTAAATTCAACTTACTTTTAGTCAATTTCTCGGACTTGAGTGTTTTACCTGACAAAAATCATAATTTTTTAATGATTTTCTAATATGATCAATAAACAATTTGAAATTAAAATACCTGTTTTTAAAGGTTTCAGGACTCTTTTAATTTTTTGATCGCCATAACTAGTGTCCAACCAGCTGAAAATTATTGTTACAAATTTATGAGTTTCAAATTTACTAAAAAAAAAATATTTAAAACAATGAGAAAAAAAAAAACAGATGTGAAAATTTTCAAAACATCTTAATTTCAAGTCATTAATATGTTTTAATTACAATAGATGCTGTTTATAAAACAGACCAAATTAAATTAAATTAAATTAAATTAAATTAAATTAAATTAAATTAAATTAAATTAAATTGAATTAAATTAAATTAAAATTAAATTTTGAAAAGATTATAGTAAGGCTTAAAAAAACTTACTTTCTACATGGGAACACAAAAGTATTAAAAACACCAGGAGCATCAGGATCTTCAAATGTAACAAGAATTTCATCACAGAACCAACCCTCTCCACTGTTGATAGAATCGTGCCAGATGATGCAACACTTCAATACACCCAGATACACTCCCTCAAGAATAAATGTGTCTGCCTTTAAATTAAATATTCCATTTAAATAATAAACTAAAAAAAAATGGTTCCTGATATGTTCAAATGGGAATATCTGAACAATTTGAACAAGGTATTTTTATCTTTAATTTTATACATGCAATAAAAATATTATTTATTTATTTATTTTTATTTATTTTTCACAAACGAGTGGAAGGATTCAATGAATCGCTAACTCCATCCCGAAAAAAAAAAATATGTACAATAACATTTACAGTCAGAATGACAAAATAAGTAACACTCTAATGAGAAGAAAATAATAATAGTAATAATGTTAGAGAAAAACATCGACAGTAAGATGGCGACTCATTCAACGTATATCAGACAAAAGTAGAGTTAAATCCATTTGAGCAATAAGATGTTTAAATTCCGAGAAAGTAGGAGAAGAAACAATCTGGTCCGGCAATGAATTCCAAACATTCACGACACGATTAGAAATTTTTTTTTCAAGTTTGTAATAGTAGTATTATAATAATAATAAACAAAAGCAATATATATTTCTATTTACAATATAAACTATTTACCAATCAAAATGTAAAGTTACCTGGCCTTTTTGAAACTTGATACTTTTATCTGACCTATGCAACAACCTCGTACCCAAATCTCCTTTATCTCCAAAAATATTCACAAACACATTGGCTTGTGTTCCTGCCCCTTCTACGATCCCAGTGACCACTTTGAGATTGTATTTTACCACTGAGAAAATTAAAAATTAAATTTATTAAATACGTTTTACAATTACTTGATATTGACTAAAATATTTATTTTTGACTGGATAAAAATGACTGGTAGAAAAATTGATTCAATTCACCCTGCTACGGCCATGCTCTGTTTGCCCCAATGCTAAATATTGAGGAAAGCTCCTTCATTAGATACCCCAAATAAATATAATTTCATGAAAATTTCGATAAACAACCAACCAGGTATTTGAGACCCGTGAGGTCTAAAAACAGGAAGCTCTCTTACAACATCACCATCATCTTTCAGTCTTGATAACCAGCGGCGGAATTTGAATTTCAATATTTCATTATTCGCCATGTTTTGTAATTTTATCTAAATAGAAAGTTTCAGTGAACCTTCAATTTTGATTAAATGAAGTTAAAGATAATAATTATGAAATATCTCAAAATAATAAAATTTTATAATTTTATAATGCAAAATAAATTCTAATATAAAAAATTTCAACAAAAAATTTTTGAGAAAAAAGAATTTTCATTCCATACAGTTGCAACTTTCCAGCTTCCATGCATAATTGATGTTCGAGAGATCAATTCAACTCGAAGCTTATGAATAGTTCCAATTGATTTCGGGATGCGAATCTGCCATTCAAATGAGACAAACAATTACTTTTTTCCAAAGAAAAAATCAATTTTTGTTATTTTCTACAAATTTTATTTTAATATTTTTCAAAATTTTGGAATATTGTTTTGTTAAAAACCTTAAATTCATCAATATTTCCAGCAACAAAAAGCTGTTTGAGGAGTTGACTTCCACCGAGAATGACGGGCCCGCAAGATCCCTCACTCCCAAACAGATTCAAAATGACGTCGGCATCTTCCAGGGATTCTTCCGTCGATACGACTACTTTCCACTCTTCATCTACCAAGTAAATAAAAATAATTTGAAAATAATAAAAAAGACTAAACAAAGTTTTACACAAATTAGAAACAATTGTTAAAAAATTTATAAGTTTGTATTTTTCATAAATTTTTAAAAAGTAAATAAAAATTGGTAAACTTTCAATTTATTTGTCAATTCAACACCATACGATTGCAATAGTTTAGCTTTTTTAAAATAAATAGTTCATAGTCTACTAAACCAGATGTTTAAAGACTGAAATAGCAGAAGTAATAAATATTAAAAATAGTTCTTGTCATAGATTATAATTTAACCCCATTTACATCCCATCTCCACTATCCATACTTGGAACAGGCTCATATTAACCGAGAATAAAAGTTGTTTTATATATGTTTAAATTAGGGCTGTACTGGTATGGTTTTTTTGCCGATACCGGTATTTTCGAGCCAAAAACCGGTACTACCGGTACCGGTATAATATCAACAGCCTCAAAATGGCTAGAAATAGTGTTTGAAAGTGTGTTAGTGTTATCAGAGATGTAGTACTTGGTACTCGTACTTGAGTAGGTTTTTTAAGTATTTGCACTCGACTCGAAGCCTTGGTACACGTACTAGTACTCAAAGCCTTGGTACATGTACTCCTTATTTCACTCAATACTGAGTAGCAGAGATGTTGTACTCGAAACTTGTACTCGTACTAGAGTACAACTCAAATACGTTTTTCAAGTACTTGTACTCGTACTCGATACCATGGTAATCCTACTCCTACTCGTACTCGCACCATAAGTTTTCGTTGTCCGTATTTGAAGTGTAGCAAACATTGGGCATACAAGTAAATTGCACTGCCTATCCAGCTGCTGTATGTCTTTCACTCTTTGGTCTTTTATGCGTGAAGTGCTGAAAGCCGATTATTCAATACCGGCTCCGGCACCCTTCATAACGGCGGAACCGGTATTTGCCGATATTGCCAAAAAGCACAGCCCTAGTTTAAATATTTCATGTTGTATCCATCTCTAGCTTAAAAGAGTCTTGAAAAATATTTCATGTTGTATCCATCTCTAGCTTAAAATAGTCTTGAAAAGCTACTTTAGTTGATTTAATACTATAAGTTGTTTTGACTGATTTTATAAAAAATACCAGATCTGATTCTGTAAACAATATCAACTGAATATATAAATTATTATGATATATCACTAAGCATTTTCATAAATTGAATTAACTGATCTTTTAAGATACAATTTCTTATTTTCCAATTCAATTGTTATTAATAAGACAAGTTGGTATGAATATAATTGCTCACCTGAGTAATTATCAGGTAAAGTAGCTAAATCAATACGTTGGTCAAGCAAAGTATTTTTGATTTCATCCTCTTTATTAGACAAATTGTCATCTTTTTTGGATCTCGAAGAATTTTTATCTGCCTGGCTGGCATCATCAACGATGTCAAATGTCATTTCATGATATCTGCTCGATGAAAAAATGATGGAAGGAAGAAATGTTGGAATGGATCGGATTGGCGCATCTTGCTCAACTTCTGGAATTAAATGTCGCTTTTGAAGTGGTGGCGGTGTAAAAATAACTTCAGGAAGTTTGGAAGATTCGCCATCTGATTTGAGAAGAAATAATAAATTTAATAACATCTGGATTATATCAAACACATTAATATATTACGATAAGTTAGATTACATCAAACACATTAATATATTGTGATAAGTTAGATTACATCAAACACATTAATATATTATGATAAGTTGGGTTATATCAAACACAGTCGATATATTATGACACATTGGATTAAATCAAATATATAGATTATGTATACAATATACATAATACATTATGACAAGTTGGAATACATCAAACACATTTAATAACCCACTTCATATTTACAAAAATTTATAAATAAAGAAACAACACAAACATTTAAAAATATATTCTGCTAACGTTCAACAACCCGTGGATAAAATCGGACTGATTGGGAATCAGAAGATCGCATCCCTCTTATCGAACCATGAGAGGAAACTCCAATAAACACACCAGGATAGGCAACTGATTCAAGCTGAATGCAGCCCAGATGTTTCAATTTATGCAGAAAAAAATGACTGTTTGGCTCCTTCTCCGAGCCCTATGGAGAGATTTTTATTTAAATAAGAACTGCAAAGAAATTGATATTATAAATTTAAAAATAGTTTTAAAAAAAAATTACCAAGATGTCACAGGACAGAGATGAATTCATTGAAAGAAATTGATTTTTATATGAAAGAGCTTCAAAGCAAAATATTCCTTTTGAGATTCTATGAACAATGAAGTGTGACTTATCATCTTGTTTCCCCAGTCCCGTTAGACTCATGTCGCTGTTGACAGACATCGATTGAATGATTGACGTATTGAAAGAGATAACCGCATTGTTTTTGTACGACCCCTTTACAATGAAACAAAAGCATTAATGAGTCTCTATATAAACAGTAAAAGACAGTATTATGCTCAAAATGATGACTAAAAATGGATGATTTTCTTTTTGAGGATTTGAGCATGGTACCAACATGTCGATCACTTAATTAACACTAACCTTGCAGTGAACGAAGAATTTTGAACGATCGCTGATCTTTTTCGACAATTCAAAGAAGCCAGATTTTGCCACCGAAAGATACGAATGTGAAAGCGACTGGGAATTTCCATCTGCCCTGATCAAGAAAGAGTGATCTGACTCGGGAAGAACTAAGAAGTTACAAGTTTCCTCGGAGTAATTCTATTTTAAATAAAAAATAACCAAAAATACTATAAATAGTAAATTTAATTTTCTCATTTTTTGATTAAATCATTTATTTTATTTTATGAATAAATAATTTATTTTAATTTGCGATTAAATAATTTATTCCAATTTATGATTAATATTTTATTTTATATGAATTAAACTGAAATGATTTTTCTGTTGTTAAAAAAAGAAATTTCTTCAAATTAAATGTTATCATCTACTCCATTTTGCATTCAAATTTAATACAGGCACATCAAATAGTAGAAACAAAGTAATTTATTTCAACATACAATTCAGAAGTTATATAAAAATAATTTAGCAAATCTACAAAAATAAGAAATGTCCTTTGTGCCCCTGTGATGAGAGTGTGTGTTTAAACATCTCAAATAGTCTAGTAATAAAATAGAATAATAATAATAATAATAACAAACCTCGCAAGTAACAGTTTTCTCTTTACAACTGAGAAACAATTCAGAATTTGGTAATTGAAAAGATTTCAAGTTTCCTTCTTTTTCATGAATTATGAATACTCCTAAATAAATAACATGACAACATTCCAATGTAATATTCCAAAAACCTTAACATCATAATCGTCATCAAAAACACCATTTCACTGCAAGGAATGCATCAAAAAATCCTCCCTATATAACATTACATTATTATTATCATCATTATCATCATCATCATCATTACCACAACTACTACCATCATCATCACCACCATCATCATCTTCACCACCACCATTATCATCATTATTATCATCACTATCATCATTTAAATTAATAGTAATTAATTAATTAATTAATTAACCAGAACTGATACTTGGAGTGGTGGAAGAGTTCATCAATTCAATTTCATTTCCATTTTGAAACTTCCACAATTGTGATTCAAACTGAAATATTTTATTTATATAAAAAAAATATATTTAAAAAATTAAAACCTACAACACTACTTTGTTAAAATACTATATTCATTATGAACATTTGTATACATATATAATATTATGTTTGTACAACATTAATAATTTTATATAATCCATTAAATAAAACATGAGAGTCAACAAAAAAATAATTCTTTTAATATTATTTAAACTTGATAACTGTTTTATGAGAAACAATTCAAAATGGTTTAAAAGCTTCCTTATAGAATAAAGTAATAAAAAATCTATTCAAATATTATTTGTATTCTCAGATAATGGAGGTACCAAATTGGAAGGAAATGTCCAGCCTGTGCAAGCATGGAAAAACTTACAGGAAACCAAAAAAGATGTGAGATAGAGCACGTAAACTATTTATTAGAAAATAATCTAAAACTCGGAAAAATGAAATACATATATGAATCTAAATATTTTTATTTCAAAATTGTAAGATCCCTTAGAAAATTAAAAATTAAAATACCATGATCGACTGAAAAAACAAATCTGTTTCCGTATCGGCTTGCTTCAATTCCCTTTCCATTTTACCATCATCTTCAATAACAGACAGCCACCTGTTTAAGAACAAAAAAAGCCATAACTACTCAGCAAATTACCAAAGAAATCAAATTATTTTTAATAATAGAACATTAAATCATCCTTATAATATTAAATTCAAAATTTTATTTAATTAATTGGCAACCTGTAACAAGGAAATGTCCATTTCATTTGCTGAGGTGCTTTACATTTGATAATTACTCCATCTAAAAACCATCCAGAACTACCTTGTCCTCTATCATCTTCATGACTTATAAATACTCTTGTGATTTCTCCGAGCCATACAATCTCAAGCAGAAACACATCCACCTGCTCGCAAACAATTCACAATCGTCACTTCATCAACACAATTTCATAGAAATTAGAAACACATCATCATAAACAATAAAATGCTAATTAAACAAATTATTTAAAAAAAAATCAAATAAAAATATTTGATCAGCAAAACAAAGAAATCACATTACAACAATTACAACAAATCAAAACTACAAACAGAAAAAACAAACATTTATATATAGATTTACAAAAAATACCTGATTCATTGAAAATGTATTCCCAGCTAACGGATTAAATAAATGTCTTTTTCCAGAGTCTCCGTATCGATCTCCATACATGGTGATGAACACTTTCCCGGCTGTTCCACAATTCCAAACGTTTCCAGTTTTGACAGAAATTTTGTAAGTGACAACTGAAATTCAATTCAGTTTCAATTGGTATTATTCACATATCTGCGATCATTGAAACTGGGAAACGTTAATATTACAGAAATTAATGAAAATTTTAAATAATAGTTAAAAAATTTTCATTTGCTTATAATTTTATAAATATAAATGCCTCATATTTTTATACATTTTAAAGAAATTAACTTATTGATTAACTAGGTAAGATGGCAATGCCATTGTTCACTCGTGGAAGTTCTCTGTAGATTTGCCAGTCATCATCGTGGAGAGAGAGCCATCTACCACATGGAAAGAAAAATTCTTCATTTTCCTTATTAATTATCCTCACTTCATCGCAAAACCAACCACCTGAACCTTCACTTCCTTCGTGCTCCAATCTGATTTTAAATAAATTTCCCAGATTTTCACATGACACCTGAGGACATTAAAGGAAACAATCTAATCAGTTTACGATTGAAACATACTTGAAAGAAGCATTAAATAAGACCAACATTAAATTCATCTATGGAGTCACACTGAAAGACATGTGCATTTCCAGACCCCAATAAAATTCTACTTGAACTACCACCTTCTCCATATATCGTTATGTAAATTGTTCCGAATGTTCCAGCTGATGGCAGAGCATTTGTTTTTACAATGACTTTGAAAGAACCTGTCAAAAATTCTCAGCTGAACATTATAATGGTTATTTATTTAAAATATATCAAACAAGTTTAAGCTTGCTAAGTTTTCTCTACACGGAAAATAAAAAAATTCTAACACTTTATTTCCTACACAAAAGAAAATGATAAATGAAACCAACATTGATCACTAAAGATGTTTTTTTTGGTCCGTGACAAATTCTTGACATCAACTTTGTTTTTATTGGTAGGTTTTTTAGATGGAACGTCGTGCCCGGCTGGCTTTTGAATTGAAGAGTTCGAAAGATATCCATCATCTTCTTGTTGTACAATGAAAGACTGCGATCCGTAAAAAAGGTCCGCCAATGAGCTGACCTAAACAAACATGGCGACGCTAAGCTAACGACCACCGGAAACAGAAAAAGATACTCCACCAACCTCTTTACCCTCTGTAGTTAGAAGTTTATTAACAGGCACTTTCAGTTTTACGGATATATCTTTCAGCACAGCGTTCAGAGTAGAACGTTTATTCAACCATAGAGATATCCTTGCTTCGTCAGAGCCGGGAAATTTGACAAAAATTTGTCTCTTTACATTTTTTTCCTCTGCACTTGACCATGCCTGTTTCAAAATCCTGTAATATTGATGGGGTCGTCAGACACAAATATAAATGCAGCTCATCAAACAACAAACAGAACAATTCTTTAATTCAATTAGCTATTAGCTGTAGGCTGTAAACAAGAATTTGATTACAATTTTGCAATAAAAGTTTACTAACTTTTGAGGTAAACCAATAGCTCCATCGGCTGCCAGAAGAGAATTGAGTTCTTTCTGGTCATTCGTTTTCCTTTTCCAGGGATACCACACGTTGTTTTCGCGGGAAATAACGTTGAGATTCTGTCTTTGAGGTTTGAGCAGAGATGTGCACACATACTGGCCATCGTTTTTTAAATTTTCTAAAGATTTTATTTCCGTTCGACATCGAGGTGTGTAAATTCGCCGAACTCCAAAAGGCAGTGCTTCAATTCGACGCGTAAGTGCCGATTTTAAAGAGGAAATATTTGGATATGATTTAGCATTAACGACCATCTTGAGTCTGTGGTGGCCATCGTCGCTATAAAAATGACACACTTTTGATTTGTAAGGATTTCTAGGCTTTGAGATATACATAGAGGATGAGTCAGAATCAAAACCATCGTTTATAGAACTCATACTGAAAACTCCATGTATATTTATATAGTTTGTTATACTTCAAGTTGTTTCATCCCTCAATACCACGCGTTGTTGATCCTTAAGAAGCTACAAGATTTATGGATGGAAAGTTGGAACGCGCGTCGCTTTGAGCCTCGGTGACATTTGTAGCGACTCTCTTCATAAAGGTTCGCTCGCCGCTGCACACTGAGCAAACAAATGCATGCACGTGAAGCACTTCTAAAACAATTTTCTGTTTAAAGCTATTCCTACTGGGAAAGGTATTAATTTTATTGTTGTATCTAAATAATACACCTCCATGCTTTTTAAAATTTTATTTAAAAATTATTTGCAATAGCATTTTCCGAGTAATTTTTCTATTGAACGGTGTCAAAGTAACCATTAGCAACAAGGTGACATTGTACAACGCGGGAGATAACGAGACGCTCAGGCTTATTGACAACAGCTGAAGCGATAATCATAATCATGACTTCAGATCATATCGAAAGACAAACGAAGCACCGCACAGCGACTTGAAGACAACATTCAATAGTGCTATTTATATAATAGTGCTATTGAATGTGATCATGCAGCCATTGTCCGATGATTGATTATTTGGATCAATAAGGTCACATATCAGTCCGACGTTCCTTGCGACGAGTATTACGTATTATATTTTTCTATTATTTGTTGTCTACAGGTTTCATGTCCTCTTGTTTTGGGTACATTATTTTTCCTTTTTAAAAAGTTTTCTCAGCAGGGTACCCGGTGTTGCCCGGTGTTTTTAGAGGTTTTTCTATCGGTTTTCTCTCTCGCTCCCGTTTCCTTCCCTGCTTGCTTTCCCGCTCCCAGTCGCTTTGTAGTTATTGGTAAATCTAACATATTAGTGAAACTGTCAGCATCGGCAACCCGCAATTGATATCCCATTACTAGGAATGTCACGGACGGGTACCCGACCCGAACCCGAAGCTCGGTAATACTCTTTTGGATACCCGAACTTTTGAAAACGTGAAACCCGAACCTTCTAAAAATTGAAACCCGAACTCAGATTTTTGAAAAAGAAACACACGGTGCCGAAATTTTGAAAATGACAACCCCGAACCCGGTGTTTTAAGAAATTAAAACCTGAACCCCGAGCTTTGAAAAATGTAAACACAATCCCGGAGTTTTCAAAACTTGGTACATTAAGTGAAATTTAGTAATATTAAAAATCATTTTCAAGCATTTTGTTACATGAAAAACATTTTTTACAAAATTTTATTTAACTAACAATTTCTTTTTGTAGGTGTGTGACAGTGTGTGTGTGTGTGTGTGATTCTTTCTCTGTACGCAAATCTGCAAGTAAAATTTAATCGGTTTTTCGCCCCCATCTTTTTGCCCCCGTTTTTTGGCCCACGGGAAAGTTTGCCCCTGGGAAGTTTCGCCCCCGGTTTTTCGCCCCTGTGAAAGTTTGCCCCCACGCTTTTCGCCCATGGAAAAGTTTGCCCCCGGCTTATCGCCCCGGTTTTTCGCCCCCAATTTTTTGCTACCAGTTTTTGGCTCTCAGTTTTTGCTCCTGGAAAAATTTGCTTCTGGTTTTTCTGCCGGTTTTTACCCCGATTTTTTGCCCCCAGTTTTCGCCCCGCTTTTCACCCCTGATTTTTTTATCTGGAAAAGTTTCTCACCATTTTATATTTTTTGCACGTTCATCTCATAAAGGCAGATATCAGTGACGTTCCTTACGACGAGTATTACGTATTATATTTTGTCTGGGGTTCCTGGGGTTTTGAATTTTTCCTTCCTACTACATTTTATCCTTGAGAAAATAACAATAACCCCTGAAAAATACTGCCAGCAGTGTTTCATTCAGACCACTTGACTTTGAGAAGAAATTTACAAATTAGTGGAGGGCAGGAGCATCATTTCAGCATAAAGCTGAGAAGGCAAATATTTTTAAAAACCACACTTTAAAACTTTTCCTAGACACTTTTCTTTTCCACAATAGCAGATGACTGAGATGACCGGGGTAAGGAGGTGAGTAATTGTAGATACTTTATCCAAAACTTCTCTAAATTCCTATACACTTTTCCCTTCTTAAAATAGCTGATGACCGGAGGGGGTAGTTTGTAGATGCATTTTGCAAACCTTATCTAATATGTTTTTCACTTTTTCTCAAAAATAGCCTGATTACTGGGGCGGGTAAACCTGGATACTTTGTTCTAAAAATTCTCAAAAAGTTTTTACTTTTTTTTAAAACCACGGATGGAAAATCAAATCTTTCATAGAGCGTGAAGCTGGAAATTAATTTTTACAAAAGCAAATAGTCATATCAAATAGTGAGTCTTTCCAGGGACGCCCTAAATTTCTATAGTGACGAAAAGCCAAATGGAATGTTCTTGGGATAAATTCTGGAAAAAAAGGAGGGGAGAAAAAACTGAAGGTGCAAAAGCGAGAGAAAGTTTTCACATTAACAAATAATGGGTGCATAAAGTCTGGGGTAAAAGTCGTGGTAGCATATTTTCTCAAGAACAAAAGCTAACATGCTTGGAACCGAGCTTTTGGTAAAAAGTCAGAAGCAAAACCCCAGAGACTAACTTTTACAGAAGCCAAAAACCGGGAGCAAACTTTCTAAAAAAAACCCTGAGAACAAAATCCAAAAATAACAAGTAAAGGAAAAAACGAGTTTTTCAACACAAACTTTAATTTCAAATACACTCGATTTAGAAATACGAATGTATTGTCATCCAATATAAACCTATGATAGAAGTTTCAGCTTTCTAGCTAGTCAAAAAGCTGGTTAAATTTCACTTGCAAGATTTGCGTACAGAGAAAGTCACACACACACACACACACACACACACACACACACACACACACACACACACACACACACACACACACACACACACACACACACACACACACACACACACACACACACACACACACACACACACACACACACACACACACACACACACACACACACACACACACACACACACACACACACACACACACACACACACACACACACACACACACACACACACACACACACACACACACACACACACACACACACACACACACACACACACACACACACACACACACACACACACACACACACACACACACACACACACACACACACACACACACACACACACACACACACACACACACACACACACACACACACACACACACACACACACACACACACACACACACACACACACACACACACACACACACACACACACACACACACACACACACACACACACACACACACACACACACACACACACACACACACACACACACACACACACACACACACACACACACACACACACACACACACACACACACACACACACAGGTTGTTAGGTACCTAAATAAAAGTTTGTAAAAAACCGGGGACGAAGAACCAGGGGCAAAAAACCAAAGGTAAAAAGCGGGGCAAAAAACTGAAAGCCAATTCTACCAGAGGTAAAAAAAAACTAAAATGGGGGCGAAAAACCAGGGCGAACTGTTCCAGAAGCGAA
This sequence comes from Erpobdella octoculata, assembly GCA_963978895.1. Lineage (NCBI taxonomy): Eukaryota > Metazoa > Annelida > Clitellata > Hirudinida > Erpobdellidae > Erpobdella > Erpobdella octoculata. The sequence continues at coordinate 28,734,956 of OZ022243.1, read as the reverse complement.
AAGCGTGGGGGCGAACTTTCTCAGGAGCAAAAAACCGGAAGCAGTTTTGCTTCCAAACAAACCCACAAACAGAGATTGTAAGTTGAATAAAAGTTTGTAAAAATATATTAGCACTGAGATCATTCTCAATCGCATTTTCAAAGTTCTAAAAATGGTACTACCCAAACTCGACGCAAACCAGACCCGAACCCGAAACTTTTCAATTTTGAAACCCGAACCCCAAATTTTAAAAATCGAAAACCCGAAAAGTTGATAACCCGAACTCGGTTTTTAGAAAAATAAGAACCCGAACCCGAAAAAGCCGAAATGTTGCACGCGAAATCCCAACCCATTACTATCCCTAAGGGCCCAGGGGTCTATTTGGGATGTTTTTTAATTCTTTCCTCTATTATTTAATTAACCTTTGTTGAATTTATTGAAACAAGCAATTCAGAATTAATTATCTATTAATTTAGTTTTGGGCCACGCAAGGCTGAATGGGCTTGCCCAGATGACGATCAATCGCGACCTTCCCATTAATGAAGAAGCCGTCATTGACATTTTTTCGCAAAAAAGCGACTGAATTTGGTATTGTAATAAATTGGTTCAAATTAAATGTCTTATAGTTTGATATTACTATTTGTAGCTTAAACTGTCTTTAAGCCTCGACTTTTGTGGGTTGTAAACTTTTCAGAAAACTCCTTACTTAACAGTTTTTCCCTCCGGCCCCCCCCCCCGAAAAAAAATCATGGCTGCGTCCCTGTAAGGGCCATATGCTTTATCGACTGGTGATAATGTTTTGCCTGGATATCTAGAATTTCATGCTTTTAAATATGGCAGCCAGCCAGGCCCGTAGCTAGCGGGGGGGCTGGGGGGGCTGCAGCCCCCCCACTAAAACTTTTAGCCCCCCACTAGAATTTTTGGAAGGTTTTTTACATCTAAGCCAGCCAAGTGATGATAAAGTTACGATCCGAAATTTAAATTCAAATATAAATATATTAAATAAAAATAAATAAAAAGATAAATTTAAAGTACAGAGTAGCACGCTTAGGTTAGTAAGAGTCATAGAAGAGCATTCTAATAATAAAGTTACAAGCAAAACTAGCAGAGTGATGTTGCATTGAAGGGAGTACAAAATCATGTTTCCTCTTGCGAAGAATATGACCATGATTTATCATTACGTGGTCATATTCATTTGTAAACATTTCACTTTCATTCACACTGACATAATCTAAATGGCCATATTCTCAGGTGAGACATTCTTCTTGCTTGACCAGCGAATTGCTTGATGTCACAAGTGTCTACCAACCCGTGGGTAGTCATAGACACCTTTCACTCTTCCCCATCAGCAGTTTCTTCATAAACTGTTTGAGTTTTAACTTCGAACCCTTTACCAGGAGGTGTAATTTCTGCCGGTATAACACTTTGGAAAGAAAGCAAGGAGCTAAATCTGGCTCTTGTTTAATGACTTTCACAGAACTAATATTGTTTGTTTCTTGTTCCCAATGTTCATTCTTGCTAAATCTTGACAAGAAACATAATCTTTTTGTTAAAAGAATGAGGTAATGTAAATAAGCCAAAGTTGAGGCTCTTTGACATTGGCTGGCAAGTTGGTAAGCTCCGCCTCCATACCAATTACGAACAACTTATATATAGTCTGAAAGTGCGCGAAAAATCTGTTTGTTGTGAGGTCACGCCGTTGTTGTTTCAGTAAATCTATCGTGTTTTGTCTGCATCTGCTAACATCTAACGAGTTTAGTTCATTCTCATTGTGTTATAATAATCAGTTAAATTCGTTGTGTTATAATAATCAGTTAAATTTTTTGATCGAAACTTTGTTACATTATGAAGAGCAGTTAGATAAAATTAGAGCCGATAATTTAGCAGATATGTTGTTGGACAGTTTACTAATATATGGGAAGTTTTGAAAGAAATTAAAAGTAATCTGGCTCTTCTTGTCAGTCCGCCAACGACAGCAGTTAATACGGCAGTTCCGGAAAACGTTCATTTCCCCATGCACTCCATGGTACAATTTGACCAGTTGGATTCAAAATTAGAATCTAAAGAATTATTTGATGCTCTGGTAAGTCAATTACAGCATGTACTTAGATATCTAAAATTTTTATATTAGGTTATCACTATCATAAATTCAAACATTTGTATAGGTGATTGACTTATAAAAGCTTGGGGGAGACACAATGGCAGAGGCGTGTCGTAGGCTGCTCCGGTACACCATGGATGATGGGCTGGCTGAAAAGTTCAATTGGAAAGGGAGTGGTGGTAAAAGAAAAATGGAAAGCACTTTTTCAAAGAACTTATCATTAGTTAGCTTAACTAAACTATTAGCAAAGTCATTTTAAAAATATTAGATATCTAACAACTATTTTTTTAAACTATTTCTCAGAAACTCTCCAAACCAATAGACGCTTCCACGATTCGTCAGCCAAGGAAATTGAGGTTGTGACAAAGAAGTGGATAAAGTTTGCACATGAGAGGCTGAACCGCAAGGAGAAGAAATGACATTTATATAGAGCTCAAAAAACTTTCTTTAAATAAACTTTTTTATAAATTTGCAAATATTGTTTCAGTTTTGTCTATTGATGAACGTATTTGAAGTGATAATAATTTGCATGAGCAAATAATAGAGGAGGTTTCTAAAGCGTTACATTGTAAACGTTTCTAAAGCGTTACATTGTAAACGTTTCTAAAACGTTACACGGGAAACGTTTCTAAAACGTTACACGGGAAACGTTTCTAAAACGTTACACGGGAAACGTTTCTAAAACGTTACACGGGAAACGTTTCTAAAACGTTACACAGGAAACGTTTCTAAAACGTTACACAGGAAACGTTTCTTTAACGCACAGCCGATGAGCAAAACAACCGAAAAGAAACGCGTTTCTTGTAACCGAAAATGAACGGTTAAGAAACGTTACAAAGTGGTTACAATGTTTACTGGGTACGTGAGTCTGTAGTTATGTCTACCCTTGGACAAAGTGATGAGCAAGAGTGTTCACCAGAGTGGAATCAACTTCGTGCTGTTTATTTTAGCATGTTGAACAGTATATTAGGAGAGTTGATTGAGAGGTTTGCTGATGGTTTTTAAGGGTCTAACTTGTGCAGTGTCTGCTCTTCTACCAACATCAGAGAAGTTTTTAGATGTCAACGACCTTAAACCGTTAACGCAACTGCTAAAAAAGACAAGCATGACGAAAAATATATTGCAGACGAGGCTATCATTGCAAGAAGGTTTCTAAAAAACAAATTTCAACCAGACTGCAGTCTCCAGGATAGATTTTATGATGTACTATAAAGATGCATTTCCCACTTTATATTTACGCTATTCAGCTGCAATAACTGCCACTTGTGAGAATTCATTTTTTTCTAACGAGTTCTACGACCACAGAGAAGATCAATGTCCCATGAGAGAAAGAGCAAACTTGTACTTCTGGCATTTGAAAAATCGCTCTGTAAAGCAATTGATATGGATACATTCTTGCAGAAATTTTCTATTCAATCACGTCGCATTTTGTTGTAATTCTATTTTTTGATAAAAATGTGTGCACCTGTATCAAATACCAAGAATGCAATAAAATGAAATCATATTAAAATCATTGTTTTGACAATGATCTAACCACATTATAATGAAATGCATTTTTTAGTTTAGTTTCTCATTTCAAGCTACAACACTTATTCATGTTTTACACGTGGAAATTGTCATCAGTTTCATAATCAGTGTTTAGACTTAGTCTTACAATACTATAATAACTTCAATCTTACAGTTTTAGAACAGAGAAAAAAACTAATCCAGCTTCGCTGACAAACTTTGGCTTCTGATTTTTGAATGATTCTCAATAATTCAAAATATTTTCATAATTTAGTATTTTTTAGGGCTAGTCTGACAGTGCATGGAAATTTTCATCAGTTAACCCCAATATTGCTGAACTGATTAATTCGAAGAAACAACTTAAAGCTTACTGTCAAACCACCCAATTTTTATAACAACATAAGTATAATGACATACTTGATATTTAGATATTTTAGAAATTGATGACAAGTTTTATGTGTAACACTTGAATAGATGTGTAATAACTTAAAATGAGAAGCTAAACTAAATAATACATTTTATTTAAATATTTAAATCCGATTTTATTTTATTGATCTCTTGGCATTTGATACAGATGTACAAGTTTTTATCAAAAATAAAATAAACAAGTTATTGTATTGTGGACTATAACGGTTTTCTTAATCAATAATTAAATTTGGACAATTTGATTCAGTGCTGTCATCCCAGTGGTGTGCCATACTTAACCTAGTGATGATGCAATGCGTATTGGAATCCTTCTGGCGTGTATATACAATTCGCCCCCCCCTTGATTTCCAAAATTAAAATTTTATTTTACTTAGAGTTTACTATATAATATGTTCATTTTAACTTTACTTAACCTCGTGATGATTCAATGCGTATTGGAATTCTTTTTGCATGTGTAGACAATTTTATATCTTAGCTCGATGCTAGATTTACCAATAACTGCAGAGTAATAATTTGTGTATCAGTGTTGGTCCAAAGATTAGCTGTTTTCTGTGCCAAAATACAATCAGCGAACTCGTGGAATTTTACCATATTAGTGGTATTGAGATACAATGTTGATTCCCTCACATCTGTCTACATCAAAGTTATCATTTATTACACAAAAATAAAACAAACTTATACCCACCCCATTTTGGACATCTTTTTTAAAAACTTTTATTTAGGTTACAATCTCTGTTTTGTGTGTGTGTGTGTGTCTTTCTCTGTACGCAAATCTTGCAAGTGAAATTTAACCAGCATTTTGACTAGCTAGGAAGTTGAAACTTTCAGCATAGCTTTATATTTGATGAAAATACATGATTCAATTTAAAAAAAAAAAACTTTGAACATCTTTTGCATTTCTAAATTGAATGTATTTGAAATCAAAGTTTGTGTTGAAAAACTTGTTTTTCCTTTACCTGTTTTACTGCAATATGATTAAATCATTCATCCCCCTTATACCCAGTGGCGCGTGGCGAATCCAGAATTTTCTGGTGGGGGATTCACTTCAGAATTTTTTTTATATTCTCTTCCAAAAAGCTGATAACCCGTAAGGGGTAGTCGTAAGTATTTTTCAAAAATTTTTTCAAAGACTTCCAATTTCTCCTCCCAAAAAAGCTTCGGTCGTTTTCCAAAAACAAGGTATTATACCCAAAAAATTTCAATTGATATTCTGATGGGGGATGCATTTCCCCATCCCTCTTGCTTGTACCTACGTATTTATATAAATGTAAAAGGTAATGTGTGTGTGAGAGCATTCGTTTATCACATCCAAGCCGCAGGAGCAATTTTAACAACATTTGGCATGCAGGTAACTTCATTGATAAGAAAATTTTGAAAAATTACAAAATAATCTGTTATTTCTTTGACGTTTCATTGGCAAAAACGAGACAAAACTAAGCACAAAAAACCCGGACAACACCGGGTATCTCTGTCAGTAAGCTATATAATGGCGGAAAAATTTTACCCCCCCCCCCAGGAAAATGCTGAATTTACGTCCCTGACGGGCAACAATATTGCAACTCTTAAAAAACCTAAAATCACATAATAGGATATCCAAAATTGGATGCCATTTTGGCGAATCTTTTTATCGTGAGGGGCTTCGCACCTTTGGCGCTCGCGCTCAGGTTTCTTCGATGCCCTCGTTCGTCAGTAGCCCCCCTACTACTTTTCATAGCCCCCCACTCCCTAAATCCTGCCTACGGGCCTGCAGCCAGCTATAGCGTTTCTCGTTTTTTGTTTAGTTTTCAGTCTTGTCCGAGTTTGTTTTAGATTCACAGTTGGCTAAGCATAAATCATTTTAGTTTACAAGTTGCAAGTTTAGAGCAACAGTTGAACTATATGTACTAATGCAAAAGAAAAAATACTCAAAATGCACTTCGTTTTTCCTAATGCTCTATGAATATGCAAGAAAAAGTGAGCCAAGTATCAAATACTAAGTTTCATCAGATTTCAGGTTTTAAATTTTGATTTTGCATAACCTTAAAAAACTACGGGCACATTTCAGCTTTTCCAAAAGAGGGAGCATTTTCAGCTAGCTTGAATGTAGAAGCAGCGATAAAAGCATATTGTCTTTAACGGAATTTGTTTTGATGAACTTAATTACTCAAGCAAAAATTTTGAAAAACAATGCGATAAGAGTTTACACAGAAACTTATAAAGCAAATGATATAATCTTTTTTGAATTGGCTAAAATTATAAATAACTGCATCGATGTTCAAACGTTTTTGTACCTCCGGGGGAAGATGCCCCTCCCTGCCCCCTTCCGCTACGCCACTGTCGATATTCTGCTTTAACTCGCCTCGTGCAACTAAAAATTTGTTCGTTTTCAACTGAATTAGGTCAATTATACTTTCAAAAGCTTTCTAAAACTGTTTGGAAGACAAACAACTGATTTCGCTGATTGTATTTTGGCACAAAAATCAGCCAAACTTTGGACCAACGCTGATACACAATTTATTACTTTCCACATATTGGTAAATCTAGCATCAAGCTCAGATATAAAAATGTCTACACATGCAAAAAGGATTCCAATACGCATTGCATCATCACTAGGTTAAGTTAAGTTAAAACTTAACAAATATATGGTTAACTCTACGTAAAAAATTTCAAATTTTGAAAATCAGGGAGGGAAAAAGCCCCCCTGCTCCCCGCAATTTACGTCCCTGCATGTTGGGCCTGTGCTCAATGGCGGATCCAGAAATTCCTGGAGGGTGGATGAACTTCTAAAATTCTTTACACTTTTCCCAAAAAATGCTGATGACTGGGGAGGGAGGTAGTCGTAATAATTTTTCCAACAACATTACAAAATGTCCACTTTTTCCTTCCAAAAGAGCTGATAACCGCGGGGCAGTTTTAGGTATTTTTTGATAATTTTAATTTCAACCACTGTCATTTTTAAAAACTTTGTATTCTACTCTGATACTCTCATAGATATCTATGATATATCTATAGATACTCTAGTGGGGGTGCATTCCCCCATTCCCCCTGAATCCTTCCCTGCCTGTGCTTGCTTTCAGGCCGCCAAGTTAATATAAACTGCCTGGAAAATAAGCTCTATTCGGGGTGTCACATATCGGCACGAAATGTTTAAATTAAAAATACGGATTAGTTACTATTTTCAGGTGAATAGAAAACAGGCGGTAACCTTGTTTGTATACGGTGATAGGTACGACCAATGAGAGTCGTTGTTATTTTTAGAGCGATGATTATCAAGCTCAGGTGTGGGCCGAACAGGTGAACGATCGAACTGAAAATTCATTAACGAACGTAATACGATCGCGGGAACGATATAATATAATGGTTTTACTGCGTTATGTTTTCCGATATAATACTTTTTAAGCGATAATGCAGACGTATTTAATCTATATAATCCTTCAAAGGGTCGATAAATTTGTTATTTTGACAGAAACAACTTGGAAACTCTAAGTCTAAGTCTCTAAGTCTAAACTCCAACCGTTGCACAAATTCTAATTCTAACTAGACTAGCTAGAGTAATATAGACGGAGATTTGATAAACTCATAAACTTTAGTAAAATATAAAAGCTTAAAAATGCTAACTGACAATATTATGACGACCGAAAGATATGAAGAAAGTTTGAGTCCTGTTCGAAACCGGTCAAAAATTAAAAAGCAGAAAACAAAAAAAGTTACAATCGACTTAGATGATGTTCAGGCTTACAAAGATCTTAGTGCTTCTGTAGATTCATTAGATTCCCTTGATGCAGGACCACCTTTACGAACAGCCAGAGATGATGTTTTGGAGTCACTTGGTTACAAATCTAAAAAACTGGCAAAACCATCTACTGCTTCCAATGTTTCTGGGCCCACCAACCTTTGTCATTACTGTGGAAGAAGAGTAAGTAGTTTTTTCCATCATTTATCATACATGTCACTAGTTACACTATAAACAGTCTAAAATATAACAATTTTAAACTTTGTAAATTTGAACTTAGTTATTCATGTTGTTAGAGCTTATCTGTTTTTGAAGATATATAACGAAAAAATCTGTGTAAGACTTTTTTTTATGAAAAATGGGTTGAAATGTGTACCAATGGATTATTTTACTATTTTATTTTTGGAATTGTTATTTTTGTGTATTTTAATTTGTATAACATTTTTTCAGGTCTATCCAATGGAAAGAATTGACATTGGCAAATTATATCACAAAGGCTGTTTCAGATGTCACACTTGCAGCTTACAGCTGACTCTCAAGACTTTTTGTAAAGTTTCCTCTGACAGAAGTGAAGTTTATTGTAAAACTCACGTGCCAAAATTAGAAGCTGCATACAATAAAGAGGCTCTCGAAATTCAAGCGGCCATTAAGGCACAGAAAAAAGCAAGCGAAAAGGTATTTTGTTTGATTCAAAGGTGTTAGTTTGAGTGACTTGAAAACCAATATGTACTCAATACTTTTTTTTAAGCTTAGTATTAAATTATAAGCAACAAATTTTCAATGCGTCTCATATGATATTATACGATTTTGATCGTGATTAGGTTCTGAAACAATTTGAGCCGTCGCCAAATAATTACGATCCCGATGCTATAGAGTTCAGACACGCTAGAGATTTGAAACAAAGGCAGAAAGTTAAAAGAAGAAAATCTTTGAAAACCACAGCAGTTAGTGTATTTTTATTTTTATTCAATTTTACTATTTGAAACTATAACAAAGAAATTTAAATTTAAATCGTCAATGTATTCAATCGCTTAAGGTATAAGTTATATAAATTTATAATAACTGAATAAACCATCAGGATTACCAAAAATTTGGAGTGTTCGAGGCCCAAGAAGCTCTTGAGAAAAAGCACAGAAAAGAAGAAGATGAGTTGTACCATGAAATGCACGAAGAGAGAAAAAATCAACTGCAAAAACTTGAAAATAATTTAGCTACTGAGAAGGATAAAACAGTGAAGGAACTCATTTCTTGGTTCGAGGATCAAAATTCTTCGGAAGCCGAAAGAACTGCTGGGTTGAAAAAGGTTAAAAATTTGAATTTTTGTGAAATAAGAATAAAAATATAATTTTTTAAACATAAATAATTAAAAATTAATAAAAAAGTTTATTGCTCTTTTTTAATTTATTATATCAGGTTGAGCAATATTACAGAGAACAGAGAGAGCAGAAAATAAAAGATCTTCTGGATAAGATGCATTACGAAGAACAAGAAGCAGTTACTCGACTGACCGAAAAACATGCACAGGAGATGCTGGTCATGATTGAACAAAAAGTAAGTAATTTTGTTGTAATTTGATCATGATTGAACAGAAAGTAAGTAATTTTGTTGTAATTTGATCATGATTGAACAGAAAGTAAGTAATTTTGTTGTAATTTGATCATGATTGAGCAGAAAGTAAGTAATTTTGTTGTAATTTGATCGTGATTGAACAGAAAGTAAGTAATTTTTTATAATATGATTATGACTGAACAGAAAGTAATTTTGTTATAATCTGATCATGATTAACAGAAAGTAAACAATTTTGTTATAATTTTATCATGATTAAACAGAAAGTAAATAATTTTGTTGTAATCTGATCATGGTTGAATAGAAAGTAAGTAATTTTGTTATAATATAACCATGATTGAACAGAAAGTAAGTAATTTTGTTATAATGTGATCACGATTGAACAGAAAGTAAATAATTTTTTTTATAATCTGTGAATATTTTTGTTAGATATAATGTTTATTCTAATCAAATGTTACATTATTTATTTTAGGATTTGTTTATTCTGATCAATTGTTATATTATTTGTCTTAATAATTGTTTGATTCAATCTGATATTATGTTATTTATAAGGTGATTGATGTTTTCAACTAGAGAAATTAAAACTGAATATGTATATATTGGTATGAAGTTGACAACATATTGATATGTATGGTGATTTATCAAGTTTATGTAAAACTTGTTTAGAAGAACTGATAGTAATTTCATTATTTATTACAGTTTAAAAAGATTTTTTATTACTTAAATTCAAAATATATTTGTGTTTATAATTGATTAAAACAATAACATGTTTGTATGTTAAAGGACAAAGAAGTTACGGAAGAATTGGGAAAACGTCAATCAAACTATGTGAAACAATTAAGCTATAAAGAGATGGAAAGAAAAGATGAAGATGATAAAAGTGCTACAAAATCGGATGCAGAAGTTGAAAGTGTAGAGTCCATTGAAGATGGAGAGGAAACCGAGGATGACGAAGATAATGAGGAAGAAGGTGTTTATGAGTTTGAATTTGATGATCAAGAAAAAAGTAATGATGAGGATAACATCGGAGCCCAAAAAGAACTCGAAACAAGCGACATCCACAAGTCAAGAAAACCTGAAAATTACTACAAGATAAGTGTTGGTGGTCCTCAGTCTGAAAACCAAAACAAATTTGATACAAAAACAGCTGAGCAGTTGCATAAAAAGCCAATCTCAAAGCCAAGGGAGAAGTACGATGCTAATGAAGAAATGATGGCATCCGAAAGAGATGTGCTCCATGTTTCGAAACTCAAACCTGATAAAATAGTTGTAAATATTTCTAAAAAAGCGAACGATGAAAGAATCAAATCAGAAGAAACGCCTGTTATAACAGAGGAGATTGCTGAAAAAAAGAAAAAAACGAAAGCAAAAGAATTGAATTATGTTCAAATTGACCATGAAGAGATCATGCATAAAAAACAAAAGGAAAAGAAACCTGATTCCGATCATAAACCCTTGAAGCACCACAAAAATAAAAATCAGAATTTATCAACCGACAAAATGGAAACGCAAATCGACAGACCAAAACCTCGAGATACTGGTAATAAATCATCTAGTACTTCTACCATTAAACTCAGTGGGAAAGAAGAAACAAGTGATTTCGAAAAGCAAAGAATGTTAAAAGAAATTGAAGTTGAAGAAGAAGAAGAAGAAGAATTGGAAACTGTGGAAGATAGAATTCAAAAAGTTCTTAGAATGAACAATCTTAAGATTACCACAAATATTGATGATGGCAAAAATGAGAATGAAGACAAAAATATCAGCATTCTTTCTAAGAAATCAGAGAAAAATGTGTGGAGAGATTCCAATTCTGGTAATAAAGTTAGAAATGATAGTCTGGACCAGTCTATTTATTCAAGTAACACATATTTATAGTTTTTTTATTTTCTGAAATATTAAAATTTTGCATTAAAATGAAGTCATAATAATTAAAATGAAGTCATAATAATTAAAATGAAATTATCCTTTTTTATTTATAATCAATGATTTTTAAAGATCAATCCAAATCTCCAATCAAAAAGAAAAGACCTGATCAAAGTAAACCTTTTTTTATATTAAATGCTTTTAATTAATTTCATTTGTCTGTTATCTGTTTAGACAGAATTGTTTAATCAATTTTTTACTAACTTCTTGGCTAGCTAGAAGTCTGTAACTTTCAGCATAAATGTGAAATAGATGAAAATAAAGCAGTAATGTGAAATAGATGACAATACAGCATAAATGTGAAATATATGACAATACAGCATAAATGTGAAATAGAGGACAATACAGCATAAATTAGAAATAGGTGACAACAGAGTATGTTATGTTATGTGAAATAGATGAAAATAAAGCATGTAATAATATTCTTTTTTAGTGGAAAAACTCATTTTCAATTTTTTATTGACCTTTTCTTATTAAATACTTCAATTGATTTTTTAAAAATAAATTTTTTTAAAGGCAGAATATCTGAGCAAAGACTTCATCCTGCAGGCTATCAAGATGAGTAAGGAGCAAACATTTCTATTCAGAATAACGGATTTTCCCTACAATCAATTTCATATCAAAATAAATTTATTATTAAACAGGTTATCATCCACACAGCATGACAGGTCTGGCGGTGATGATGACTATTCTCCAAGAATGTCAGTTCTGCCATCTGCAGTGCCACCTGTTTGTAGAAAATCTAAGCTTTATAAAGATCCAGAAGTTTTTAGAGAATTTGATGACCATGCATTTGAGGTTATTTTTTAGTGGGAAATAATAAAAAGAAAATTAGCTACTATTATTGTCAATTAATTAATACCATCATTTTGCTTGAAAATCCAGGAAGCTCAAAGAGATCCAACTTCATTTACTGACTTGGTGAGAAGATTGAGCTACAGATGTGAAAATGACCTCCAGAAAGTCAGGTAAATTCGGGCACTTTTTTTTGTTCTATAAAATGATAACTCGTAAGCACCGGTGACAGCATTGATGAACATGGTGTGTTTTTATTTGTATTCCAGGGCCATTTTTCGTTGGATAACAGCCAAAGATCTGAATAAAATGGAATTTTCTAAAGATTTGTCATCAAATTCACCGATGGGTTTACTCAGAGGCATCAAATCTGGAACAGAAACTTACCACAACCTCTTCAAAAGACTTTGCAGGTTAATTTATACTTATATCAAATTATAGATTTTCAGGTATTCAATTGATTTTTTCTGCAAAGGATTAGATATCATAAGGATCAGAGTTATTGAATATATTTTATTCTTCCTGTGAACTAGCTAAAGTCTTTATCAATCTGTTTATGTTTCATTTATTACAGTTACATTGGTATTCACTGCAAAATTATCAACGGTTTTTCCAAAGGAGTTGGCTACAGGCCTGGATCAAAATTTCACAACAAAAGATTTAGAAATCAGTGGACTGCAGTGTGGATTAAAGATTCATGGAGATTCATCAACTGTAACTGGGGTGCAAGACATGTCAAACAATCTGAGGATCCACATCTGACATACAAAATTGATGAGTTTTACTTCCTCACTGACCCTGAAGACCACATTCAACAACACTTCCCAGATGATCCGAGTTGGCAGTTATTGAAGAGGTCGTTCACGTTAGATGATTTCGTTAGGATGCCAGTCGTAAAATCACCTTTTTTCAACAACAAACTCGAATTTACTTCGAGAGTCGAGTCAATATTGAGATCAACAGATGGTGGCCACGTCGAACTGAGACTGCATTGTCCACATCTAATGAGTTTTGCAGCTAAACTGCAGTCTAAAGATAACGTTTTACCAGATGAAAGTTTGAACCACAGTTGTCTGGTCAGAATCATTGACAGCTATGTCGTTTTTACGGCGTCATTACCAAAACCAGGACGCTATTACTGGGATATTTTTGTAGATAAAAAACTGAACAGTCGATCAATGGACAACGCTTGTTCTTTCATGCTTTATTATGGGCAGTCATCTACAAGCATTCCGAGAGTTTCGTTCTACCCTCAAGTCACTTTTGGTAGAACGCCAGAAAGTGATGTTTATGATATGAAAATAACACCTGAAATTGATCCTTTGTTAAAAGTAAAAGGTGAACTTTTGCTTAAGTTGAATATAAGGAACAAATCCAGCATCAAAACTTCCCTTTCTTTGACATTTTTCGACCAAAATAAATCAAAGGAAATTGATTGCAGTCAATACTCTATGATTTTGAGCAAGACTAAAACCAATCTGGAATGTTTTATCAAGTGTCCACAGAAAGGATTTTACATTCTATGTCTTCAAGCTAAAGATGTTAGTAATGCAGATGCTCCACCCATGTCTCTCTATAAATATCTTATTGAATGTAACTTAGCAACCGAAAAACTGAAACCTCTTCCCCATGCTACTAGTCGGTGGAGAGACTGTAAACTGATTGAACCCTTGGACGGGGAATTGGTAATAAACTCTAATGTCTGTTTTAGAATAGAATCCGGTGCAGCATTTCAAATAGTCGTTTCAGTCAATGATAACTGGTTCACTCTTCAACAAGTTAATAGCCTGTGGCAGGGCATTATCAATACCGGTCAAAAAGCTGGAAAAATTTCAGTTTTTGGAAGATTTAAAGAAACAGAAGAAAAGTACGTTCCGTTTCTAGAATATAACGTGAAAGAGCCGTCGTTAACTGAAGAAGTTCATGCATTACTTAAGTACATTTAATTTTGCTTTCTCAAGATCATTGTATATTTCTAGTTTAGTTGGAATTATAAAACAATGAAAGTTATTTCTATGGTGCTTGAGTAAATTGTTTTTGCATTAATTTGTTTATTGATGTGTAATTAATGTATATTTTAATTGTTTTGATTTTTTAGACTTTAAAAAAAAAACTTTTCAGTGTTTGTTTTAGAACATTCAGTCTATTCTGGAAAAAAACAAGAAGTTGCCATAAGGGAGGAAACTAAAATTCAGTAATCAATGAGATCTGCTGAGTAAAACAAAGACTTGAATGAAAGAGATAAATCTGAAGTGAGAAAACTGGTGATGTATAAAAAGAGCTACAATGGAAATGGAAGAGAGCTTAATGGGCAGTCCATAAAGTATGTCACTTTCTAAGTGATTTTACCTCTTCACTCCTCCTTGCCACTAATATCTGATCTCATATCCATAAACTGGCGCTGGTGGAATAGTGATAAGGCATTCATCTGTAGACCAGATAGTCGGCAGTTCGAATCGAGCTAAAGTTTTAAAGCGCTATGATTAAATGGAAACTTTTGGCATAAGGATGGAGGCACGTATAAAAATAGGCTTTTAAAAAATCGATTAATTTTAATATATTACCAATTAATAATAACTCCGACTCATATGACAGTTCTTATTGAAGAATGTCTCTCAAAAATAAAACAAATTGTCTGTATTTTTTATACGTTATATATACACTTAAATTTAGTGATGATAATGATGATGTTGATGATGATGATGAGAAGGAAGATGATGCAACGGCTCATTCGAATGAATAATAAACTGGCTTAACAGAGCTGTCTAGCTTATTTTCATCATAACCAGATTTGTGAACATTGGGACCGTGATACTCTCCGTTCTTGAAGAGAAAACACTGCTCTAAGTTGCCGCCGTTCAAGTTCGACAATTCTTTTTGTTCGTGAAAATCTGGAGGAGAACAACTGGTTGTTGAAGTTGTCGCAGATGTCAATGCCATGGAAACGTCTTTGTGGATTTCAGCCAGAGAGCCGTTGAAGGAGAATGGCGAAAAAATGGAGCTGTTTTGAAAACAAACTCTGGATAAATTTGGCCACGAAGTCGAAAACGGCGGAAGAAGTGGAAACGAATAAGGGGGGACAAAGGAGGCAGGTACATCTGTGTAGGTGGTGGACGATGGTTGGGATGGGGAATTTTCATAGCTTTGTTGAGCATGTGGTCCCGGACTGAGCAGGATGTCTTTTTTGAGGGAGGCATTCGAAGAAGTTTGACGAATCTTTGCCGGTTGGCTACCTTTTGTGGTCTGCTGCTTCCGCCATTTTGATCGCCGGTTTTGGAACCACACCTGTAAAATAAATTCGTTCGTAAATTCTCTTGAAACTTTTCTGAATTGTATAATGCAAAGAAACAGCTCTTTTTAAAAAAGTGAATATCAACGGAAAAGTAACTGTTATATTTCTGTTTGTGCAAGAAGCTGGTTCAAATCCAGGTTTTTTTAAATTGTGAGAACCCAGGGAAGAAAACGACGCATCGCTAACCTTTGAACCTTTGAAGCTATCAGTTTCTTTAAAACGCTAGTTAAGTGTGCCGCCTTAAAAATCTTTTAGAGTCAATGCTTAAACGTTTGCGTAGGTTTTCTTAAGAAAGAATAAAAACCAGCTCCTACATGTTTAAATCACTTTGAGAGTTTTGATATAAACTGAAATAAATAAGATATAAAATAGAAACATACATTTAATTAAAACATATCATACTTGAATTTTTGCATCAGTCAGCGAGCACGTGGTCGCTAAATACTCCCTGGCCGCTTGGTCGGGGTAGTGACTTTTCTGGAAGATCTTTTCGAGCTCCTCAAGTTGTTGAGAACTGAATGTTGTCCTGCAGCGCCTCTTCTTCGCTGGAATGTTTTTGTCTTGAGAGGTTCCCTGTTCATCCCCACTGCTACCAACTTCGTCCAGATTGCCCATGCTGTGCCAATTTCTGATTACTAATTTAATAAATTAATAAATTATTGAATAGACGAATAAATGAATGAATAAATAAATGAACAATAAGAATAACGAACACACTAGTGAATTAAAATAAAATGCTAATACTGTATTATATATGAAGCGTAACCGCACTTTTTTTTGCAATGAACCCCTTAAATTTCTGTTATCATCATCATCTTCGTCGTCATCGTCATCATCATCATCATCATCATCATCATCATCATCATCATCATCATCATCATCATCATCATTATCCTTGTCGTTGTCATCGTCACCATCCTTGACGTGAAGAAGATGATCATCATCATGATCTTCACGTCGTCCCCGCCCACCCCACCCACCACCACCGCCATCATCGTCATCAAAATGGGAGAAGAAAATAAAGTGTAAATGAATGTTTATTAGAACGTTCATAATCGTTGAAAAAAGTCAAAGTTTGTTTCAGTGCGTCTCAGTTTCAGCTGTTATGAGTTCTAATTAAGTGAGTCAACAAAAAAATGTTTTTGCCAGTAGAAAATGTTGTTGAGATATCTTTTTGAATAGCTTTGTAGTTTATAGAACAAAGTAGTTTTGAAAGAAAACTTCTTCACGACAAAGTACTACTTTGTTCAACATTTTTTAAAAGCCGAAGAACCTATAGAGTTTCTCTCCGACCAAAATATATCATATATATCATATCATATATATCATATGATATAATAGGTACCTACTAGAAATATTAAATTCCATCTGGAGCGACGCGGCGGCTTTGGAGAGGAAAAAACTCATCTAGTCATTCATTAGGCATCATGCTAGTTACAAGAAAACAGCAGACGACGTTACAAACTTTACTGATTGTCTCAGTACAACATGTCAACTTACAGCGCCGTTTGATTTATGATGAAACTCTTTTACGCTCTGCAGTAAATCTTGACGAGTTTTATTGAGAATGAACTCATTCATCAAAACCGGAAAAAACACAGCTTTGTCATTTATTTACAAAATTAAAAAAAAAAAGATATTTACATAAAATGTACATTCTTGTAAAAATAAATGCACAGGAAACACGCACTAATCATTATCATACATATCCTCATTCGCCTCAAAGCGACCTCAAAACGTGCATAATATGCATTGCATATAGTAGTAACTACTTTATAATTTCAAGAAATAAGAGTTACAATTTAAGGACAAACCTTTCCATGAAAAAAATCAATATATACAGGGTGGGCCAAAAAAAAAGTGAGATGGATTCCTGTTTTGTAATCAATTTTTCGACCATTTCTAAAAGTCCAATTGACTTGAAAATTTCCAAACACATGTATTTCCGCTAACCATGCAATATTGAAATAATTTGTTTAAAAATATTTCGTCTAAATTTGAGATAATTATATTTGATTGTATGAAACCGTTTCACTTTTTTTGGCCCACCCTGTATATCCGCTGGGGACACGCTAATGGTCCCATGGAAATTTTCAATATCAAACAGTTAAAGAAGTAAAATAAGTGGGCCGGAGGAAACAAGAATGATTTTTTTTCAACTGGAACCTGAAGTTCACAATTTTTTTTTACAAAAAATTAAAACTTTGACCCACATTTCGAATGTTTGATGGCTCACCGACGCCGCCTAAACACGAAAAAACGTTCCACACACGAGTTAGTTTAAATAAATTATTCCAAATAAACCGCTCATAAATTTGTTAATTTACAAATTGAAGAAAACAAAATAAAAATTAAAGTTTAAATGGATGTATACTAAATGTAGGTGCAAATCAATATTCGTGTTGAATGATATGACGAAGCTGAGATTTTTATGTTTTCATACTTTTACATATTTTTAAAGAATAATTGCATAAGATCGGTTTGCCATTTCTTCGTCTAATGACAGTGCCTTTGCGGGTAGACTAGACATGCAGGCCGACTCGTAGCAGTCTCTGGTGCACTCTTCGCATCAATGCACACTCCCGCACTCTATAACATCTTTTGAGGCAGTATTTTCCTTCATTTTCCTTTCATCGTAGATATTTTGTTACGGACATTCTTCTTCTGACCATAAAACGTCAAGCAGACACGGTAGGTTGATGTCGAACGGTTTTATGTCTCTCTTGCAGATAGGTATCTTGGTAGAGCAGCCGTTATCACAAATTAAATTGCAAGTCCAAGCCGAGTTGCCATGTTGTAGGATTTTTCGAGACGATGCTTAGGTCTCTTCTGTTAACGTAACCAGAGCCAACAAATGCACCTCTCGCCAAAATTGACAAACGTGCTTGTCGTTCTTGTAGGTTTCAGATCTATCGAATGGAGCCCGATGTTCTGTCACAGCAGCAGACATACCATATTAGATATATTGTTTTCTTCGTGGCTTGCATGAAAAGCTTATTAGAAAGTTTTAACTGCTCTACACAAATTAATCTTCACATCAAGACTGGCATTTTCTTACACTATCTGGTTTAGCCTGGCCATGGCCGCAACTGCTTTTGCAATTCTATTATTTATTTCCGAATGTAACCAATGATAGTGATGGCTACATGAATTTCAGTTTTTTGGCCATGACTTTAGCCTACTTCAAGCTATTGGTTAGTTTAAACTTTTTGTAGGCAGTGGAGAAGCGGCTGGCACACAGCTTGCCTACGGATACTTTTTGTTTAAATAAATCTTAGTGCAAAGATGAGCGACGGTGAATAGCTAGCTTACCATCACAGTTCTGCTGTAGAACAAGTGAACATTATAAAAACAAAGTGTTTAAACCAAATGCTTTTATGTTATTAAAACTCAAACTTTATAATTATTTTTTTTACATTTCTATTTTTTTCGATTTTTTTTACAAAAGTAATTATTGAATATTGTATTCTCATCAAGCAAGAGCATGTAAACAAAATTAGAAGA